>JAIFZK010000002.1:1225000-1240000 GCA_027481765.1 Tenualosa thibaudeaui
CACACACACACACACACACACACACACACACACACACACACACACACACACACAGACACACACACAAACACACACACAAACACACAGACACAGACACAGACACAGACACACGCACACGCACACACACACACACACACAAACACACACATAAACACAGACACACACACACACAGACACACACGCACACACACAGACACAGACACAGACACAGACACACGCACACACAGACACACACACACACAGACACAGACATACGCACACACACACACACACACACACACAAACAGACACAGACATATGCACACACACACACACACACTCACACACACACAGACACAGACATACGCACACACACACACACACACACGCACACAGGCACAGACATACGCACACACACACACACACACACACAGACACAGACACAGACACACACACACACACACACACACACACACACACACACACACACAGACACAGACACAGACACACACACAGCTTAGTGCTTTGATCTGCTGCATGCCATCAAAATGATGCCACGGCACCCAGGGCTGCAGTCCTGCGGTGCGACACTGAAATGGGTCCCCCCCAGGGCTGCAGTCCTGCGGTGCGACACTGAAATGGGTCCCCCCCAGGGCCCCCGGCAGGAGGTGGGCTTTAGAGAAGTGTGTTGCAGTGAAATGTGCCACCTCACCCTCTGCACTCCTGTCGTCTACTCCACAGGCACTGGGGAGGGGTGGGGGGATGGAGACAAAGAGGAGAAGAGAAGGAGGGAGAGAAACGGATGTTGAAAGATGAGTGGAAGGAAGAAGGGGAGCAATGGAAGAATAATGATAAAGGAAAAGGAAACAGGACAAAATTCACATTCACGGTAAAGATCAGAAATCACATGAGCGGAGGATACAAACTGTGTGTCTGTCTCTCTCTTTGTGTATGTATGTATGTGCGCATGTGTGTGTGTGTGTGTGTGTGTGTGTGTGTGTGTGTGTGTGTGTGTGTGTGTGTACGTGCATGTGTGTGTGTGTGACTTTGATTATGTGCTTGTGTCTCACAGAAGGCTGAACACATGTGTCTATGTAACAGTAGTGACAGGTGTCATGTTGGATTTGTATTAACACTCCATGTGATCTCCTCCCCAGCAGCAAACCTGGCCAATAAAAATGACTCCTCTGACTGCCAGACTCTCACTCCCAGGACCAAAGACCATTGCATACTGACCAAGATAGAGCAACATAATATGTTACAATGGGAGCAAACATGAATAGTTCCAGTCTACATAAATGAGAGTGTCAAAACAGGGAACTTAACGAATGTTTGTACCACTCGCTCTGCTTTTCCCCACTCTGCTAGTACATTTACATTTACATTTTTTCATTTAGCAGATACTTTTATCCAAAGTGACCTACAAAAGAGGATAACATTCAAGTAGTAGTCTAGCAGTGCTTACTCCTGTGACCATGGCAACATTGTCAGGCACAAAACAAAAACCTTTCTGTCACCATTCCTGAACGTGTCACAATGACCTAACATTCCAAGGACAGACTTCCTGAAGAGCAAAGCGGCAGCCCAAACACAGTGGGGGAGGGATCCATATTGGCTGCTTACGTGGAGGAAAACCAATCCAGAGGCACAGGAAGCTGTAACCTGCTGTCATTTGTTGTTGTTGTTGTTGGTGGTGGAGTATCAGCAGAGTGAGGGTTAAACACATGCCATTCAGTGTTCAGTGACACCCAGAGAAGTGAATTGAGTCAGAGGGGTGCTGAGAGCAGCGATGAGAGGTTTGAAGTGCACAGTCAAGCACTGTGAATGCTGGGATTGATGGAACGCTCAGTGGCATCTCTGAGCATTAACAATGAAGTCAGGAAGATAGGATAGGGCCACAAAGAGATTATTTATGAGTCATGGTTGTGTGTGTGTGTGTGTGTGTGTTCATGTGTGCCTGCATGGCTATGTGCATGCGTGCATGTGTGTGTGTGTAAGAGAAAGCGAGAGAGTGATAATGTGAGTGTATGTATGTGTGTGTATGAGAGAGAGAGAGAGTAATATTGTGTGTGTGTTTCTTTCTTTCATAGTGTGAATCTGTCTGCTTTGTCCCATGGATGCCATTAGGAAACAGAATGTTCAGACTCTTCCTGTTATTAGCCGATTTATTCAGTTTCCTTTGCAATTAATAGGCTTATTTTTGGCACTGAGCTTTTGTGTGTGTTTGTGTGTGTGTGTGTGTGTGCGTTTACCTGTGCCTGTACATCTGTGTGTGTGTGTGCGTGTGTGTGTGTGAATGTGTGAAAAAGTGTGTGTATATATCTGTGTGTGTGTGTGTGTGTGTGTGTGTATCTCTGTGTCTGTGTGTATATATCTGTGTGTGTGTGTGTGTGTGTGTGTGTGTGTGTGTGCGTGGGTGTGTGAAAGAGTGTGTGTATCTCTGTGTCTGTGTGTATATATCTGTGTGTGTGTGTGTGTGTGTGTGTGTGTGTATACGTAGTGCCTTGGTGCTCTGCTGAGTAGCTTTGTAAGGTTGGGAGCTGCTGTCTTGTTGTCTGGGTGCGGCGGCCAGCGGTGCTTTTTATAGAGCACCAGCATTGATCCCTCTTCCTCCAGCTCTGCACAAATTACAGCCCTGCAATATACTGCACATACACGACAGCGCCACTGCAACCTCTCACAGAGGGAGAGAGTGAGAGAGAGAGAGAGAATGGGCAGGGGGGAGGGTGGGGCAGAGAGGGAGAGATAGAGGGCAGGAGAGAAAGAGAGAGAGAGAGGGCAGAGAAAGAGAGAGTGTTAGGGCAGAGAGAGAGAGTGGGGGGAGAGAAGGAAAAGAAAGGGAGAAGGAAGAGAGAAGGAGGGAGTTGGGGAGGGAGAGAAGGAAGGATAACAGAAACAGAGAGACAGAGAAACAAAAGGAAAGATAGAAGGAGGAAAGCAGAGGAGGAAGGGAGGGAGTGAGTGGGATGGAGTGAGATCCAGAGAGAGAGAGAAAGGGAGAAGGAAGAGATTGAGAGAAAGAATGGTGTAGGGGGCGAGAAGTAAGGACAGTCAAATGGAGAAAAACACAGGAAGAAAGGAAAAGAGTAAAACAGAAGAGGTAGAAAGGGAATGAGATGATAAATAGAGAGAGAGAGAGATAAGAGACAGGGAGAGAGAGAGTCAGAGAAGGGAGAAAAAGAGAGAACAGGAGAGATTGAAAGAGATGGGGTGGTAAGAGGAGAAAGAAAAGGTAAAGAAGAATGCTTAAAGAGAAGAGGCCATATAGCATGAGAGGCTAAACAGCAAGAACAAAAGGACAATGGAAGTGAGAATGAGAGAGAGAGAGAGTGAACGAGAGACAGAGAGAGAGAGAGAGAGAGAGGTATGGTGTAGTGTAGTGGCGTGGTCGTGTGGCGGCCAAGAGTCGCTCCCTGGGCCACACAGGTGACATTTGTATTGCAGATAAGGGCTCTGCTTCCGGAACTCTCTCTGCACTCTGTGACATTTGAGACGCTTAAGACAGAGTCAGTCTCCTCTTCTTCACACAGAGACATTAGACAGAGCCTCACACAGACAGATGAAAGATAGATAGATAGATAGATAGATAGATAGATAGATAGATAGATAGAGAGAGAGATAAAAGATTGAGAGAGAGAGAGAGTGAGAGATAGGGGAGAGAGAGAGAGATAGGGGAGAGAGAGAGAGATAGGGGAGAGAGAGAGAGAGAGATAAAGGATTAAAAGAGAGATAAAGGATTGAGAGAGAGAGACCGAGAGAGAGAGAGAGTGAGAGATAGGGGAGAGAGAGAGAGAGAGATAAAGGATTGAGAGAGAGAGACCGAGAGAGATAGGGGGAGAGAGAGAGAGATAGGGGAGAGAGAGAGAGAGAGATAAAGGATTGAGAGAGAGAGACCGAGAGAGAGAGAGAGTGAGAGATAGGAGGGGGTAAGAAGTAAAGAAAAGAAGAATAACAGAGAGGACTAAGAAGCATTTGGAAAGAAAAAGAAATAGAGACAGAATATAGATAGAACAGAATAAAGCGATAAAGTGAAATACACACACACACACACACACACATACACACACACACACACACACACACACACACACACACCTACACACACACACACACACACGCACATACACACACACTGTCTGTGATGCATGAAATGACTTGAATCGGGTTACAGCTGATACTTCATACATGAAGACACACACACACACACACACACACACACACACACACACACACACATACTGCAAGTGCCCCTGCATTTCTTTGAATGCTTTTGTGTAGGTGTACACAAACAAGCAAGTCAAATGCATACACACACACACACACACACACACACACACACACACACACACGCAAACACACAAACACACTCATGACCCAGTTCTTTCATGCTGGGGGCCTGAAAGTGAAGCGATAGCTGAAAGTCAATTAGAGACAGTCAGGCGGAGTACAGTAAAGAGAGTAGCACTCACTCATTTACACTACAATAGAGTCCTCCTCAGAAGGGCACAATGTGTGTGTGTGTGTGTGTGTGTGTGTGTGTGTGTGCATGCAAAAGTGAGTGTGCGTGTGCATTGTGTGTGTGTGGAGGGGATGTGGGGGGTGCAGGAGTCAACTGTGCTGGCAGGAGTCAAGCAGGATCTGATCAAGCATCCACATCTTACTGTTTATTGACACTTGATTTACAGATTCACGCAAAAGCAAAAAAATCATTCACACTAACACACTAAACACAACACAATCTCTCACCAACACACCACACTCTCTCACTAAACACACCACACACTCTTGTAATACACATCACTGCCTCTTAGCACAGCCAATCCCTCCACTTCCCCCATCAGAAATACAGTCTCTATAAAGCCTCCTTGTCTCCACAGTGACGCGGGAACCTTCTTTAGGACAGTTCCGTTGTCATGACAACGCCGCCTCCTGCCCCGAGAGCCGAATTGTCGGTTTATTTGGCTCCGTCCCACCGAGCAAGCACTCTTTACGTCAGACGGGAAAAAAATGCTTGAATAATGCTTGTCTCCCAGTGGAAGAAACTCTTTCTTGCTCTCTCTTTCACACATACACACACACATAAAAATCACATGTCTGATATGACGATGATGGAAGAATGAAAAGAGGGTCACTGAAGTCAGAAGTTTTTTAAATTTGGCCAGTGGAGGGCTAACATGCTGTTAGTGTCCAATTATTCCCTTGATTAAATTAATTAGATTCCCTCTGAGAAAGGAGCCAAAGGCTAATTTTAGCTAGCAGGTGTGCTAAGCAGTTCTTCAGCCCACCGATGCTTGATGTGAGTCTCCATGGTTGTTGTTGTTGTTGTTGTTGTTTTATTATTATTATCTAATTCTAAGACTATAGTGAGCACCTGTTGCCAGGACAAGTGAGAATAGCTCAGCATTCAGCTCAACTCCACTCTGCTAAAAGGAACCTTTGTTCCAAAGATAGCCTTCAAGTGGGACTTATCTAACTGCTACATACATTTTAAGTGTTTACCTATCCAGATGACTGGATTTGTGAAAGGGCAGAAAGCGAACCAGAATGGAGACATACTGTATCTGCAGTATAGTGCAGTACAGGAGACATTCAGTATCTCAGTGGAGTGTGAGTACCACAGGCATCTGTAGTGATGCAGTAACCAGAAGAACTGTCCATGGTCCTGATCTGGCTCAGTGAGTTTCCACAGTGGAAAGAGTTGGCTGGGATTATAAATTAAATATGAGGTATACATGGTTCTTGCAGTATGCTATTAGGGCATGTAAGAATAAGACATTTTCAACAGGACTGTACAGGTATACTACATCTGTCCTAAAGCTTCCTCCAAAGAAATATCACATCTAGGTATCTTCAGGACCAATCTCACTAGGTTAACTCTCAACACAGGAGTCTTTTTAGTTTCAATCTCACAGAATTAAACCACTACAAAACATCTCTCTCTCTGTCTCTCCCTCACACACACACACACACACACCCTCACACACACACTGACTCCTTCAGTGGATTGAGGCAGCAGTGGCCTCCATGGTCACCAATTAGCCTAATTGAGCCGTAATTACTTAATTAGGCCTCTCTGAGTAAACTTCCAGAACACAGCTGTGTTACCTTGGACCACATGACTATAGGCAGGATGGAGAGCCACATGACATTGCTGGTGTGTGTGTGTGTGTCTGTGTGTGTGTGTGTGTGTGTGTTTGTGACTGATTTTGTGTGTGTGTATGTGTGTGTGTGTGTGTGTTTTTCCATGTGAGATTGCTAAGATTTCTTGCCTACCTAAACTGTCAGACTGTTACACAAGCCGAGGACAAACAGTCATACGATGCCTCAGCAGCACCAGAGCTAAAGTTAGCCCAGCTAAAGCTAACAAGCTAAAGCTAGCACAGCTACTGCTGTTCAGAGTCTGCCTGAGCCTGGGTCTGTGTCTGTGCCTGGGGCACAGCAGATCGTAGAGCTGACAGGAAGCATGTGTTTACCAGCTGAACCTAGATCAAAACCTCTCTAGGCCAGCTGGGTTCATATATACATGGCACTGGGGGGATGGGAAGAATCAACCATTAAACTCAGGGATCTGAACAGTTTTTGAAGCTGAAAATGTATAATGGTAGTGTGTGTGTGTGTTTGAATGTGTCTGATATGAAATATGAAAGACTACTGTATTATGTCATAGGGTGTGGGGTGCCCAGCCATTGTTGATCAGTATGTTTATCATTTTGGTGAAAATACTGAAAATGCACCAGTAAAAGAAAGACACTCACACTCATGCACCGACAGCCTGTGCTTACTGTTCTGAACATTTATTGATGACTGGGCGAGTTCACAATCAAGGTTATTGATGACTGGGCGAGTTTACAATCAAGGTGACCATGCAGAGCACAAGACAATGAGATCAGTTCTCCAGTCAGACGCCATTCTATCCGAGTCCTAATGCGGACTGTCCTAAGCCCTAGCATTACGGGCTAGGATTCAGTCTCTGTGTAACACTCCTTCGTGGGTCAACATCATGAAATACTGACACAACAAAAATAAACAAGGTGTATGTGTGTGCTTGTGTGTGTATGTGTGTGTTTGTTTGAGTGATGACAGATGACATAAAGATGACTCAAACCAGAATCATGCTTTTTTTTCAGAATCACTTTAAATTCACATAAAACCAACATCCCTGCCCCAAAGCCATTCAGTCATTCAACATCAACAGTGCATTATCAAGCCTTCCAACAGTTAAGGTTCTAGAAGTCATTCCCCTACAGAGTACATTGCTCTCTACAAGGCAAAAAATCAAGCCAAATTATTGCACTACACATTCCATTGGGTCTACTTGTTGATAACAAACAAACAAACAGAAACTAAACATCTTTCTAACCCCTAAATATAATACTGTCAACAGGTGTGTGGTTGTTAGCCAGTGGTGTTACTACTCAACACAACCCCATTGAAACCCAATAGGTCACACTTAGTCTTGCTACATTGTACTTCTACATGTATTGGTAATTAGCATCTGCATTAGTGTTAGCCCAGGATTAGATTTAGCATCATTTGTATTTCAGGCTGAAGTTGATGTTAGTGCAGCTGACTGTTAGATAATCTGGGATGGGACTGGTTCGTATGGATTATACTGTACTCAAAAAAACCCAATGCAATCCCTTCATTCACATTTTCAAACTCAATCTGATGCTACAGTGTCTGGTAATATGGAGAACGAAAACCCCTGCCATTGTCATTGTCCACTCTAAACACTTCATTACATAATGTTACTGATCACAGGGTTAAGAGTCATGACCCTTCCAGCTGTTTTTTTGCTTACTTGGTGCCATCTCAGCAATAAACAGCATTCAGTACTGATGGGTAAAGAAACACACACACACGGCATGGTCATCACTGAGCTGACAGTCGGGTTTGATTCTCAAATTACACATTGTGAGTCTGTGTTGCTTTGAATAAAAGCATCTGCTAAATACCAGTCAACTTTGCTTTTACATTTTAGTTTTCCATTGTGTTGCTTTACAGGACAGTGCAAACTATACAAATCAATGGAATGTCACTGAGACAGAATAGAGATGTAGTTTTTAGGACTGGTTTGACATCTAGTTGTAAGTTTGCTGTAATAACTAAAATAAAAATAAAAAATATACTCGATTGTCCCTCTTTATTTACACACACATACACTGACATCAGAAAGACAAAAAAAATATTATTGCCAGGTCTTAGACAACACTGTGTCTAAGGGTAGTCTATTTCTATGTGTGTGTCCCAGTGTGAGAGTAAGTGTATGTTTGTAGGTGTGTGTGTGTGTGTGTGTGTGTGTGTGTGCATCATGTACACGTCCAGTAACCTTACTATAAATAAAATACTACAAATAAATACATGTGTAAATAAACACCAAGGGTTTTGACATACAGTAATATCTCACATATCGCTACAGATGACAAACAGGTTCAGTTGTATAATTCTTGCCATGTCATTTCACATCAGTTGAATTTCACTATTGTTGTCCGTCTGGTAAGAATATTAAGATGCTGATCAAGACCAACAAAATGTGTCCCATAGATCAGTGTGTTGTTGGGAGACGCTTGGTTAAAATGTTGTGTATTTGCAGATCTTATACACACACTCAAACACTGCCCTTATCACTCACTCACAAACAAATGCAAACATGAATGCTGCCCTTATCACACACACACACACACACACACACACACACACACACACACACACACTATGCTCTGAGCTCGTTGTCATCCTCGCTCATGCCTTTGTGACTTGTGAAGCAAAGCTTTAGTCTGTTTGTGGTTGTCCAGGAGAAAAGTCACTGGCCTTCACTTTCTGCCTGGCTTCCAATCTCATCACACACTTCAGCACACGCAGACAGGTAGAACACCCCAGAGCCCAGGCACAAGGGACAGCCTTGCCTTGCCATTTCCTCATCTTTTTATCTGTCTTTCTTTCTTTCTTTCTTTGTTTAATATAGCGAGATTAGAGAGTACAGAGGCCTTGGTATTACACAATGTGTTCTTCTAAATTCTACTTACTTGTTTAATTGTGCTGGTGATTTGCATTGTCACCTGCTCAGCAGTGACTACTGAGACAGAAGCATCAGAAAGGTTTGGTCATGTGATTTGCCCTCTCCTGCAAAAATAAAACTGACGATAGAAGGATTCTGACAGAATTTCATGTCACAGCTGCAGTTGATGGTTAAACAGACCCAGCAATCTCTGGATATGAACCACTAAACAGACGCATTGCTCCCTTCTACTGTCCCATGCTGCTTAGTGTAGTTGTTCAGCACTTGACTACATTCATGCAAGGGAATGACTGTGTTTACAGTCCAAATGAATAAGAGAGTTAATACAGTTACTGAGGGCTGTTACATAACCCTTCATTACAATGCAACTACATGATTTAGTGCAATATAGTTGTTCATAGTCATTAGTGTATAGTTATGGCATATCTTTGTTCTGTCTTTGTGGTTATTATGTGACTGAGTTGGAATTAGGATTATGTAAGTGTTGTGCAATAAGGTCATTTAAAATCATAATGGTTAATATATGGCTACAATGTAACAAGTTCAGTATAATACATTGTAATAGACATCTGGACAATAAGCTACATTGATGCTATTATATAGTAATTACACTGCTTATTACATTGTAATACATTAACTATCAGTCTGTAATCCTATGTAAAGAGCAAGACTAAACCTATTCCCATTCCAAAGCTTAAAACTAGGATGTTAGAGGAGGTCAGAGTTATACTTGTGTTCTATTGTACCTAGTAGTGTAGATAGGATGTATTATGAAAACAATGTAAAGTTTGACGTAAATCTTCAGTGACCTTCATGCCTTCATTACCCAAGCTCACAGCAGAGAAACCTATCATGCACTAAGCGTCCATCACAGTGACGAGGTGCCAGCGAAGTGGCACAGTGTGGTCTGATGCCATCCTTCAAGAGAAAACCGTCACAGTACTGAGAGAGATGGGCACAGCCGTCACTGAGCATGCCAGACCCAGAACTGGCCCGCATTCATACTGGCATTCACATCCAGAATGAGAGACAGATGATTGATTGATTGATTGATTGACAGACAGACAGACCAATGGGAGCAGCCGTGTTTTTTTCTTTGATGTCAAGGACATGCTACAGTGTCTGTGTGTTTGCTACAGTCCCAGGTGTGACAGTGATGGTGAGAGAGCAGGTGAACAGGAGAACAGGTGAAGTGTGAGGTGTCTGGTGTCAGGTGTCGTCTCTGGCGCACCTGTGAGGCGGTCTGTGAGTCCGTGGGGAGCACCTGGAAAAAGTGACAACCACCTGGCTAGCTACGTTGTCTGAGCAGCTAAAGGTGTGCACATATTCCTCCCTGCATGCACATACACACACTCTCTTAGGCTCTGGGTATGTGTGTGAGTGTGTGTGTGTGTGTGTGTGTGTGTGTGTGTGTGTGAGAGAGAGAGTGAGTGGGACAAAGGCATATTTGTCAAAGGGTTTATTCTATCTAAAACACCTGAGGTCGATGTCCTGGCATGTGCAGTTTGTGTCTACAGGTGAGTGTAGATAGTCTGAGCAAAAGTGTGTGTGTGTGTGTGTGAGCACACATACACATGCATGTGCAAACATATGTGTGTGTGTTTGTCTGTGTGCATGTGTGGGCATGCATGTGTGTGTGTGTGTGTGTTTTCCAGCCGGCTCATATTTCCTGTAGGACACTGGTGGGGACCAGGCCGCGCTTCTTGCCACTGCTGAGTCTGAGAAAGCCATCCATCTCCTCCCCCTTCCCCACACAGATCTGGAGAGAAGGAGAGAGGGAGAGAGGGAGAGAGAGAGAGATGGGGGGGTTAAGAAAGCAGAATAAAGGAGGAGAGAAGACAGTTAGGATTTTAGATTTTACACTTAAACAATTGCAGATTCTGTGTGTGTGTGCGTGTGTATGTGCAAAAGTGTGTGTGTGTGTGCGTGTGTTCATGTTTATATTGGGAATTTGCATTTAAGCTCACCTGTGATTCCTTCACAGTCATCTGACCTTTCTCCCGGTTGCCGTGGAAACCCTCAGTGACCCTCCACACGCGCTCTCCTGGGCGCACACGCTGCACAAAATTGGCTGGAAAGAAGCCCACTTTGTCTCGGCTCTTACCCTGGAACCCGCCAGAAAACACACACACAAAAACAAACACACACACACACATACACAGAGAGGAAAAGAACACAGAGAAAAGATAGTCACTCACTTACCACATTAAATGAGCACACATGGGTCTTTCTTTTCTAAAGATATGGGTCTGTAGAACACGCTTTTGATGTCTTTCAACACGTGTTGTGTGTGTCTCCTTGCCCATGTATCCATGTCACTACAACGTTAATGCCTCTTACTGCACACAGATGCTCTTGCTCTGTAGTCTGTAGTGCATCTGTAGTGTTGCTGATGGGGGCATGTGGGGCTGTTGCTCTCAGCTGTGTCTGTATTGAGGCTGATGGGGGCATATAGCCAGGCTAGCACCACCTAGTACTTCCACTCAATTTCTTCTAGCTTCCACCACTGCGCCAGGGAGCCAGGCATAAGCACGTGTTCGCGTCGTCTCTGAGTTGGGATCGGCCAATCAGCAGACAGAGGGAGGGTTGAAAGTGATAACGCTGAATTCAAATGGTGCGTTCCAGCGCAGAACATCAGTTATGGCCAAATAGTAGCAATTGGTTGAAGCAGAATCCACCGTGGAGCAAATACAGACCAACTGATTCAGGTTCAGTCCACTTTACAGGAAGTGAAGCAATGAGAAGGCAGGTGATGCGTCAGGCTAGGAGGCATCCAGGGAATTTCTAGAATCTAGAGTCTGCCTGTGGCTCTCAGTTCTAGAATCTAGAGTCTGCCTGTGGCTCTCAGTTCTAGAATCTAGAGTCTGTCTGTGGCTCTCAGTTCTAGAATCTAGAGTCTGCCTGTGGCTCTCAGTTCTAGAATCTAGAGTCTGTCTGTGGCTCTCAGTTCTAGACTCTCAGGTCTGCCTGTTGCTCTCAGTTATTGTCTTCCTCACCTCCTCCCTTTTCTATTCTGCATCTCATTCTCTTTCTCTCTCTCTTTCTTTCCATTTATCACCCTCTTCCTCCACCTCTTCTTTTCTCTCTCTATATCTTTCTCTCACACACACACACACCCTCTCTCTCCCTAATCCCTCCCTCTCTCTCTCTCTTTCACACACACACTCACACACACACACACACACACACACACACACACACACACACACACACACACACACACACACACACACACACACACACACTATTGTGTTTAATGATCTAGTAGGCTGAGTCATTAGTCTGGCTTCTGATGTGTTGCTCTGCATTCTGCCAGCACTGCCACCCCACTGAATACTAAATCACACATTCAATATGCTCCACAATTGAGGCTGTGGATCACTCTCTCTCTCTCTCTCTGTGTGTGTGTGTGTGTGTGTGTGTGTGTGAAAGAGAGAGGGAGAGGGAGGGATTAGGGAGAGAGAGGGTGTGTGTGTGTGTGTGTGTGTGCGTGTATAAGAGAGAGGGAGGGGTGGTACATCGTTGGATATTGTTTGTCACCATGTGAGCGTACATCGGTCTGTCTCTATGTGTGGGTTTGTGTCAGTGTGTCTGTATGTTTCTTTGTGAGTTTTGTGATTAACAGGTTTTAAGAACCTCAATCCTTATAAAGTGTGTGTGTGTGTTTAAGTGTATGTTTTGTGACATAGTGTGTGTGTGTGTGTGTGTGTGTGTGTGTGTGTGTGTGTGTGACTCTCTGACTTTTTTCCGCCAGTGTGCACACACTCTCAGTCCCTGTCCTTGCTCCAGAATGGAATTAAAAAAACGAAAAAAAAGGTTATTAATTTTTCATTCTCTTGCATAAAAAGGCCCACCACCCTCATCACACCACTGCACTGTTCTGTCCTCCTCTCCTGCTGTCTCCCCCATCAGTGGCTTTGTTCTGCATTATGGAAACACAACACTTCCACTGCTTTTGCCTTATGCACCTCAGTATGTCCTGGAGCAGGCAAAGATAAGTAGGAAAAAACTACAACTCCCACAAGGCACTGGCTTTTTCATTTGCTTTGTAAGTGAATGATTTAGCAGCTGGTTTCTTGCTTCACCTTGAAGTCAAGGAAGTGTTCTCTATTTGTTTACATATTGATTGCTCGAAGCCAAGGGGACGGTTTTGTGTGCCGATTGGCTGCTGCGCAGTGTGGCATTGTGGGTAATTGTCTTGCGTGTTTCTGGGAGAGGCTCAAAAGCAAGCGGAGCACTTTTCCATGCCTGTGAGAATGGGACTGGAAATAGAGTAATTGCCTCCAGGCATGCTCCAATTGCAGGTGGTTAGAAAAGTCAGCTGGACCCCAGGCAGATGACTCATGCGTCATAGGTCTAGCTTTACGTCAAATGGTAAAATGCAACCAGAATGCGCTTGTATGAGAAGGACTGTTTGTGAAAAATGGGTATATGTGTATGTGTGTGTGTGTGTATGTGAGTGAGAGAGAGAGTAAATAAATAAATAGATAAATAGATAGATAGATAGATAGATAGATAGATAGATAGATAGATAGATAGAAACAGAGTGTGTTTGCACTAGCATGATTAGAATATCCAACAGATGAGGGACAGTGTGTGTGTTTGTGTGAGTGTGTGTGTGTGCCTGAGTACACGTGTGTGTGAATGTGTATGTGATTATGTGCATGTTTGTGTGTCTGTCTGTATGTGTGTGTGTGTGTGTGTGTGCATATGCTCATGCTTGTGTGTGTGTGTGTGTGTGTGTGTGTTCTCTCACCTTCCACCAGTCCTCATTGGAGTCATCTGTGACTTGCACTCGGTCACCCGGTCTGTTGACCAAAGAAAAGGAGAACTCATTTCTTTATCTCTCTCTTTTTCTCTCTTTGTGTGTGTGTGTGTGCGCTTGTGTTTGTGTGTGCTTGTGAGTTTGCTATTGTTGCTGCAGAAGAATTCTCAGGTGCAACAAGTTGAAAGCAGTGTGTGTGTGTGTGTGTGTGTGTGCATGTGTGTATGTGCTCATACATGTATGCGTGTGTGTGTGTGTGTGTGTGTGTGTGTGTGTGTGTGTGTGTGTGCATGCATGTGTGTGCACGTATGTGTGCACGTATGTGTGTTTGTGTGTATGTGTGTGTGTGTGTGTGTGTGTGTGTGTGTGTGTGTGTGTGTGCGAGAAAGTGAGGTGTCTTGGCACCCCTGTGTTACTCCAGATGGTGAGAGAGTTCACTCAAGTTCAACATCCCTCTCTTCCCTCTCTCTATCCCTTCATTTTGTCCTCTCCTCTTTCTGCTTCACTCTTTCCCTGTCTATCTCTTTCACCCCTTCACTTCTTCCTCCCCCACCTCTACCATCTGTCCCCTGTCATCCTCTCTTCCCTTTCTTTCTTTCTTTCTTTCTTTCTTCCTGACTTTACTTTCTTTACTTTCTGTCTTGTATTTTGTACCAATATTCACCCTCATTAGGTACTGTTCTCTCTTTCTCTCTATCTCTCCCTCCATCGTTATCTTCTCTTGTATTGTGTCTGGGCCTCCTGCTCTCTCTCTCCCCCTCTGTCTCTGTCTCCCTCTCTCTCTCTACCTCTCTCTCTCTGTCCTCCTGTATTTCCCAGGACACTGCACCATAGCACAGTATATACTAAGTGCACAGTATATACTTAGTTGTCCCTGAACCCCTCTCCCCTTCCTCTCTCTCTTTCTCTCTCCTCCCCCACTCCCCTTCCTCTTCCCCTCTCCAACTCCTCTTCATCTCCCCCTCTCCTCTTCCTCTTTCCCTCTACCGCCCCTCTCCATCTCTCCTGTCTCTCTGTTCCCTTGGAGAGAGTACCTATCTGCCCATCCCCAAGCTGAGTCCACTTCAGGCTTTTTTCTACAGTCCAAAAGTTTATTCAGTCTCTCCCTCCCCCTCCCCCTCCCTCTTGGCTCCTTCACTGGAGCACACACAACTGCCAACACTGATGATCTGTCGAGAACCCAGCAGTTTGGTAGCTGCCTTTAAGAGCTGTGGTTCTAGCGTCGGTTCTAGTGATC
>JAIFZK010000002.1:1245000-1262500 GCA_027481765.1 Tenualosa thibaudeaui
GTGTGTGTGTGTGTGTAATAGTGTGTGTAAGAGTGTGTGTGTGTGCCTGTATGCTTTCCTGCTCTTATGTGTGTAAATACCCAAGTATGTGTGTGCCTCATTAAGGGCTAAGACTGGGGTACACACACACACATGGACACACACACACACACACACACACACACACAGAGAGAGAGAGAGAGAGAGAGAGGTTTGCATTTTCCTTTGCAAGCTCTGGTTCTAGCAGCCTCACCTTTAGAACATGGCGCCTCTTTGACCACCCCCAGGACATCATTAGTCAAGAGAGGAGAACTGAAGTTCCGTTTGAATGCTCCCGACTAGGGAAAGAGAGAGAAAAAGAGAGAGAGAGAGAGAGAGAGAAAGAAAGATACAGAGAGAGAGAGAAAGAGGGGAAGGAGAGAGAGAGAGAGAAAGAGACAGAGAGAGAGAGAAAGAGAGAGGGGAAGGAGAGAGAGAGAGAAAGAGACAGAGAGAGAGAGAAAGAGACACAGAGAGAGAGAGAGAGAGAGAGAGAAAGAGAGAGAGAGGGGAAGGAGAGAGAGAGAGAAAGAGACAGAGAGAGAAAGAAAGAGAGAGACAGAGAGAGAGAGAGAGAGAAAGAGTGTTTATAAATAAGTATGTCTCTTGGTGTCATTGTCATTCGAGTAACTAGAGGTAAAAAGTGCAGCGACTGGAAGTTTATTTTTAGACAGGCAGCACAGTGAGAGGCATTTTTAAAGGGCAGAAGTTTTATTGTTACACAGACTTGTGTGTGTGTGTGTGTGTGTGTGTGTGTTTGTTGTATTCAAGTGACAGCTGACTTATGCAACCTAAAGCACAGGTGGACATCTATTCCTGGTCCTCTCTTTGTCTTTGTGTGTTTGTGTGTGTGTGTGTGTGTGTGTGTGTATGTGTGTGTGTCAGTGCAGTCCTCTGTGCTCTCTTCACTCAAAATGGTGTGCATGTCTTCTCAGTTCGGTAAAAGTTTTAGGATAAACATAACAGAGGCACTTTAAAATGGTACTGATATTGGGAGTGGGGTTTGAACCTACTTGCTAACGCACTCATGCTCTCTCTCACTCACTCATTCACTTACATGGTCACACACACTCACTCACTCACCCACTCATTCATTCATTCACACACTGACTCATTCACTCATTCACTTTCACACACTCACTCACTCACACACTTATTCACACCCTCACCCACACACTTTTGCACTCAACCTCTCACACACTCACCCACTCACACACCTACTGACTCACACACTCACCCACACATTCCCTCACTCACACACTCACTGAGTCACACACTCACTCACAGATTCACACACTCACTGAGTCACACACCCACTGACTCACTCAATGACTCACACACTCACTCACAGACTCACACACTCACTACCTCACTCACACACTCACTGAGTCACACACTCACTCACACACACACTGACTCATTTAATGACTCACACACTCACTCACAGACTCACACACTCACTACCTCACTCACACACTCACTGAGTCACACACTCACTCGCTCACAAACTCACACACTCATACACACACTCACTCACTCAATGACTCACTCACAGACTCACACACTCACTACCTCACTCACACACTCACTGACTCACACACTCACTCACTGACTCGCACACTCACTCCCTCACTTACACACTCACTCCCTAACTCACTTACTGACTCACACACTCACTCTCACACACACTGCCTCACACACACACTCACTCCCTGTCTTGAAGCTCATATTCCTTCCCTGTTCAGTTGCTCCTCTGGTCCTTATTTAGAGATGCCACAACCATGCGTAGCAATTAAGTCAAACGAGCTTCTAATTATGGGCTAAAAGTACTCTTGCATCTGTGTCCCATCTTCAGCTCTGACTTAGACAAATACACACACACACACACACACACACACACACACACACACTTTTCGCTTCTCTCTCTCTCTGTCTTTCTTTCTACCTTGTCATCTCACTCTCAGGATGGGCAGATATTGCTTCAGCATGCAGCTGATACTATCTTTCTCTCCGTCACCCCTCTGTCTCTCTCTTTCTCTGTCTCTCTTTCTCCCTCTCTCATCTCTCTTTGTCTCTCTCTCGCTCTGTCTCTCCCTCTCACTCCTCTCTCTCTCTGTCTCTCTCTCTCTGCATTCTAAGCCAAACCACCCAGGACTACACAAAAGAAGACAAATTACCATTACACACACACACACACACACAGACATACACACAGACACACACACACACAGACAGAGCTGTATGAGTGTTTATTTTACAGCATGTGTTCCATATGAACAGTTGATTGTTGGAGCACACCATCTTTAGTGTTAAATCTTCAGTGTTAAATCTTTAGTGTTAAATCCTGCTGGAAGTATGTGGCAAATAAAAAAACCTGCATTGATTCCTCTCTCATCTAAATCACTGCAAAAATCTTTAGAGCAATTTGCTCCTTACTCATCTCCCTCTTAGCTGTCCCCTGGTGCTCTTTAAGATGAGTTTACACACACACACACACAGACACACACAGACACAGACACACACACTCTGGCTTTTATTGGGGAAAATTCACAACACACGCACACACAAACAACATACACCCACACATGGACACACTGGCTTCTACTGGGAGAAATTTACACATGCGTATGCACACACACACACTAGAGAGAAATACTGACTTTATTGTCTGTGTGGATCAGTACTGTGCTGGGCTCTGCAGTACTGTGATCTAGAGTGTAAATCACACCGAGAGAAACATTATGCACAGCACAGACCACTTCTACAACTCATCTGACTGAGAAAAGCCCTGGAGATGCCAGCCCTGGGGATAACATTAGACACACACCCATAAACACACACACACACACACACACACTAACACACACACACATACAGAGACATCTACAAATCTTCACCTCCCTCCCCAACTAATCTTCACTTCCCAATAGCATTTGGCCATAGAAATCCTAAATAAATGAAAATGCAGTAAATTCTATATCAGCATTAATAGAACAGTCTGTTGCTAAGCTCATATACAAGGAGACATGTTTAGCGCCCATTTACTCAGCCTCACCTCTCCAAACACTCTTCATCTTTGGGAGAGCCTCACATGATTTCACCCTGGCCTTGATGTAGCGCCTCTGGGCTGTTGTGGGTATTATGCTACGCAGCTCAATTTGCAATACGCAATATGCAATATGCAAGGTTCATCATTTTCAACATTTCCACCATTTCCACCTTCAGGAGTGCAGGAGTGGATTGCCTTTGTTCTGTCAAACATCCAAGCCCTGATACTGTAATTGTAATTATTCCTAACAGTAAGTGCTGCGTGCATCTACAGTGTACATCTACAGTGCACATCTACAGTATACATCTACAGTGCACATCTACAGTGTACATCTACAGTGTACATCTACAGTGTACATCTACAGTGCACATCTACAGTATACATCTACAGTGCACATCTACAGTATACATCTACAGTGTACATCTACAGTGTACATCTACAGTGTACATCTACAGTGCACATCTATAGTCCACATCTACAGTGTACATCTATAGTCCACATCTACAGTGTCATGACATGTCAACACAGTGAGCGGGAGTCACACCATCACAGAAGGAGGAGGAGAGGGAAGTGGAAGAGGAAGAAGAGCATTAGTAGAAAAGAGGAGGAAGAAGAGGGAGGATGGAGGGATGCAAAAGAAAGGTGGAAGATGCAGGAGGAGAGAAGAGTGGAGGAAGTGAAGGGAGAATGGTCAGGTGCAGAGAAGATGAGAGAGGAGAGGAATGAGGAGGAGGGGAGGAAGAGGATTAGTAGGAGAAGGAGAGGATGAAGGCAGAAAAAAGGAAAAAAAACAGAGGGGAAGAAAAGAGAGGAGGGGTTAATGTAACATAGAGAAGGTGGAGTGAAAAGGCAGAGGAAGAGAAGAAAAGGAGAAGAAGATTATGGGAAGATGGCAGAGGAGAGGAGGGTTAATATGAGCTGGACATGGCAAATTAGACAAAGAGGAGGACACAAGGAATCAGAATGAGAGAGGTACAGATAGAGGGATATGTAAAGAGGAGTGAGTAGAGGAAGAGAATGGAAGAGAGGAAGAGAGAGAGAGGGGATAAGAAGCAGAGGAATATAAGTCAGAGGAGGAAGATAAGATGAGAGGAGCAGGGTGTGGATGAAGGGGGGAGAATAGAGAGGAATGAAGGAAAAAGAGAAGAGGAGAGGAATCAGGAAAGGAGAGGAAGAGGAGCGAGTGAAAAAGAGTGGTGAAAGGAGAGGAAGAGGAGAGAGAGGAGATAAGAGGAGGAGGAGAGAAGGAAAGAGGTGAAGTGAGGAGATGAGTGTGTGCATGAAAAGTGTGAAACAGGGTCACACAAATATATGTATCCACAAGCTCATTTTCACGCCCACTTTCAGAGCTTTTACACACACTGCTCAATGGCGCAGCGGAAGACACACAGCTTTCAACCACACACAGGTTTCAACCACACACAGCTTTCAACCACACACAGCTGCTGCTGGCTCACCACTGACTGAAGCAAAACACATCATGAGAGAGAGTGAGAGAGAGGGAGAGAGAGAGAGAGACTGATTCTGGTAGAGCTAAAAAAAGTCATCTGAAATGGTGGCACTTACAGCTGAAAAGGAGAGATCGTTCAGGGCAACAGAAAATGCTGACTACTGCTCACGTGCTCCTGCTCACACTCCAAGCAGTCTCTGAATCTAACCCGCTACACTAGATCTGTTTGCTACCTTCAGAGAAGTTCTCCTCATTTTCATCTAGAGACTGTTTCAACAACAAAAACAAAAAACAGCACTTGAACGTTCTATTTCATCCCAAACTACTTCCACTAACATAACAGATAACATGTGGAATGCTAAAAGGGAAAAGCTGTGGTAACAGCTATGATGCTAATAATCGTTGAGTCTTGAACCCCCAGCGCTGTCTGGGGGCGCTTTAAAAAATATATATGAAAAATTTAAAAATAAACTGCCAAGCTGCAGAATTACAATCACAAAAGATTTTCTTTACGATATTTTGACTGTGGAACAGTTAACCCTGGTAGCATCACACTAATAACATTGAACCTCAGTACTGAACTAAATTCAGAGCCAATGTCAATTCACTGAGACCTTAATGACTCTGAGATCAAAGTGTACTAGGAGAAGCTGGGTTTTGGAAGCTTAGCTCATTTAACAGTGACGGTGATCCTAACCATTTCACAGCTGAAATCTTGAAATCAATAGAATAGGTATTCTATTCAGGCTTTTACCATTCATCGACATAAGGCTCAACTAATTCAACAATCTTTAGAATTGGTTTAGAATTTAGAATCAGGCCTACAGATCGGGATACGAATATACAAATTTATATGAATAGGACTTGGGTTTGGGTCCAAGGACATATTGATTTTGAGTTGATTCTGTGTCAACTGGTGTCCTGACAATCCCATTCCTTAAGACAGGTATATAAAAGTAGCGGTACATTGAATAAGAAACTAAAACAGATGAAAAAAATAACCCCACTATTCATGTTTTTTCCTCTAGTGCTTCCTTGTGCCAGGATGGCCAAGTGGTTAAGGCACTGGACTTAAGATCCACGTATGTCTACGTGGGATCTGGTGGCATGATTATAAAGGTGTACTGTTAACTTAAGAGTATGTGACTGACACTGTAACATCTAACACTCATTCAGTTGCATAATATGATAATGTTATAATTCGTCATCACACAAAGGCTGTTGTGAACCACGTTGCCTGAGTGGTAAGGCACTGGACTTGATCCAATAGACAAATGTCCTTGTAGATTTAATCCACACTCCTAGGAGCATCATTATAACAATATTCCACATGTCCCATTCACTTCAGTGCAACAAAGCTCAGGAGGTGAAGAAACAGTTGATTCTCCTGCACATAGTTTAAACTTGCGACCAATCAGTGACCAGTAGTTCAAGCCTGGGCATGTGCAGGCCTGAACTGTGCAGGCAAGGAGAACATCTACCAGGATGGCCGAGTGGTTAAGTTGTTGGACTGATGTCCTTGTGGGTCCTTGTTTGTTTTTGGAAAATGCTGACAACACTAAATCATGTGAAGAGTGAAAGGTAAGCGCCTTATCTCACATAATATGGTACATTGGCATCACACAAACTTGTGTGTCCTTGTGAACTATTCACATTTATGCATTTAGCAGACGCTTTTATCCAAAGTGACTTACATTTTTTGTCAACTATCAATTATTCAGGGTCAGTCTCCCCTAGAGCAACTTAGGGTAAAGTGCCTTGCTCAGGAGCACAATGGTGGCAGCTGGGATTGAAAACCACAACTTTTTTTTTTCAGGCTACTTGCACGTTAGCCAGGTGCCTTAACCACTGCACTACCACCATGATGATCTGGTGGTTAAGGCATTGGACATAAGCCCAAGTGGGTTCAAACCCCTCTCCTGGTTGTGTAATTGTGTTTTCTTTCATTCATTAATAAAGAGAATACTGCTGACAATAAAACATTAAGGAGACCACTTAAACACTTTTCAATAAACATGCTCATGTGTACCAGGATGGCCGAGTGGTTAAGGCGTTGGACTTAAGCTCTAACTGTCATATGCCCTTGTGGGTTTGAACCCCAATACTGGTAAAATGCAAAACATTTGTAAAGTTCACTTTAAAAGACTCTATGGCTTGTACAAGAGATATGCAGTACAACTTGGAACTCTTCCCAAAGCCCCCCCCCACTCCCTATTAGCCTCAAAGACTTGATTGGTTAATTAATGCCTGCTGACTTCATGATTTCTCTTTCTTGCCTGTCAGGCCTTTGAGGGCTCAGAGTTAGTGTGGACATTGGGATTCAGCCAGCTAGTAGCACTGAGCAGCCCTCACACTTGCGGATTATGACAGATGAATCCACAAAACCCTCAATAACCCTAGAAAGATGTAATGACCAATTTATTGGCAACATTCCACATGTCCCATTCACTTCAGTGCAACAAAGCTCAGGAGGTGAAGAAACAGTTGATTCTCCTGCACATAGTTTAAACTTGCGACCAATCAGTGACCAGTAGTTCAAGCCCGGGCATGTGCAGGCCTTAACTGTGCGGGAAAGGAGAATGTGTACCAGGATGGCCGAGTGGTTAAGGCGTTGGACTTAAGATCCAATGGACATGTGTCCTCGTGGGTTCGAGCCCCACTCCTGGTAGCTTGAATGCACAGGTGAAGTTCTTAGTTTAAGAACACGTCAGCACTAAAACAAGTCAGGAGTACAGGGTAAGCACCTCATCAGTCACATAATATGAAAAACCACTTTCTGAAATAGCATGAGTGTCACATTAACCAACTGCATTAAATGATTCACCAACTGTCTCTTTGTCACCACTGAGCAATATAGGACCAATCCCTGTTATTAGGCAGGTGTGTGTAGGGTAAGGCGTTGGACTTAAGCTCTAACTGTCATATGCCCTTGTGGGTTTGAACCCCAATACCGGTCAATGCAAAACATTTGTAAAGTTCACTTTAAAAGACTCTATGGCTTGTACAAGAGATATGCAGTACAACTTGGAACTCTTCCCAAAGCCCCCGTCCCACTCCCTATTAGCCTCAAAGACTTGATTTGTTAATTAATGCCTGCTGACTTCATGATGTCTGTTTCTTGCCTGTCAGGCCTTTGAGGGCTCAGAGTTAGTGTGTACATTGGGATTCAGCCAGCTAGTAGCACTGAGCAGCCCTCACACTTGCGGATTATGACAGATGAATCCACAAAACCCTCAATAACCCTAGAAAGATGTAATGACCAATTTATTGGCAACATTCCACATGTCCCATTCACTTCAGTGCAACAAAGCTCAGGAGGTGAAGAAACAGTTGATTCTCCTGCACATAGTTTAAACTTGCGACCAATCAGTGACCAGTAGTTCAAGCCCGGGCATGTGCAGGCCTGAACTGTGCGGGAAAGGAGAACGTGTACCAGGATGGCCGAGTGGTTAAGGCGTTGGACTTAAGATCCAATGGACATGTGTCCTCGTGGGTTCGAGCCCCACTCCTGGTAGCTTGAATGCACAGGTGAAGTTCTTAGTTTAAGAACATGTGAGCACTAAAACAAGTCAGGAGTACAGGGTAAGCACCTCATCAGTCACATAATATGAAAAACCACTTTCTGAAATAGCATGAGCGTCACATTAACCAACTGCATTAAATGGTTCACCAACTGTCTCTTTGTCACCACTGAGCAATATAGGACCAATCCCTGTTATTAGGCAGGTGTGTGTAGGTTAAGGCGTTGGACTTAAGCTCTACCTGTCATATGCCCTTGTGGGTTTGAACCCCAATACCGGTAAATGCAAAACATTTGTAAAGTTCACTTTAAAAGACTCTATGGCTTGTACAAGAGATATGCAGTACAACTTGGAACTCTTCCCAAAGCCCCCGTCCCACTCCCTATTAGCCTCAAAGACTTGATTTGTTAATTAATGCCTGCTGACTTCATGATGTCTGTTTCTTGCCTGTCAGGCCTTTGAGGGCTCAGTATAGTGTGTACATTGGGATTAAGCCAGCTAGTAGCACTGAGCAGCCCTCACACTTGCGGATTATGACAGATGAATCCACAAAACCCTCAATAACCCTAGAAAGATGTAATGACCAATTTATTGGCAACATTCCACATGTCCCATTCACTTCAGTGCAACAAAGCTCAGGAGGTGAAGAAACAGTTGATTCTCCTGCACATAGTTTAAACTTGCGACCAATCAGTGACCAGTAGTTCAAGCCCGGGCATGTGCAGGCCTGAACTGTGCGGGAAAGAAGAACGTGTACCAGGATGGCCGAGTGGTTAAGGCGTTGGACTTAAGATCCAATGGACATGTGTCCTCGTGGGTTCGAGCCCCACTCCTGGTAGCTTGAATACACAGGTGAAGTTCTTAGTTTAAGAACATGTCAGCACTAAAACAAGTCAGGAGTACAGGGTAAGCACCTCATCAGTAACGTAATATGAAAAACCACTTTCTGAAATAGCATGAGCGTCACATTAACCAACTGCGTTAAATGATTCACCAACTGTCTCTTTGTCACCACTGAGCAATATAGGACCAATCCCTGTTATTAGGCAGGTGTGTGTGTAGGTTAAGGTGTTGGACTTAAGTCAGGACTGACATATGCCCTTGTGGGTTTGAACCCCAATACCGGTAAATGCAAAACATTTGTAAAGTTCACTTTAAAAGACTCTATGGCTTGTACAAGAGATATGCAGTACAACTTGGAACTCTTCCCAAAGCCCCCCACTCCCTATTAGCCTCAAAGACTTGATTTGTTAATTAATGCCTGCTGACTTCATGATTTCTCTTTCTTGCCTGTCAGGCCTTTGAGGGCTCAGAGTTAGTGTGGACATTGGGATTCAGCCAGCTAGTAGCACTGAGCAGCCCTCACACTTGCGGATTATGACAGATGAATCCACAAAACCCTCAATAACCCTAGAAAGATGTAATGACCAATTTATTGGCAACATTCCACATGTCCCATTCACTTCAGTGCAACAAAGCTCAGGAGGTGAAGAAACAGTTGATTCTCCTGCACATAGTTTAAACTTGCGACCAATCAGTGACCAGTAGTTCAAGCCCGGGCATGTGCAGGCCTGAACTGTGCGGGAAAGGAGAATGTGTACCAGGATGGCCGAGTGGTTAAGGCGTTGGACTTAAGATCCAATGGACATGTGTCCTCGTGGGTTCGAGCCCCACTCCTGGTAGCTTGAATGCACTGGTTAAGTTCTTAGTTTAAGAACATGTCAGCACTAAAACAAGTCAGGAGTACAAGGTAAGCACCTCATCAGTCACATAATATGAAAAACCACTTTCTGAAATAGCATGAGCGTCACATTAACCAACTGCATTAAATGATTCACCAACTGTCTCTTTGTCACCACTGAGCAATATAGGACCAATCCCTGTTATTAGGCAGGTGTGTGTAGGTTAAGGCGTTGGACTTAAGCTCTAACTGTCATATGCCCTTGTGGGTTTGAACCCCAATACCGGTAAATGCAAAACATTTGTAAAGTTCACTTTAAAAGACTCTATGGCTTGTACAAGAGATATGCAGTACAACTTGGAACTCTTCCCAAAGCCCCCCACTCCCTATTAGCCTCAAAGACTTGATTTGTTAATTAATGCCTGCTGACTTCATGATGTCTGTTTCTTGCCTGTCAGGCCTTTGAGGGCTCAGAGTTAGTGTGTACATTGGGATTCAGCCAGCTAGTAGCACTGAGCAGCCCTCACACTTGCGGATTATGACAGATGAATCCACAAAACCCTCAATAACCCTAGAAAGATGTAATGACCAATTTATTGGCAACATTCCACATGTCCCATTCACTTCAGTGCAACAAAGCTCAGGAGGTGAAGAAACAGTTGATTCTCCTGCACATAGTTTAAACTTGCGACCAATC
Source organism: Tenualosa thibaudeaui (assembly GCA_027481765.1). Taxonomy (NCBI): domain Eukaryota; kingdom Metazoa; phylum Chordata; class Actinopteri; order Clupeiformes; family Clupeidae; genus Tenualosa; species Tenualosa thibaudeaui. The sequence continues at coordinate 1,255,417 of JAIFZK010000002.1, forward strand.
AGTGACCAGTAGTTCAAGCCCGGGCATGTGCAGGCCTGAACTGTGCGGGAAAGAAGAACGTGTACCAGGATGGCCGAGTGGTTAAGGCGTTGGACTTAAGATCCAATGGACATGTGTCCTCGTGGGTTCGAGCCCCACTCCTGGTAGCTTGAATGCACAGGTGAAGTTCTTAGTTTAAGAACATGTCAGCACTAAAACAAGTCAGGAGTACAGGGTAAGCACCTCATCAGTCACATAATATGAAAAACCACTTTCTGAAATAGCATGAGCGTCACATTAACCAACTGCATTAAATGATTCACCAACTGTCTCTTTGTCACCACTGAGCAATATAGGACCAATCCCTGTTATTAGGCAGGTGTGTGTGTAGGTTAAGGTGTTGGACTTAAGTCAGGACTGACGTATGCCCTTGTGGGTTTGAACCCCAATACCGGTAAATGCAAAACATTTGTAAAGTTCACTTTAAAAGACTCTATGGCTTGTACAAGAGATATGCAGTACAACTTGGAACTCTTCCCAAAGCCCCCGTCCCACTCCCTATTAGCCTCAAAGACTTGATTTGTTAATTAATGCCTGCTGACTTCATGATGTCTGTTTCTTGCCTGTCAGGCCTTTGAGGGCTCAGAGTTAGTGTGGACATTGGGATTCAGCCAGCTAGTAGCACTGAGCAGCCCTCACACTTGCGGATTATGACAGATGAATCCACAAAACCCTCAATAACCCTAGAAAGATGTAATGACCAATTTATTGGCAACATTCCACATGTCCCATTCACTTCAGTGCAACAAAGCTCAGGAGGTGAAGAAACAGTTGGTTCTCCTGCACATAGTTTAAACTTGCGACCAATCAGTGACCAGTAGTTCAAGCCCGGGCATGTGCAGGCCTGAACTGTGCGGGAAAGGAGAACGTGTACCAGGATGGCCGAGTGGTTAAGGCGTTGGACTTAAGATCCAATGGACATGTGTCCTCGTGGGTTCGAGCCCCACTCCTGGTAGCTTGAATGCACTGGTTAAGTTCTTAGTTTAAGAACATGTCAGCACTAAAACAAGTCAGGAGTACAAGGTAAGCACCTCATCAGTCACATAATATGAAAAACCACTTTCTGAAATAGCATGAGCGTCACATTAACCAACTGCATTAAATGATTCACCAACTGTCTCTTTGTCACCACTGAGCAATATAGGACCAATCCCTGTTATTAGGCAGGTGTGTGTAGGTTAAGGCGTTGGACTTAAGCTCTAACTGTCATATGCCCTTGTGGGTTTGAACCCCAATACCGGTAAATGCAAAACATTTGTAAAGTTCACTTTAAAAGACTCTATGGCTTGTACAAGAGATATGCAGTACAACTTGGAACTCTTCCCAAAGCCCCCCACTCCCTATTAGCCTCAAAGACTTGATTTGTTAATTAATGCCTGCTGACTTCATGATGTCTGTTTCTTGCCTGTCAGGCCTTTGAGGGCTCAGAGTTAGTGTGGACATTGGGATTCAGCCAGCTAGTAGCACTGAGCAGCCCTCACACTTGCGGATTATGACAGATGAATCCACAAAACCCTCAATAACCCTAGAAAGATGTAATGACCAATTTATTGGCAACATTCCACATGTCCCATTCACTTCAGTGCAACAAAGCTCAGAAGATGAAGAAACAGTTGATTCTCCTGCACATAGTTTAAACTTGCGATAAACTGAGCAATATAGGAGCAATCCCTGTTATTAGGCAGGTGTGTGTGTAGGTTAAGGTGTTGGACTTAAGTCAGGACTGATATATGCCCTTGTGGGTTTGAACCCCAATACCGGTAAATGAAAAACATTTGTAAAGTTCACTTTAAAAGACTCTATGGCTTGTACAAGAGATATGCAGTACAACTTGGAACTCTTCCCAAAGCCCCCCCCCACTCCCTATTAGCCTCAAAGACTTGATTGGTTAATTAATGCCTGCTGACTTCATGATTTCTCTTTCTTGCCTGTCAGGCCTTTGAGGGCTCAGAGTTAGTGTGGACATTGGGATTCAGCCAGCTAGTAGCACTGAGCAGCCCTCACACTTGCGGATTATGACCGCAATAACCCTAGAAAGATGTAATGACCAATTTATTGGCAACATTCCACGTGTCCCATTCACTTCAGTGCAACAAAGCTCAGGAGGTGAAGAAACAGTTGGTTCTCCTGCACATAGTTTAAACTTGCGACCAATCAGTGACCAGTAGTTCAAGCCCGGGCATGTGCAGGCCTGAACTGTGCGGGAAAGGAGAATGTGTACCAGGATGGCCGAGTGGTTAAGGCGTTGGACTTAAGATCCAATGGACATGTGTCCACGTGGGTTCGAGCCCCACTCCTGGTAGCTTGAATGCACTGGTTAAGTTCTTAGTTTAAGAACATGTCAGCACTAAAACAAGTCAGGAGTACAAGGTAAGCACCTCATCAGTCACATAATATGAAAAACCACTTTCTGAAATAGCATGAGCGTCACATTAACCAACTGCATTAAATGATTCACCAACTGTCTCTTTGTCACCACTGAGCAATATAGGACCAATCCCTGTTATTAGGCAGGTGTGTGTAGGTTAAGGCGTTGGACTTAAGCTCTAACTGTCATATGCCCTTGTGGGTTTGAACCCCAATACCGGTAAATGCAAAACATTTGTAAAGTTCACTTTAAAAGACTCTATGGCTTGTACAAGAGATATGCAGTACAACTTGGAACTCTTCCCAATGCCCCCCCACTCCCTATTAGCCTCAAAGACTTTATGTGTTAATTAATGCCTGCTGACTTCATGATGTCTGTTTCTTGCCTGTCAGGCCTTTGAGGGCTCAGAGTTAGTGTGTACATTGGGATTCAGCCAGCTAGTAGCACTGAGCAGCCCTCACACTTGCGGATTATGACAGATGAATCCACAAAACCCTCAATAACCCTAGAAAGATGTAATGACCAATTTATTGGCAACATTCCACATGTCCCATTCACTTCAGTGCAACAAAGCTCAGAAGATGAAGAAACAGTTGATTCTCCTGCACATAGTTTAAACTTGCGATAAACTGAGCAATATAGGACCAATCCCTGTTATTAGGCAGGTGTGTGTGTAGGTTAAGGTGTTGGACTTAAGTCAGGACTGATATATGCCCTTGTGGGTTTGAACCCCAATACCGGTAAATGCAAAACATTTGTAAAGTTCACTTTAAAAGACTCTATGGCTTGTACAAGAGATATGCAGTACAACTTGGAACTCTTCCCAAAGCCCCCCACACCCTATTAGCCTCAAAGACTTGATTGGTTAATTAATGCCTGCTGACTTCATGATTTCTCTTTCTTGCCTGTCAGGCCTTTGAGGGCTCAGAGTTAGTGTGGACATTGGGATTCAGCCAGCTAGTAGCACTGAGCAGCCCTCACACTTGCGGATTATGACCGCAATAACCCTAGAAAGATGTAATGACCAATTTATTGGCAACATTCCACGTGTCCCATTCACTTCAGTGCAACAAAGCTCAGGAGGTGAAGAAACAGTTGATTCTCCTGCACATAGTTTAAACTCGTGACCAATCAGTGACCAGTAGTTCAAGCCCGGGCATGTGCAGGCCTGAACTGTGCAGGAAAGGAGAATGTGTACCAGGATGGCCGAGTGGTTAAGGCGTTGGACTTAAGATCCAATGGACATGTGTCCTCGTGGGTTCGAGCCCCACTCCTGGTAGCTTGAATGCACTGGTGAAGTTCTTAGTTTAAGAACATGTCAGCACTAAAACAAGTCAGGAGTACAGGGTAAGCACCTCTTCAGTCACATAATATCAAAAACCACTTTCTGAAATAGCATGAGCGTCACATTAACCAACTACATTAAATGATTCACCAACTGTCTCATTTGTAAACTTCACTTTAAAAGACTCTATGGCTTGTACAAGAGATATGCAGTACAACTTGGAACTCTTCCCAAACCCCCCCCCCCCCCCACTCCCCATTAGCCTCAAAGACTTGATTGGTTAATTAATGCCTGCTGACTTCATGATTTCTCTTTCTTGCCAGTCAGTGCAAGCCTTGCTATGCAGGCAAGGAGAACATATACCAGGATGGCCGAGTGGTTAAGGTGTTGGGCTTAAGATCCAATGGACATGTGTCCTCGTGGGTTCAAGCCCCACTCCTGGTAGTGTGAATACATAGGTGAAGCTCTTAGTTTAAGAACATGTCAGCACTAAAACAAGTCAGGAGTACAGGGTAAGCACCTCATCAGTCACATATTATGAGAAATACAAGCTGCATTTAGCATTTGAATCTCTTGCAGTCACAGCCAAAGGAGAGGATAAATCCAGCCCGTTTACAAATCAACAGAAACCCAGGAACCAATCACACCAGCCTATCTGGCAGTGGGCGGGCTTTATATGATTCACAACCAATGAAGGCATCTATGCTACTGACTGACATAAATCAATTATTGAAGTTATTTTTCTACAAATACAGTGAACAACTGCAATTAAAGCTAAACTCATGTTAACATGAAAGATAGCTGCACTTAACAATGCTTCATTGTAACTTCAATTTTCATGTTTTTTACACTGCCCTGGAAATGGAAAGTAATTGGCTGATTCTTGCCTGTCAAATTCATAATTGGCTGATTCAGGCCAGCTAACCACCACACTTGTCATTCACACTGGATGTACAACTGATCTATGTACGATCTAGGGGCAATAAATAATAATAATAATAAACTATAAATAAATAGTTTGTCAATCTTAATTCACTAAGATCACATCACATCTCATATACATATTTTGGTGTAGTGATTTAAGAACTTGTTAATATGATCCACGAGAGTGGGCACTAGGACGGCTGAGTAATTAAGGTGTTGGACTTAAGATCCAATGGACATGTGTCCTTGTGGTTTTGAACCCCACTCCTAGTAGCCGTCTTATCTTATTACTAATATCAGTATTAACTTTTAAATCTGGTTTGTCTTAAGTCTGAAGAAAGAGGTGGATGAACTGTGTGTTCTGTGAGTGTCGACCCAGTTCACTGAGATCATGTCTAAGCAAACTGTAGATTTTGGTGTACCAGGTTCCACTGCACCTCCAGTGCTTCATTGTGACTTTAAATGTCATGTTGTTCACACACCCCTGGAACTGGGAAGTGAATAACCACTCCTGACCCAGTCTTTCAATCTCGACTAAGGTGCGGCATGGGTTTACCCAGTCAAGCGCTAAAGGGAACCAGGGATCTGTGATGGTTGGCAATGGACAATTGCATTGAAACCTACAAAGTGGCCCTAGCATGTAGACTTGAGCGGACACTTCCTGTAGTGTACCTCTGGTGACTTCGCCAGAGCAGTCACACGGTCAAAAGGGACCGTATCCCAAAGAAGCCAGGTGGCAATGGGTGAGAACGCCAGGGAATTTCACACCACGTTAGACACAGCAGAGCCTGGTCACGGGAGATATCGATTTACTGAGCAGTGCTACAGAGACAAGCGAGAAGGAGAGGAGAGGGAGAGAGAGAGAGAGAGAGAGAGAGAGTGGAGAGATAAAGATAGTAAGAAAGAATAAAGATGAAGAGATAGATGAGAAAGAGAATGAGAGAGGGAAAGGGAGAAACTGGAGGAAGGGATAGAGAGGAAAAGAAAGGGAGTGAGAGATACAGAGAGAAACATATGGAGTAAGAGATACAGAGAGAAACACATGGAGTAATCAGATGAATTTCAAGGAAAAGGAGAAGGAGAGGGAGAAAGAAAGAGAAAGAGAGGGAGAGAGAGAGATAGAGAGAGAGGGAGAGAGAGAGAGAGCGAGGGAGAGAGCCCTGATACCCTCTCCACCTTCAAGAAACTCGTGAAGACCCAGCTCTTCCAAGAATATCTCCTGGCGTAAACTCTGAGAACTTAACAATTTAATTTCTCTGCACTATTGCACTTTCAACTTAAAATGGTGCAGTTTCTATGTTAGCAATATGCACCCCTTGTTCGTTCTTTCATTGTGTTGTATCTTGAATGTTATCCTCTTTTGTAAGTCGCTTTGGATAAAAGCGTCTGCTAAATGCCTAAATGTAAATGTAAATGTAGAGAGAGTAAAAACCAAAGGGATCCTGAAGAACACTCTACAGCAAGAGCTCCACAGCAAAGAGGCCTGTCTTTTTCTTTCCCCATACACACTCTTCAGGCATATCCAGGATCATTTTATACTTCCTTATCACACTCGTTCTCTTCTCACACCCATGCACTCCCTCTCACACCCCTCCCCCTCTCATTCACAATACACTCTCTAATGTCTTTTTCTGTTTTAACCTCTACTGCCACACACTCACACATGTGCACACACACACACACATGCATGCATAGACATACACACACACTCACACACACATGTGTTCACACACATACACACACACACAAGTACACACACACATACCCTCTCCATACACACACACAGACACACACACACACACACACACACACAAATGCATAGAAACACACACACATATGCGTACACACACACACACACACACACACACAAAAGTACATACACACATAGCCTCTCCATACACACACAAACACACACACACACACACACACGCACAGAAGTACACACACACATAGACTCTCCATACACATACACATATACACTTGGTATTCTGCTTGGCAAGTCTCTTGTTATTCACACTTGCTTTAGTAAAAGGCTAAATGTGGTGAATCTAGCTGACCCAGTTACTGTTGGGATTGTGGAGGAGGATAAAAGAGCCCAGACGTTAGTAGCACCCCCCCCCCCCCCACACACACACACACACACACTCACAGACATACCCCAACCCCCAGGACTTCTACCGTCTGCCAGTGTCTGCTAGCCTGGCTAACAGTCTAGCTCTCTGCCTGCTCACTGCCTTGTCTGTCTGAGAAAAAAAAATCGGTTTGTCTAACTTCCCTGCCCGCCTACCAAACTGTGTGTGTGTGTGCTGTGTGTGTGTGTGTGTGTCTGTCACGGAATGTCTATGTGCATTTTGTCAGCAGGACATCCAATGAGGACACTCCACACCTGAGTGAATCCCTCAAAAGGCACTAACATCTGTTCAAATATTCAAACATCTGTCACCTGTAACCCTAGGTAAAACACACAG
>JAIFZK010000002.1:1267500-1282500 GCA_027481765.1 Tenualosa thibaudeaui
GAGACTAGAGACTAAGTAAGAAAGGTGAAGAGAGAGAGAGAAACTGAGGAGGATTAAGAGCAAGATTAAGGCAGCATAATACGAAAAAGAATGGAGAGAGAGAAAGAGAGGGAGGGAAAGAGCGGAAATGTGTAGGTAACAATGAACGACAGATAGAGTGAGGGAGGGGTGAGAGATAAAGAGAAAGACAGAGAAGGAGAAAAGGCGTGAAAGAAAGATAGAAGTGTGAGAAAGGGAGTGAAAGAGAGATAGACAGAGAGAAAAATGGGGCGAAAGAGAGATAGAGTGGCAGAAGAGTGAGGGAGAAAGAGAGATAGACAGAGAAAAGAATGCAAATTGGGACTTAGTCAGCAAGCTTTAGGGATAAGCTGAATTTGTCACACTCGTACACACACACACACACACACACACACACACACACACACACACACACACACAAACACACACACACATGCACACACACACACACACAAGAAAGAGAGAGCCAGATAAGCTCTTCTAAAATTCCATAAGGAAAGTCAGACACAATTTCCCCCAACTCTCTCTTTGTCTCTTTCTCAAACTGACATACACTAACATATAGCTTCCAAAATACACACACACACATACACACACAAACATACACACAGAGACATATGTATGCACACACACACACACACACACACACACACACACAGACAGACATATGTATGCGCACACACACACGCATTGACACACACACGCTCATACACTGAGATAGAAAGAAAGAGAGAAAGAAAGAGCTAGACGCACCCACACATAGAGAGACACACACATATCGAGAGATGCACACATACACACACACACTGAGAGAGAGAGACATGCATAAAAACACACACACACACAACGATAATGTCAGTGTGTGGAGAGTGCCACCTTAATCATTAATTTATCAACACATCTCTGCGCTTCTATTTATAGAGGCCTTGGCTTCTCTGGAACTGCTCGACTCAGAGAGCTCCAGAACAAGGCCACCATGTCTGAGACATCTGCCTCCCTGGGTGCAACTCTGAGCATGTGTGTGTGTGTGTATGTGCGGGTGTGTGTGAGAAAGAGAGAATGTTTTGTGTTTATGCTAGTGTGTGTGTGTGTGCGTGTGTGTGTGACACAGAGAGAGAGAGAGAGAATGTTTTTGTGTTTATGCTAGTGTGCGTGTGTGTGTGTGTGACAGAGAGAGAAAAAGAATGTTTTTGTGTTTATGCTAGTGTGCGTGTGTGTGCATGTGTGTGTGTGTGAGAGAGAGAGAGAGAGAGAGAATGTTTTTGTGTTTATGCTAGTGTGTGTTTGTGTGTAAGACAGCATGTTTTTGTTTTGCCAATGAGTGTGTGGGTTTGAGCATGTTTTTGCCTGTACATAGATATGTGCAGAAATATGTGTTTGCGTGTGTGTGCATACATGTGTGTGTGTGTGTGTGTGTGTGTGTGTCTGTGTGTTTATGTGTGTGAGCACATGCCTAAGTGTGACTTAGGGCAGTAAGGGAGTATCTGTGCCAGAAAGTATGTGTGTTTCACACACACCCCTACATAAGTGCAGTCCTGTGTTACTGTAACACACACCCCTACATAAGTGCAGTCCTGTGTTACTGTAACACACACCCCTACATAAGTGCAGTCCTGTGTTACTGTAACACACACCCCTACATAAGTACAGTCCTGTGTTAGTGTAACACACACCCCTACATAAGTACAGTCCTGTGTTACTGTAACACACACCCCTACATAAGTACAGTCCTGTGTTACTGTAACACACACTCCTACATAAGTACAGTCCTGTGTTACTGTAACACACACCCCTACATAAGTACAGTCCTGTGTTAGTGTAACACACACTCCTACATAAGTACAGTCCTGTGTTACTGTAACACACACTCCTACATAAGTACAGTCCTGTGTTACTGTAACACACACTCCTACATAAGTACAGTCCTGTGTTACTGTAACACACACTCCTACATAAGTACAGTCCTGTGTTACTGTAACACACACTCCTACATAAGTACAGTCCTGTGTTACTGTAACACACACTCCTACATAAGTACAGTCCTGTGTTACTGTAACACACACTCCTACATAAGTACAGTCCTGTGTTACTGTAACACACACTCCTACATAAGTACAGTCCTGTGTTACTGTAACACACACTCCTACATAAGTACAGTCCTGTGTTACTGTAACACACACTCCTACATAAGTACAGTCCTGTGTTACTGTAACACACACTCCTACATAAGTACAGTCCTGTGTTACTGTAACACACACTCCTACATAAGTACAGTCCTGTGTTACTGTAACACACACTCCTACATAAGTACAGTCCTGTGTTACTGTAACACACACTCCTACATAAGTACAGTCCTGTGTTACTGTAACACACACTCCTACATAAGTACAGTCCTGTGTTACTGTAACACACACTCCTACATAAGTACAGTCCTGTGTTACTGTAACACACACTCCTACATAAGTACAGTCCTGTGTTACTGTAACACACACTCCTACATAAGTACAGTCCTGTGTTAGTGTAACACACACTCCTACATAAGTACAGTCCTGTGTTACTGTAACACACACTCCTACATAAGTACAGTCCTGTGTTACTGTAACACACACTCCTACATAAGTACAGTCCTGTGTTACTGTAACACACACTCCTACATAAGTACAGTCCTGTGTTAGTGTAACACACACCCTACATAAGTACAGTCCTGTGTTACTGTAACACACACCCTACATAAGTACAGTCCTGTGTTACTGTAACACACACCCCTACATAAGTGCAGTCCTGTGTTACTGTAACACACACCCCTACATAAGTGCAGTCCTGTGTTACTTGAACACACACCCTACATAAGTACAGTCCTGTGTTACTGTAACACACACTCCTACATAAGTACAGTCCTGTGTTAGTGTAACACACACCCCTACATAAGTACAGTCCTGTGTTACTGTAACACACACCCCTACATAAGTACAGTCCTGTGTTACTGTAACACACACCCCTACATAAGTACAGTCCTGTGTTAGTGTAACACACACCCCTACATAAGTACAGTCCTGTGTTAGTGTAACACACACCCCTACATAAGTACAGTCCTGTGTTACTGTAACACACACCCCTACATAAGTACAGTCCTGTGTTACTGTAACACACACCCCTACATAAGTACAGTCCTGTGTTAGTGTAACACACACCCCTACATAAGTACAGTCCTGTGTTACTGTAACACACACCCCTACATAAGTACAGTCCTGTGTTACTGTAACACACACCCCTACATAAGTACAGTCCTGTGTTACTGTAACACACACCCCTACATAAGTACAGTCCTGTGTTACTGTAACACACACCCCTACATAAGTACAGTCCTGTGTTACTGTAACACACACTCCTACATAAGTACAGTCCTGTGTTAGTGTAACACACACCCCTACATAAGTACAGTCCTGTGTTACTGTAACACACACCCCTACATAAGTGCAGTCCTGTGTTACTGTAACACACACCCCTACATAAGTACAGTCCTGTGTTAGTGTAACACACACTCCTACATAAGTACAGTCCTGTGTTACTGTAACACACACCCCTACATAAGTACAGTCCTGTGTTACTGTAACACACACCCCTACATAAGTACAGTCCTGTGTTACTGTAACACACACCCCTACATAAGTACAGTCCTGTGTTAGTGTAACACACACCCCTACATAAGTACAGTCCTGTGTTACTGTAACACACACCCCTACATAAGTACAGTCCTGTGTTACTGTAACACACACCCCTACATAAGTACAGTCCTGTGTTAGTGTAACACACACCCCTACATAAGTACAGTCCTGTGTTAGTGTAACACACACCCCTACATAAGTACAGTCCTGTGTTACTGTAACACACACCCCTACATAAGTACAGTCCTGTGTTAGTGTAACACACACTCCTACATAAGTACAGTCCTGTGTTACTGTAACACACACTCCTACATAAGTACAGTCCTGTGTTAGTGTAACACACACCCCGCTATAAGTACAGTCCTGTGTTAGTGTAACACACACCCCTATATAAGTACAGTCCTGTGTTACTGTAACACACACCCCTACATAAGTACAGTCCTGTGTTACTGTAACACACACCCCTACATAAGTACAGTCCTGTGTTACTGTAACACACACCCCTACATAAGTACAGTCCTGTGTTAGTGTAACACACACTCCTACATAAGTGCAGTCCTGTGTTAGTGTAACACACACCCATACATAAGTACAGTCCTGTGTTAGTGTAACACACACCCCTACATAAGTACAGTCCTGTGTTACTGTAACACACACCCCTACATAAGTACAGTCCTGTGTTAGTGTAACACACACCCCTACATAAGTACAGTCCTGTGTTACTGTAACACACACCCCTACATAAGTACAGTCCTGTGTTACTGTAACACACACCCCTACATAAGTACAGTCCTGTGTTAGTGTAACACACACCCCTACATAAGTACAGTCCTGTGTTACTGTAACACACACCCCTACATAAGTACAGTCCTGTGTTACTGTAACACACACCCCTACATAAGTACAGTCCTGTGTTACTGTAACACACACTCCTACATAAGTACAGTCCTGTGTTAGTGTAAACAAGAATGTTTTTATTCCATGCCACACAAGGGGTGGGTGTACGCCGGTGTGTGTGTGTGTGTGTGTCTGTGTGTGTGTGCGTCTGTGTGCACGCATATGCATCCATGCATGTGTGTGTGTGCATGTGTAAATACATTTCTTTTCCCTTTGAGACATGTGTGTGTGTGTTTCTGTGTCTGTCCACATGTGTGTGTGTGTGTGTGTGTTTCTGTGTCTGTCCACATGTGTATGTGTGTGTGTTTTCCATGTATGAGTGCTCTTCTATTCAGATGAGCCTGACATCAGAGCCCAATGCTCTTTAATCTTGTGCCCACCAAATCCCCTTTGTCTGCACACACACACACACACACACACACACACACACACACACACACACTCACACACTCATACAATTACACACCCATATTATGCAATTTTACATCCCCAGGTGTCCAGTCTGCAGTTTCAAAAGGACAGTGAGTATAAATCACCCAGCATGCATTGCACCCTCAGCATCACCATTAATGCAGACAAACCCAAATAGTCATTTACACACCACTGCCCAAGCAGACACACACACACACAAACACATTAACACGCAAACACACAGACACATTAACACACACGCATTAGCATACAAACACAGACACATTAAAACACACACACACACACACACATTAACACACAAACACACAGACACATAAACACACACACACACACACACATTAGCACACAAACACAGACACATTAACACACACACACACACACACACACGTCTGCATAATTTCACACATATTCATGTGACACGTGGAGTGCTGTGCAGGTGCATCCTTCATGTGAGAGACACCTGTGTGTCACTGCATATGGCTGAAGAACAATTACTGTTCTCTTACTCTCTCTCTCACACACACAGACACACGCAAGGATAGAGAGATGCACATACACACACACACACACACACACACACACACACACACACACACTTTTGCGTTGTCTGATGTGACTCACTCACATTTCTGCATTCACATCCTCTCTCAGTGAGAGTGTGTGCTCTCTAGGCTAGTCCGTTCTCCTCTGTTTCCTTACCTATAAATACACCACAGTAGTATTTTTAGCCTGCAGTAAATCCAGCTGAACGGGCCTCACTATAGTAATAGCATCCTCTTCATGGGCTGTTTAAGGTGTGTGTGTGTGTGTGTGTGTGTGTGTGGCTATTTTCACCTTGGCTATTGACTCACACAGTAAAACAAACATTGAGACACATAGAAAAGCAAACAAACATGCCTTCACAAGCTCAGGCATTCACACACACACATACACACACACACACACACACACACACAGACCTCTCTCTATCTCTCTTCCTCACTTTTACCCACCCATACACACACACCTGTGCATCTCTGACAGGAAAAAGACACAGATAGAAAACATATCACAGTAATGCAGAATACTGTAAGACAAAGACCTGTCCCTCCATTTTAATCCTGTTCTATTTGTGTGTTTGTCTGTCTGTTGAACAATGACACACATACACACACATACAGACACCTATCACATTTTTGTGTTTGTCTGTCTATTGAACAATGACACACACACACACACACCTGTCCTATTTGTGTGTTTGTCTGTCTATTAAACAATGACACACACACACACACACACACCTGTCCTATTTGTGTGTTTGTCTGTTGAACAATGACACTCACACATACCTGTCCTATTTGTGTGTTTGTCTGTCTATTAAACAATGACACACACACACACACCTGCCCTATTTGTGTGTTTGTCTGTCTGTTGAACAATGACACATATAACAGGCAGGTAATTTTCGGCTTCAATTCTTACCGTGTGTGTAGTACATGCCAAATGCATTATTTGTGTTTGTGCGTGTGTGTATAAGTTTGTATAAGATGAGTGCATGTGAGCTTGTGTGTGAATCTGTGAATTTTGTATGAGTGCGTACTTAGTGTGTGTGTGCGTGCACATATTTCTATGCTCATTCTTGTGTGTGTGTGTGTGTGTGTGTGTGTGTGTGTGTGTTTGTGTGCCCTCACCCTCTCCTTCTGCCCTCGTGTCCTCTGCCATCCTTCAACCTGCCAGCTCAAATGAATCACTATCTCCTGCTCCTGCACACACACACACACATTCTTATTTCTGTCTCGTCTGTGCACGCACATGCGGGCACACACACACACACACACACTTTTATCCCTGTCTCCTCCATGCACACAGTCATATCTCTTCCTGGTTCCTACACACTCACACACACACATCCTCTCTTGACAGCCAGAATAGGCAGAGAAAAATGAGCAGAGTCAACTAAGATGCAGGAGAGCAGCTACTATGGGTATATCAGTGCAATCAGTGCACACACACACACGCACGTACGCACACACACACACACAGTCACACATGCATGCACACACATGCAAGCACACACAGAGGGAGGTTGGAGTGTGTGTGTGTGTGTGTTGGGGGGTATAGAGTAAGAGTTGCACTCCATACACATACAGATGTCAGATTTACACATGAAATCCAATCTTTCTGACCAGAATGTAAAGTATCACCTGACTTAAGGTGTTGTTGGATATTAGCTGTCAGACAGAGAGTGTGTATGTGTGTGTGTGTGTGTGTGTGTGTGTTTGTGTGTGCGAGTGTCCTGCGATAGAAAGAATCACTGATGAACAGGCCAGCAGAGTAGAGCAGGGAATCAATTCAGCTCAGAAGTCCAAGGGCCACAGTGAAAGACCTAAGTGGGCATGTGCACACACACACACACACGCACACACACACACACACACGCACACACACACGCACACACACACGCACGCACACGCACACATGCACGTACACACACACTTGCATGCATGAATGTGCACACAAACGCCCACAGACACACACACATCTTGCATACTTCAGCATCTTTCTCTCAATGTTATTATCAGCCAGAAATATGCCTTAGTGTGTGTGTGTGTGTGTGTGTGTGTGACTTTTCAATCAAATCTCAATTGATTTAAGCCATATTTTGAAATAATTTTCAAATAAGCTGAAATGGCTAAAAACCATGTTTGCAAATTCCACTGCTTCTGTTCCCTGTCTTTCATTGAGCCCTTGCGCAAGGCACAAACCTTAGTTGCCGTAGGGGAGACTTGCCCCCCTGGGACTTGTAATTGATAGCTAACAAATGTAAGTTACTTTGGATAAAAGCATCTGCTAAATGCATAAATGTAAATGTAAAATTAATCAAACATCATTCAGGATGTCTTCACAACATGGAACTTTAAAATCTACCAGGTACCAGGTACTCTCCAAGTACTGTTTTCTGGACATCATATGATTTTGGACAGTTTTTGCACACAATCTTATCCTTAACCAAAAGACCTTAGAATCCTATATTTCACTGATAGATTGTGTTGAAAATCGATTTATGAAAACTTTGCTAGTTGGCGTAGTGAATCAGAGTAAGAAGTCACACAACAAATACAACTCATAGATACCATAATATAAATATCTTTTTAGTGTATATGGCTACTCTGAATCTTTATATTATGTAGAGAAGAGACTGGTGACAAATACAACTCATAGATACCATAATATAAATATCTTTTTAGCGTATATGGCTACTCTGAATCTTTATATTATGCAGAGAAGAGCTGTGTGAAGCTACCACAAAACAAGCGCCAAAGAAATAAGATCAGCGTCTTCTCCCTGACTCTGATACATCCGCCAAACTCATGGCTGACACCTTCTGATCCTGAGCTGCTCTCCGGGACAGTGGCTGGATCAGGTGGGTTCAGTTTACTCCCCCCTCTCGGCACTCCGCCTCGTGTGATCCGTGATGTTTGCCTTCTATCAGTGGAAACCTACCCACAGGTGCCTACAACGGCTCACACGCACACAGCGCACACAGCCCCTATTGTAGACACGGAACAGTTTACAAAACATAAATAGACGTACGTACGTACAACGTTAATAGAATGTGTAATCATCTTGCCCTGTGGAAAAGACACGAGGCACCGGTGAGACGCGGCATCTGTAGAAGAATCAATGTCGTGCTCACAGGGCAGAGCTGCTCCTCGCGCTCTCACACACACGCGCTCTCGCACAGTCACACACAATCCTGTGCTGCCTGGATAAAAAAGACGGGTTGAATACATTATGATGTTCTATGATCGTTATTATAATCCCTCAAACGTCCTAAAAAAGAGTGTTTGTCCCTTTTTTTACTGGCAGAACTCTACAGTTCAGTGACTACATTGTTTTGTTTAGCTAAGAAGATTTTGTGTGGGCGATTGTGATTGTACTCATGATTTTTTTTCTCTCTGAAAGATTATTGCTAAAATGACAGTAACCGCCATATCATTCCATCCGATATAAGCCCTGGGTGCATCTAATTTTAACAAGAAGCCAATCTTAGTAAGCGCACTTGTATAACAGTCAGTTCTACAGGCTAAGCTCAGTAAGATCTCCACGTGTCCGGCGCAGGACGGACACATCCCTTGACCCTTACCTTAGACTCGGGGTGGTTAGGGAGAGTCCCCGGAGAGCGCTGAAAGTCCCGGTTCTGGGGTTCATTCTCTTTCTCGTTGTTCTCAGTCATCTTCCGCGAAATTATTGCGAAGGCTCAACAACAATAAAAAAATTATTTCCAGAGAGAGAGAGAGAGCGCGCGCAGTGTTGACGGAGAACGGTTTCTTATTCCGAAGGCTATTTATAGAACACTCTAAGCTACTCTTTGGTTACTCTGGCATGAAAAATAAGCCTGATCTACGAGGCGTCTCTCTGAATCCAGAAAAAGCTCAGTTTCTCGAAATCCGATTACGCCTTGTCCTCCGTCGCGAAAGCCTCGCGACTAGAAATGCCACTCTGTAAGAGTCGGGATAATTTATTCAATTCCTGTAAAAACGGAATCCGAGTGAATTCGTTCCGGTGATTTAGTGCATTGTAACTGAGCAGACAGCAAGAGCGCTGGAGGGATACAGTCGCCCGCTGTCATAAAGCAGCCCCGCTTCGGTCTCCCCCCCTCCCTTAGGCTATGCGTTCCGGTGTCTTCGTGCGTTGCCTGTAACACCACACACGCGCTTTTACCAAAACTTTCATTTGACAGATTGCGCGGCGCGAGCGTTACCTACGCTGCTGTCCCATGATTGGACCACAGTCCCTGTATGCAAATGATGTTGTAGTAGTAGGAGAGCACTGGCTGCTCGAAGGTGACGTTTTGAGAATTGGGCGGCACTTAGTTTAGCAAGCAGGCACCGCGCCAGGCATCAGTAGGTTGTGTTTGGATCGACACCATTATTTGACAGACGTAATCGCATGGCGTCTTGGTTAGACTCTCTTGCTCATTGACTAGAATGGCCGTGTGTTTGTTGTTGCTGCAGAGTCGGGGTGGAAGATAGTCGATATTTTCAGCACTGGATAGCGCCAATGTGCTGAAGCGACTTTGACTAAGACTTGACTGAGACTAACACTCCTCCTTACTGACACAGTAGAAATAAACAACATCAGAGATAAAACACTTTGAATGGCATGTCGTCCGCTATTTAATCTATATCTCATCCTATCATACCACACCATATGTAGGTATTTAATTCCGGTCAGAGTAAACATGCACGCATGCATGCAGCCTGTGGTGGGAAATACACAGACCGTGACGCAGGCGGCTGTCGTGTCTCGAGAAATTGGCAACGTCAGAAACTACCATGACTATCATGACAAGCCTATGTTGTAAATACAGTGTGGCTTCTGGGAGTTAAATGGCATCATCTGTATCAGCTCCAATGTGATGTAATAATATCCAATATAAGACATATTATCAAAGCTGGGATGTCAAATCTGGGATGATTTGTGAGCAAATCCTTCTAAACAACAACAACAACAATTAGATTTAAATTCCCTTCCACTGCCCAGATCCCATATAATAAACCATAATATCAGAAAATAGGAAGCAGCTTGCATTGAGTTAGATGCCAGCAAGCCCAAACAGTTTGGAGTCTTGAGGAGACTCTGCCTGATGACGCTGTAGTTGTGTGTGCAGTCGGTGATAATAACAGTTGTGTGTGCAATCGGTATACACTGACTCAGATAGAGATAATGGTTGAGATCCAGGCTTTGACACAGTGATTTGGTTCTTGTAATCAGACACAGGTGCTGATGGAGGCTGCTAGTCGATTTTGATTGACAGTCTCAGTCAATTACCGTTGTTTGTGGAGATGTGGAGAACAGCTCAGAGGTGCTGAGACCCTTAGGAAAACAGCCATGGTGTACTAACCATTGAGCCAATCATTTTCTCTAGTGAAGGATAAAGAAGGAATTATGCTAATTGAATCTCCATATTTTATTTTTGGGAGCAACTCCATTAAGAGAGAGAAAAAATGCTCTTGATGGGAAAAGGTTTACATTTCATTAGACCAAACTGAAAGAGACAATGAGATGCCCTCATTCTGAAACTCTGACATTATGAAACTACATATTTATATATATAAAAGTGTGTGTGTGTGTGTGTGTGTGTGTGTGTGTGTGTGTGTGTGTGTGTGTGTGTGTGTGTGTCTGGACCTGTGTGTGTATGTGTGCCTGTATATGTGTGTGTGTGTTTGGCAGAAGTCAGCTGACCTGTCTTTGTCTGCTACAAAAAAGCAAGTGCACATCGAGGACGAGCTCTCCAGACTTGTTTAGTTTGCAATGATGCAATGCCCTGCACACGACAGCCATCCACTGTTGTGGAGATGGACATTGTGACTTATATCGACAGACAGACAATCAGCCATCAGACTGAAACCTGTCTGTGTGACAGAGGACCCATGTCAGACTCCTGTGGACACAGATGTCAGTCTGCATCAAAACACAGGACAAAGAAGCACCTACAGGAGCTTAAAGGCTTACAGATGTCACAAATACACACATGCTCTCTCTCTCTCTCTCTCTCTCTCTCACACACACACACACACACACACACATACACACATACTCGCAATCACACAAACACATACACATATATATGTCTAACATGGCCTAGGTAAGGTAAGAGGTCAGATCTAAATCTAACGTATTGACACTGAGGGTAAAATGTGTGTGTGTGTGAGGTAAGAAATAAACTAAAGGATAGGGGTTGTCAGCCTTGATAAGCCCAGGTGCACCACTACTTTGTGTGTGTGTGTGTGTGTGTATAGCCTGGGTAAGCCCAGTGTGTGTGTGTGTATAGCCTGGGTAAGCCCAGTGGAACCCAATTTAAAATCACCAAAATCACTGAAACCAAGCAGCAGCTTATTGGCCGTGATTCACAACCAGTGAAAAGTATCATTACTGTCAGTGGTTTTGTCAATAACTACACTTGAACTGAGTAAACAAATGCATTGCAAAATTGCAAAACTGTTCTGCATGAAACCTGTGTTTGCTGCACTTCTGAATGCTTCAATTTAACTTTAAAATTTCAGGCTGGTTATACCCTAAGAAATGTGTGCATGTGACAGAAAGAGAGGGAGAAAGAGAGAGTGAGAAAGAGAGGGAGAGAGAAATACAAATAGTATATATATATATATATATATATATATATGTGTGTGTGTGTGTGTGTGTGTGTGTGTGTGTGTGTGTGATTCTAATTTGAGAGGGAAGAGGATGAGGTTTTCAAAGGCTCTCAGGCTGCTTATACTTCTCAGCCTCCTTTCTAATCCTTCTCTCCCATCTACTGTGCTGGCTCTTAAACACACACACACACACACACACACACACACACACACACACACACACACACACACACACAGACACACACACAATCTGTAGGTACTTGCATCCCTAGCTCCATATTACCAGACCTATTTACTTGTTAAAGTGAGTCTGGCCATTGTCCATTGGAAAAACTTCCTACTTGGCCACTAGCTTTTGCAAATTGATCATTAAGATCTATAATCAATTTCTGTCTGTTGCACTGACTGATTTCAGAACATTGTAATTCGTAGCTAAGTCTCGACAACTGGTTATAGAATATAAGCCTATGTACAGAACACATCGATATATAGGCCTATGCCAACACTGCGTAACCGAAAAAAGGGACACTGCTGCTTGCCAAGTTGTCTGAGCCCATCATATAACGTATAACAAAGTATAACAAGCACTGGTAAACTAGAGGTTTAATGTTAAATCAAGAAGAATTTGCCTTCATTATACACCATTCATTTTAATAATGCATAATGTTTATAGATATTCTTTTAAGTAGATTTGGCCAAATGCTGCTAAATTGTCTATCAAGGGTAGTCTGCTGTATGGAATTTGACGTTCAATTGTGACATTCTACCGCTTTAGAAAAGTAGCCTATGTGGCAACAGTCACTATAACAGAATTATTCTTTAATAGTGATGATGCATTCTGTTGACGTGTGCTGTATTATTATGTTTCGAGTATATAAGCAGGCACCAACCTGGAAACTATTCATTAGCGATAGTCTTACCGAAGAGAGAGCCCTGAGAGAGAGATACATGTACTGTGCGAGAGAATTTTTACTTAGCTGCCTTATAACTGTCACAATGGATGGTCCCCGCGAGGTTGATTTGATCCCTCGCCCCGGGGTTAAAACAATTACCTCCACTAAATTTACGGCGGTTGCAGACGCAAGCAAGGCACCTGCCCGGCAGCCGGTGGCTGTTTGTGAGGGATTGAGACACTTCAAATGTGTCCTCAAGACCAACTGCGCGACCTCACGTGACGGCGCGGGTGATGCTTCCGTTCAAAAACACGAGGACGAGAAACTGCCGGGGTGAGCACGTATACAACATGATATAATATACTTTCTAAAACAATACCACAATATCGGAAGGTATTAAACCCACCCCGCAATGCCGATTTTCCAGCTCATTTTTAGATGGTGAGTGGTACTGACATTGCCAGCTTACTGCTGCATAAGCATCTAGATTCCAATGAACCAGAGGCTTGCAGGACCACCAATCTCACTAGCCTGCTCATTGCTGGCAAAACCAAGGTAAACCAGAGCCTGTCCTGAATTATGCATGTAATGACCATGTACAGGTTGTGCCTTATCCTTGGTAGTTAGGTTCATGATATTAAAAGAATAAACAGAATGTGTATATTGTAGGATATTGTTGTAAGTGTGCAAATTAAACTCAGAGCTGAGAAAAGTGTGTGTCTACTTGGCAGGAAGCTGTTGATCAGGCTAGGAGGCAAGGCATGTGGCACCATGCCTTGATTATAATGGACTTAGAGAGACATGGCCCATCTGACTGCATACTGTCCAGGTAGGCCTGTACCAGACTTTTGCCATACCACTTATCTCATGGTTATTACCTACCATTATTTAGTATTGTTTGCTTTGCAGGTGATATACAAACTTGATTTTTTTTTCTCAGGTTCATTAAGAATCTGGATGATTTTAATTTAATGAAGACCTACTATCAGGTCCGTCTTGGAGAAATGCCTGCAGCTTCCTCTGTGAGTGTTTGTAGTCAGTTTGCCTTTCCATGGATGTGCTGCATGACTCAGACTTTGATATCCCATGAAGCGCAGGCTGAGGTCCGATTGTGTGCTTTCTTGTAGCAATGTGGTATGGATGGCTATGGCAACTGGCGTTTACACCTTGCCATCGTGGTGGGCATCTCTGACAGCTCCCAACTTCAAAAGGAGTTTGTTGCAAAGATGGCAGAAACCTTGGGTGAGCAACTACTTAACCAGTTTAGTCCTCAGCTTTGGCCTGGAGATGATAAGTTTACCAGACCAAAGGAACATAATTTATTGTATCTTACCCCACGTTTGTCCATATTACCTTTACTCACAGCATCCAAAGGGCATTCATATGCCGCACATTTCTGCCAAATGGTGCTGCAACGGGACCTGGATCTCCTCCCCCAGGCCTCTCTGCACAGTCTGGTGGGAGAGTGGATGGGGCTGTTGGCCGAGATGCAGAAGGAGATCACACAGACACCTCCAGTGGCCTCAGCACAGCGTCCCATGGGAAAGAAGGTTCCCCTCTCCGATAACCTCTTCAAAAACCTCATTGGACCTCTGCTGCCTCCTGCCATGCCAAAGGCTGACGAGGCCCTTGTTGAAATCGCAGTTGACCAGTCACCTCCTGTGGATGCAGGAAAGCATCTCATGGACATTGAGAGCAGGAAAGCTCTTCTGTCAGAGAACTTCAGAGAGCTCATCGGCCCTCTCCTCCCACCAGCTGTGAGTGTGTCAAAGGATGACGAGGCTCTTGTGGAGGAGCAGGGGAACATGTGCCTGACAAAGCTCAAATTCAAGCCTCTCAAGAAGGCAGCTAAAAAGAAACAGTCAAAGGTTGGTATTTATTGGGGTGAGACTAAAGGAGATGTTTGGGGTGTTTGTCATTGTGTGGTGTCACTGAGTTGGTCTTTGTGTGGTTACA
>JAIFZK010000002.1:1290000-1367500 GCA_027481765.1 Tenualosa thibaudeaui
CACAAGCAACCAGGCCTTCAGCCTCCCGCCGATCTGCATCCAGTCATCTGAGCGCCAGAGAGCCATCACCCCATCACGCCACAGCCCCGAGCTCCGAGCCCAGAGCAGAGGCATGGATTGAGGCCAGAGCCGCTTATCTACTACCCGAGCAGCTCGAGAACACAGAGACCCAGCTCCAACTCTCTCTCCCTGGGAGGACAGCTCTCACGTGGGCTAGGACGCCATGCAGGGCTTGGTGGGTGGCTGGGTGGAGGGCCTTGCCAAGGACAGAGATGAGGTGCAAAGGGAGTGGGTGGGTGGGTGGAGAGAGAAGTATTCACTAGGATGAAGAGATGGATACTCATAGCCACTGTGCTCACATTATTCAAGACTGAAGATTATTACGGTCTGTCATCATTTCACAACTGCCCTCTGCAAGGGTTTTTAGTAGTAGTGTCATGTGTGTGGCACGTATGGAACATTTACATCAAACCACACTGCCTAGAAAAAAGACAGAGAGAGAGAGAGAGAGAGAGAGAGAGAGAGAGACAGACAGACAGACAGAGAGAGAGAGAGAGAGAGAGAGAGAGAGAGAGAGAGAGCTCTGATGGCTCATTGCTCATGAGCCTCACTTAAACAAACGTGTCCAGAGCTAGAGAGAGAGAGTGAGAAAGAAAGAGAGAGTGAGAGTGAGAGAGAGAGCGAGACAGAGAGTGAGAGAGAGAGAGAAAGAGGGAAAGCTCTGAGCCTCACTTAAACAAACGAGTCCACAGCTAGAGAGAGAGAGTGAGAGACAGAGAGAGAGAAAGAAAGAGAGAGAGAGACAGAGAGAGAGAGAGTGTGTGTGAGAGAGAGATAGAGAGTGAGAGAGACCGAGAGAAAAAGGGAAAGCTCTGAGCCTCACTTAAACAAACATGTCCACAGCTAGAGAGAGAGAGAGTGAGAGACAGACAGACAGACAGAGAGAGAAAGAAAGAGAGAGAGAGAGTGACTAAAGGACTAAGAAGACAGTGAAAAGATAAAAGAGAGGGATGAAAGAAGTAAGACAAAAGAAGGATGAAGGAAGTTAGAGAAAAGAGGGATGAAGGGAGTTAGAGAAAAGAGAGGGAGGTAGGTGAAAGTTATCAGAGGGGAGAAAAGAAAAGAGGACAAGAGCAGAGCAGTGGAAAAGATGAAAGAGAGGATGTGTGTGTGTGTGGGGAGGGGAGAGGGGGGGGGGTATCCAGATGGGTGTGTGGGGTTCAACTAAAAGCAAAGACAGAGGAAAAGAAACAAGAGATCAGCACTTTGTAGAAAGGTCACAGGAGGAGAAGGCTGAAAGTGAAGAAAGGATAGAGGAAAGGGTGAAAGTGAAGAAAGGATAGAGGAAAGGTTGAAAGTGAAGAAAGGATGGAGGGAAGGGTGAAAGTGAAGAAAGGATAGAGGAAAGGGTGAAAGTGAAGAAAGGATAGAGGAAAGGTTGAAAGTGAAGAAAGGATAGAGGGGAAGGGACACATGAGAGAGGTGAGAGTCATAATAGATAACATAACAGACAATAAAAAAATACTGAAAGAGTGTTAAAATAAGGGGCAAGAGAGAACAAGTGTGTGTGTGTGTGTGTGTGTGTGTATGAAAAAGTGGAAGACAGAAAGAATGTGATAGGAACAGAAATCGACTATGAAAAAGAGTGTGTGTGAGAGAGAGAGAAAACAAGAGTGAGAAAGAAAGTGCGAGGGAGGGATTGGTAGACAGAGAGAGAGGAGGAGAAAGAAAGACAGACAGACAGACAGAGAGAGAGAGAGATAAAATAAGACTGAGAAAGAAAGTGAGAGGGAGGGATTGATAGACAGAGACAGAGGGAGAGATAAAAAGAAAGAGGGAGAGAGAGAGAGAGAGAGAGGGAGGGAGAGAGAGAGAGGGAGGGGGAGAGAGAGAGAGAGAGAGAGAGAGAGAGAGAGAGAGAGAGAGAGAGAGAGAGAGAGAGAGAGAGAGAGAGAGAGAGAGAGAGAGAGAGAGAGAGAGAGAGAGAGAGAGAGAGAGAGAGAGAGAGAGAGAGAGAGAGAGAGAGAGAGAGAGAGCCCTGAGGATGACAGGTGGTGTGAACGCCTGCAACACAAATTACATGCTTGAGTGATACAGCCCTGGCCCACTGCAGGAGCTTAGACAACAGGCCTGGTGTGTGTGTGTGTGTATACACTGGATGTGTGTACGTTCCAGTATGTGTTTTCCACTCAAAGTTTTATCACTCCCCATTAAAGGTGTTTGTGTGTGTGTGTGTGTGTGGCACGTGTATTTTCATTTCAAGGCTTAGCTTAGCACTCTATCTTTCTCCGTGTGTGTGTGCGTGTGTGTGTGTTTCCTTTTTACTTTTCAAGGTTTCTCCCTCCTTACTAATGTGTGTGAGTTTAAGTGTGTATGTGTAGGGGTTTTATTCTTGTTTCTGTTCGGTTTGTAATCTAGCCTATGCTGGTGAACATCAGCATCTAAGAAGTACTTCTCTGTGTGTGTGTGTGTGTGTGAGAGAGAGAGAGCAGTGCTGGGTATTTAGTGGGTCTGATCAAATGAATCTCTACCAAGACACCTGATAGACAGTCTATTATGTTCCTTCATTTCTTGCTAGAATCGTAGGTCAGTGACTCATCTGTGTTCATCTGACATGGAGGGACATTTCCTCAACAGTTCGGTTCAACACAACTCTCTGGCAGTGTCAGCAGAGATATGAGGGAATAAATAAGGTGCTTGATATTTTAATTGAGCGCACCATTCCAGACAGCGTTTGGAGATAAAAAAGGTGGCCCATGTGTATGTGCACGTGTCTGTGTGTGTGTGTGTGTGTGTAGGCAGCACAGCGTCACCCAGACTGCCTGCCTGCCTGCCTGCATTCTAATATGTGATGAGTCATTACCTGTGTTTACTTACTTAAGTAACATCCCCTCCCCCCCAACACCCCCACGTCCATCCACTAATGAGCAACTGGCGTGACTGGAACAGAGATTAACACTCAATAGACCTTCAATATGCAAATGCTCATCTCTTGGCTGCTGCATCTGAGGAGCAATCAACAGTCACTCAGGAGAGAGAAAGAGAGAGAAAGAGAAAGAGAGAGAGAGAGAGAGTATCAGCTTTGGATTTCTATGTAGTACTCCTGTACATTCATTTCTACACCACTTTCACACTCAAGTGACCTGTGATTGTAAGTGGCACACAACTGTGCCCTTTTGATCTATCTGGTGGCAATAGAAAGTGGCTGTGAAGGTAAACTGAATTGATTAGAAAATCTGCTGCATGCATGCTAACACCTAGCCTTTGATGATATGTCAATGCTCTCCAACACTAAGGACATGTAACACAAAAAAGAAAAACTCAACATGTGAGGGCTCACTTGACTGCTTGGTTTGGATTAGCTGGAAAGCCGCCAGCTGAGTTTCGCACAGAAACTGTCGAATAAATGGGGGCAAACATGCCTGTGGTTCATGACTCACACACGTCATACACCTTTTGCTGCCTGCCAGTCAGTTTAAATACAGAGTTAGTCCTGAATAAGAAAATAATGAATGTCACCAGACACAGAGAGAAAGACAGAGCTGAGTAGAACATTCCAGAAGACCCAATAAACATCAGTAACCAGACAAAAATGAACTATCCACTGAATTGACATTTCTTGTGTTTTTGTAGAGGTTTGCAAGGTTCTACTCTCTACATATGAAAAAAGTCCGTCCCAAAGGTGGTGCTCTTGTGGGTCTGCGTTGGTGCATCATAAAAATCAGACAGGTTCGTGCCTCAGGCAGAGTTTGAAACAATCAGGCTACCAGCAAGGAGATTTAATTGAGGCTCCGCATACCTACCCACCCTCCCCCAGCTGTGCCTGTTGTGTGTCTGTGACAGCAGCGTAAACAAATGAAGAAAAACGAATCAAATCAAACATCTCAGCTCCCTCTGTCTTCAAAAGCTTGCCAGCAAACATTATCTCATTTCTATGCTTTGGTGCCCTACTGCTTGCAACATTAATGCATAAATTTATAGACTAAACCAGTTAAATATGAACGTTATGTGCATGTCTTGAAAGAAGAGTTTGCAAATGGTCATCATGCAGTCAAATTCCCTCCAAATTGTCTTTGTTGAGTCCCAGCATGTTGCCCTGTCCAGTGCTACCTGCACAGTTGATGTAGGCTATGAACCAGAGGCCAATGCTGCACCTTTGTAGCTATGACAGCTTGTATTTCATAAGCTTACATTTACATTTATGCATTTAGCAGTCGCTTTTATCCAAAGCGACTTACATTTTGTCAACTATCAATTGTTCAGGGCCATTCTCCCCTAGAGCAACTTAGGGTTAAGTGCCTTGCTCAAGGGCACAACGGTGGCAGCCGGGATACAAACCTACAAATTTTCAGGCTACTAGCATGTGGATAGAAGACATACGTAAGCAAGAGCAGGTTCATGTAGGAAGATGCTCGTGTTTATTATCAAATTCAAAGCATTCTCACCTTAAAGTGAAAAGCAGTCTGCCTGCCTGTGTGTGGGAAAGGTTTGGTGCATTAGGCATCACTTGATGACATGCAGTCTGTGGTCTGCATGGCTGAAAAGATAGCCAGCCCTGCGTGTGGTATTTCTGTAGGGGAAGCATGCCAAGTGATTCATATATAGGCTGGACCCTAATATACCCCCTTACTCTGAGTCCTCAACCCTCAAAGACTTGGCATGAATCAGCCAATCATGAGGTTGATTCATGGCAGCGGAATCTTTGAGGGTTCAGGAATAAGGGTTTAAAGGGAGCATTGGGATTCAGCCAATTAAATCCTTCATACCAGTGCCCTCTCTAACCCTAAACCCTGAACCCTTAATGGCTTAACTGGCATGAATCAGCCAATCAATGAGGATTCATGGCAGATATGTCTTTGAGGGTTGAGGGCTTAAGGCCCAGGTGGGGCATTGGGATCCAGCCCATGCCTGGTGAACTCAAATATCATCAAGCCTTTCAAGATTAAGGACTACAGCTTGAGGTTAGACAACAAACTCTTGGTTGTATAACAAGCGGACGTGACCCAGCCTACCCCACGCCAGGTCAGCGCCAGTCACACAGTAACTTTGAAGATCTCATTTATGTCTAAGCCACTCCTGGCCCTCCACGAGCACCTACAATTATCCTATTGGCTGAGTTCCTTGTGTGGGTGGAGCTTGTCTAATTGATAGACATGTGGATTCTGATTTAACCAGCTCTGGAGCCAGAGCCAATTAGTCTGAGAGGAGAAATGGCTCCAGACACTTTTCATTTTGTTTTCAGATGTTTCAGGTCTTTTCAGTGTAGAGACTATACCTCATTATGAAGGACAGATTAATTGTGATTTTGACTGTTATGGCTTGCATGAATCCAATTGCTTCAATAACATAAAATGTTACTATAAATATAATGTAAATATCAATATAACACACCTACTATAAATATGACATATATAAATACATATTCTGTTTTTTTGATGGATTACAAGGTAGTGAAAGTGGAAAGAAAGTGGAAAGAAAAAGTGGAAAAGAATGTCTTATTTTCTTGTTAGTGAAAGCCACAAATCCATGTCGATGCAGAAGAAAGTTATGAAGCATTTCTCTAAAACAGCCCCCGAACAAACATGCTTTCCATTTCTAAGAGGCAGTACTTACTACCAGGTTTAACCCGCTTCATGTTTTTATAACATAACTGAAAGGCAAGGCATTTGTTATGCAACACTGTCCCAATAATGCTGCAGTCACTCAACGTGCTTTTTAAAAGTTATCATCACAGACCGGATTTCTGTGGATCCATTTACAACACCTCGCCCTCTCCTCGCTAGAGCATCTCACACACACACACACACACACACACACACACACACTTGAGTGTGAGTATAATTACCCAGCTGTGTTTATCACTGAGTCCCATACACATACGCACACAAACACACACACACACACACTACACAAGACAGACAGACACTATCTCTTTTGGTGCTTATGGAGCCGTAATGAGAGCAGTGCTCCCGTTAACGGTTATCTCACTGGCCAAGCAGCTCTTTGCCCTCGCACCGCAGCAGCTTAAAGCAGCCAGGCTCAAACCTAATTCCCTCTCAGTCTCCTCTCTGCTCCTCTCCCACCCCCTCTGATCCTGTGTGTCAGCAGAACTGTCATGCATTAGCTAAATTGTGCATCGCTGATAAGACAGAGTCATCAGAAAGGGGAAGCGTAGGGGTGGATAATTGGGTGAGGGGTTGGGGTAAGGTGTGTGTGTGTCAGGTGGGGGCAATCACAGGTCAGTTTTACTGGCCACCTGTTTAGACACTTGGGAAGAAGTTTTGAACCGAGTTGAGAAGTGTGTGTGCGCAGCAGAGCAGTAGAGTCTTGCACATCAATGCATCCCCATTTGACTTCATTTGACTTGCGCATCAAGTATTAACTTGTTTGTGTGTGTAGGACATCTGAGGATGGGTATAGGACGACAGTGAATAATTCTGTGTGGAAATGGAGTGTGTATGACTTAATGAGTAGTAAGACACACAGAGCAGTACTTCTATGCACGCATGTGTTCAGCAGGACTAAGCATAATGAATGTATTTGTATTTGTATGGAGGTTTTGTATGCATATGTATATCTGTGTATGGAACTTCATGGGTATGTGCATGTGTGCATGTGTTTTGGGAAGTGTCAGTATGAGTGCATTTGTGTGTGTATTGGAGTTTACATCTGACTGCACATAAGTGTGTATTGGGGTAGCATGTTACATCTGACTGCACATAAGTGTGTATTGGGGTAGTGTGTGTGTGTGTGTGTAAGATAAAGATAAGGCTGCGTGTAGGACCACACACTGCGGTGTTTGATTTGATGTGAAGGTTTTATTAATAATGGAATCAGAGGGAGTGCTGCAGTGTGTGTGTGTGAGAGAGAGAGAGAGAGAGAGACCGACCTGAAGTACCTGAAGGTGAGAGGGGGTGATGACGTAACCCTGAGAGTCATGACAGTCAGATCCGGCTAAGTTGGGGCAAAATTCTGCACCAGAACCAGTCAGAGGTGAAGAGGGGTGAAGATTATGTAGCATAATTTAGCGCTAAAGGAGCACAAGACAACACAGAAGGTATACATGTCATAAAAGATTTACATGCCTGCCAGTAATCTGAAAAGTGTTTTGTTGTGCATTAAGAGAGTGAAGTGCTTGTGATTTGTAACCCAAGTAAGGGGTTGCTTTGCATAGGGTATAGACCCCTGCTACCACCTACTGGACATTAGGAGACATGACAGAACACAGTCCACATTTGTTGACATTCTGCATTGAAATGTTTATTTCAATAGCATGAATCTGGCTAAGTAAAAAAAAAAAGGAAAAACAAAATTAAAAGTGAAATATAATAAAAGGAATTATCTCCAAACAGCTACATTTGCTGATTTGCAATTGCAAAAACTACCAGCTATCATTAAAATATGTTTCATCAAAAAGATGACAAACCATGTAATAAAATCTTTTTTTTAAAAAATGTTTCAACTAAATTAAGGCAGGTAACACTGTACATCTGGCTGTTGTGGACATATACTGAAATACAAGTATCGAGAGGGAATTAGGGGGAATCACAATACATTTTACACTTCTTTTCAGTAAAAATACAGTCTTCTTTGCATCTTTTCAAATGCAATTCAAATGTTTTTGGTTTGACACATTTACAATAATGTGGTAGCAAACAATGGTGTCATATTTTTTTTCTAATAACTTAATGTAACAATTGCAGCCTCACTGGAAATGACTTCACAATCTAATCTTCTTCAATCTAATCATGGGAAAAAAATTCTAGAATCCTTGTGAGCCTTCATTCCATCTTCAATCATCCATCAGAACTGGTTCATTTAAAAATACCTGGATATCCCTCCCTTCCTGGTATCAAGTACAAGATCACCTACACCCTGATTCTCTGTAAATAAACAACAAAAAGAATTGCAAACAGCAATTTGCATTTGAAGTGGGAGTCATACTCTCCACCCTGAACTTATGTGCAGTTCTGTATAACAGTAGGCTGACATTTTACAACAGTCTGCGATAATCTCCACAGCGTTTGCTTCACTTAAAAGGCTCGAGGTTGCCCGTGACAGCAGAGTCCATGAGGTCATCGTCCTCCGTGCGTATGAAGACGGGGCTGGGCCTTGAAGTGCGTTCCGAGCCCAGCATGGACATAGAGGGGTCAGAGGCCGAGATGGGCGAACGAGACCAGCTGTCAGGTTTCATGAGGTGCGAGGATGGCCCACAGGACATAGACGTCTTCTTCTTCTCCTTGTCCCGTTCGCGATCCCTGTCTCTGTCCCTGTCTCGGTCTCGGTCTCGTTCCCGTTCCCGTTCACGCTCGCGTTCCTTCTGCTTTTTCTTCTCCTTCTTGTGCTTCTTGTGTTTTTCGCCCAGGCTCATCGATATGGAGCTGAGGTAGTCCTGCGGCGGCTGGTGTTGCGAGGGCCTCATGCCGCCCTGGTCGTCATCAGAGCTCGGAGAGTTCTGGTGCGACTTCTCCGCCACCGAGCTGCTGCCGGACTCACTCTCGCTGTCCGGGTTGAGCGGCGTGTAGCCGGGCGAGCGGCTGTGGCTTGGTGAACTGCGGTCGTGCTTCGGGGTGGACCCGCTGAACAAAGGAGAGGCCTTCATATGCTGAGGTCGCATGGAGCCTTCCCCGCAACCATCGGGTTTTTGCAGGGTCACCTTCTGCTTGATGCTGGGGGACCCACCCTCAGGTTTACTAATGATGATCTTGGCCACCCCTGTGCTGCTCACACCTCCGCTTTTGGAGTCCATCATCTTTTTGTCGCCACTGTTGCCTCCGGAGACGGATACCTTTGACTTGCCTTCCTTGTCCACTTTGTCTCGCTTGTACTCCCCGCCCTGGGAGGACATGCCGTGTTTGGAGGATGAGGAGGAGGAGGAAGGGCCCATGTTGGGAGGCACTACCCCTACTCCACCACCTGGGGGTACACCGCCACCTCCACCGCCTCCACCCCCACCTCCACAGCCTGCCTCAGAACCTTCCTCTCCACCTATACCCACCCCACCCACATTCTTTAGCTTATCGATCACTGCGGTGAGCGAGGGCTTCTTATTGCGGCTGGGGGACTTGCCTTTTGCATTGGGGTTGTTGCTCCCTCCTCCACCTCCTCCACCGCCTCCTCCCCCACCTCCACCCCCACCCCCTCCACTCCCCCCTCCTCCTCCACCGCTACCACTTCCCCCTCCTCCTCCGTATTGGGGTTGGCTACCAGAGGAAAAAGGATTCGATCCTGAGGAAGAGGAGTTGCTCGTGGAGGAACTAGAGGATGAGGAAGAGGAGCTTGAGGAGGACCCTCCCCCCATCTGTTTCTGGGAACTCATCCCACTGCTGGAAGAGGACTTGGACCCCCCTGAACCTCCTCCACCTGAACCTATTGGGGACTTTGCCTTAGAGGAAGGGGGCGTGCCGGGCACCTGGCCTTGTTGATGCTTCATAGGGGAGGAGAGTTTCTCTGAGCCCCCTGAGCGGGAGTGGGAAGGGGAGATGTTTGGCTTCATGCTGGGGTTCATCATGGACCCTGGAGGTTTCCCGCCTTGAGGCTTCATCTTATTCCCACTTCCTGTTCCACTACTGCTGGTTCCTGATCCAGACATTCCATGCTTAGTGATGGGAGACGATCCTGGCTTTCCCACTCCCATTCCCTGGGAGGAGCTTTTGGACTGGGATGGCATACCTCCGCTGCTCCCTCCTCCGCCCCCACCCAAGGGTTTGGAGCTACCACTTTGACCCATGGAACCCTCCATCTTGCTGCTCTTCATCTTCCCAGAGGAAGAGGAGTGGGAGTGGTGGCTCTTGCTTCCGCTAGAGCTGCTTGTGCCTCCTGAGCTGCCCCCTGATGAGCTGCTGGAGGTGTAGCCCCCATGCGAGGAGGTCTTCCCACCCGTTATTGTTCCCTTGGGGATCTGAATGGTGATTTTAGGGATGGGTGGGGTGGCGCCTCCTGGTGGGGTCTGTGATCGCCCTGAACTCCCAGGCGACTTTGACCCTCCTCCCCCCATGGAGCCCCCAGACCCCATGCCACTGGGTGGGGTGTAGGGCCGGCTGTGTGAGGGAGACTTGCCATCGGGATCCAGCTTCTTGCGCTTGGCCTGCTTGTCTTTGGACTTGCCCTCACTCGACGGGGTACGGCTCCTCTTCATCTGTTTCACCTCGGTGCCGCCCATGCCCATCCCTGCACCGACCACTCCACTCCCGCCTCCTCCGTTATCATCCTTTCCCCTCATCATCGACTGCTGTTGTTGGGGCTTTACCTTGCTCTCGCCACTCTTGAACTCCCCACCGCCACCCACTCCTCCCCCTCCCCCCATTCCGATCATGAGAGGACTCTGGCTTCCAGCCGAGTGGGGCGGGTGGGGGTCCCCCAAATCTGGGGCAAGTCCCGGTAGTGGCTTGCCCCCGCCGCTGTTCCCCCCAAAAACCATACTCATGTCGAATGGGTCCTTGAGGGAGGCGTCTGGGGTGCTGTGGCCGTGAGAGGTAGGGTTCTGTGGGGTGCTGGAAGGGGTGTTCTGCTGGCTGCCTGCCCCAAACCCCTTCAGATCTAAATCTGGGTCAGGGCTGGGGGAGCTATCGGCAAAATAATTACCAGGAAGCAGCTCTGGGTTGAAGTCCACTGCATCAGGGAAGAAGTTGGTGCATGAGGAGTCGCTGTTGGGGGTGGCGGTTGCACCCTCACCGATAAGGTCAGCAGCGTCAGGGAAAGGATTCTCATTGCTGTTGGTGTTGAAGAGGTCTGAGTCAAACACGGCACTACCCTGCCCCGAGCTGGACGAATCCCTTGGAGGGGTGCCCAGGGATCCCCCTTCCTCGCCTCCCATGTGGTGTGGGCCCTGCCCACTGCCGCTACCTTTAGGGGCCTGGTCAGGGATATCTGACAGGATGTCATGGATGTCAGGACCGATACTGTCCGAACTGGGCAGTCGTATACCTCGGTTGAGAGGCTGCGACTGTGAAGTTACCTGCAGGTGGGACTGGGAGTGATAAGGCATCCCTGGGCCCGCTGGGGGAGTTCCGCACTGGCTGGGGGCAGGCGTGATGCTGTGAGGGGTGTCCAGGCCGTCCCCGGGGAGGTTGACATCGAAGATGTTGTTCTGGGAGGCATCAACGTCCATGGAGAAGAGCTCGCGGTGGAAGTCATCTTCGGTTGGATGGTGGGGATGATGGTGCTGAGGAAGGGATCCACCCGCCTGCTGTTGCTGCTGCTGTGTTTGGGACTGTTGTTGCTGCTGCTTCAGACTAACACCGCCGGGACCCACCACCCCTTTGTCCCTGGGCCTCTTCTTCTTCCCTTTTGTACCAGTTCCTCCAGGGCAAGCCTGGCCTAGGTTATCCGTTCTGGGCGACCCTGAGGAATTCTGCCTTTCCAAGGGGCTGCTTCCATACAGAGAGGCAAAGTCTTGCGAGGGATTGTCCTTCAGGAGGTTCATTAGCATAGGGTGATTTTTAGTGTTACTGGCTGGGGACGAGGTTGGTGGGGGGGTCTGGTGGGGTTGGGAGCCCCCAGGGGCATTCTGGGTGGAGGGGCTTGAACCGACGTTGCCTGTGATCTGAAGCAGCGAAGTCAAGATAGGATTCTGTGTGACCTTGCTGAATTCGTCAGTGCCGTGCCCTTGTTGTTGTTGCTGCTGCTGCTGCTGGAGCTGCTGTTGTTGTTGTTGTTGTTGTTGTTGTTGCTGCTGCTGCTGTTGCCCCTGGTTGGCTCCAACCATCTGCCCCATGCCCTCCACTCCTGCTGAACCGCGGGGCATGTTGAAAAGTGATGTGATGGGGCCTGAAAACGGCCCTCCTCCACTGGGCACTGCACCGGTGGGTGTGCTCCCTCCTCCGACGCCGGGAATGCCCATGGGGTTACTGCCATCTCCCCCAGAACCCATGCCGTACCCTGGGCTGCCAGGGGGCAGGGTCTTCTTCACCATGCTCTCCACCGTCTCTGCAATCAACGACAATGCCGGGGTGTCGGCCTGGATGGTCTCTGCCTTGCGCCTGATGGCGCGCATGGTGACCGGAATGGACATACACCTACACATAACAGGGTACAAAAAGGACAAGGTAAACTTCATTTCAATTCATCATTACATGCATCTGATTCAATGAACTGATTACATGCTGAATGACTTCAATAACTTATGCAAATATTAATAAAAATATACTTATTCTAAAATAGATTAAACAGTTTTAGTATAGAAATGTATAGGTTTATCTGTATAATAATACAATGTATTTAACATTCTGAACCTTAACAAATAATGTTACCTCAGTAAAAGAAATGACAATCACAACAGGGCAACTGTTGAGATGAAACAGTACTAAACAGTTTTAGTATAGAAATGTATAGGTT
Source organism: Tenualosa thibaudeaui (assembly GCA_027481765.1). Classification (NCBI taxonomy): domain Eukaryota; kingdom Metazoa; phylum Chordata; class Actinopteri; order Clupeiformes; family Clupeidae; genus Tenualosa; species Tenualosa thibaudeaui. The sequence continues at coordinate 1,302,337 of JAIFZK010000002.1, forward strand.
TATCTGTATAATAATACAATGTATTTAACATTCTGAACCTTAACAAATAATGTTACCTCAGTGAAAGAAATGACAATCACAACAGGGCAACTGTTGAGATGTGTACAGAGATCATGTGTAAAAGAGACTAAAAATCAGACATGGAGCCCTCTACTGGTCAGCTGTTGGACCTACCTCTGGACAACCTTGGTGATGAACTCATCAGTGCAGATGAGTGCATCAGAGGAGCCTTTGTAGAGCTTACATGTCACCTGTCTGGAATCCGTCACATCCATCACCACTGGAAGAGAGGAGGATAAGAAGAGGGCAGGATGAGAGGAAAGAAAATAGATAGAGCAAGGAAGTGGAAAGAAAGAGAGAGAATGAGCAAAAGATGGGAAAGAAGAACACCTTTGTGAACACCAGGATAGATAAACACTAACAACCCAAACAAACATTAGACTAGCAATTAGCAACTAGCAACAATTAGAGCCTTAGGGAATGTGGTAAACAGAGACAGCATGAAAGAGAAGGACTGAGGGACTCTTGTAATGTTCAGAAATGGGACCATGCTAAGTAGTCAGTAGTAGTAATCCAGACTAAACAAGTGAATGAGTGATGTGAACAATCTGTCTAAGAGTCATGAGACGGAGAGCTCAATCTTGGTCCTTACCACAAACCAGCGACTCGTTGACAGGATGCTGAAAAGACACACTAAAACTGGAGTCAGTGAGAGGGCACACCTCAAACTGCAACAGTCCTGGGGTGTCTGCAGACAGGACACAACACACACACACACACACACGCACCCGATAAGTGGGTCTTACAATCCTTCCATTGAAATCAGCTATTAAATGTTTTTGCCGTCTACAAGCTGAAAATTGGACAGATATTTATCAAATGCTTAAGCAGTCACAACAAGACTAGTCTGGCTAACGTGCTAGCAGCTGAATGTTCTTGTTTGCTTACACAACTATAGTTATAACTGTATTACATAAAGAAGGACATTAGAAATGGGTGTCTTTTAAGCTTATTTAATACCACATAAAATACTGGACACTCGGTTAGACTGCAGGTGTAGTGCACTATCTCTAATCTAGGGTCTTATACAGTCTTATTTGCAACATCAATGTCCAAGTATCGCATTTCATTCAGCTTAAGTGATGCAAAAACACATAGGTGCCGCACCAGACTATAATGTGGGGAAAACATGTCTGAAATCACTGCCTCAGACACCACCACAACCACCCTCCCTTCTCCTCACCTTCCTTGAGCTGGGTGCGTTTGACGCAGCTGCCGATCAGCGTGTTGTAGGCGGCCTGATGGCGGATGATGTCCAACAGAGCAGGCACCTGGGCTGGGTGCCGGAAGGGGATCCTAGAGACCAGCGCCCCCTGCAGGGAGAGCCCGTCCTGCACCGGCGCGTCTCCATTCAGGAAGTAACAATGCTGTTGCCCTGGCAATGACTGACAAGAGTGGAGAGAGAAGAAACAGAAAGAAAACAACTGATTTCAACTTCCTGTGGCATCCCATATGGAGAAATTCTATTACAGACATATATCATTTTTATGTCCTAATAGAATAATAATGATCATGGAAGTGTTCATACTGTATACAGTTACAAGAGCAACGGTTCTGTCACTCGACTGATTATCAGACGGCCTGAGTTCCGAATTCTTCTGTGTTTTTTGCTTCTCAAAAATAGATAGTTAGTGTGTTTAGTGTTAAGAGTATGTATATGTATGTGTGTGTAAATGTGTGCATGCATGTGGGTGTTTATGTGTCTGTGCATGGGAGAGAAAAAAAGAGGAGGGTGGAATGACCTTCCAAGCGCTACCAGATCAACAGATACCCTCTTCACCTTCAAGAAACTTGAAGCTTGTAGACTCAGCTCTTCCAAGAATATCTCCTGGCTTGAATTCTGAATACCAGGAATGCACTTATCCTATTATACCTAATCTCTCTTTCAACTTAAAATACTGCAAATTTTATGTAAGCAATATGCACTTTTTGTTTCATGGTGTTGTAGCTTGAATGATATTCTCTTTTTGTAAGTTGCTTTGGATAAAAGCTGAAACAGTCCATGACTAGGAAGACTGATGCATCACCTGTTAAACTATAACTACAATACATCATTCCAAGAATATCTATAGGTGATGACAATCCTGTAGGGAGGACCGATGGTGGTCTGTAGTGTATGGACAATGGACAGTGGTTTGCAAGACAAAGGCAAATTATCAGCAAGGATGTCAGCAACCAAGGTTACGCCATACTCACTGATACAACTGTACCTAGAACAGTGGCAGGATGAGAGGCAGCAACCAAGGTTACGCCATACTCACTGATACAACTGTACCTAGAACAGTGGCAGGATGAGAGGCAGCAACCAAGGTTATGCCATACTCACTGATACAACTGTACCTAGAACAGTGGCAGGATGAGAGGCAGCAACCAAGGTTATGCCATACTCACTGATACAACTGTACCTAGAACAGTGGCAGGATGAGAGGCAGCAACCAAGGTTATGCCATACTCACTGATACAATTGTACCCAGAACTGTGGCAGGGTGAGAGGCAGCCTTTGGCTGACAAGACAGAAGCAAAACTTCAACCTGCGTCAGGTCATTCACACCAGAACAAGGGTTGAATCTCGTTTGATGGGCTCATATGAAAGACATGTTTCAGTTATTATTATTACTAAAGCAATATTATTCTAAATATTATTTCTTCCTTTGGACTAATAATCAATAAATCAATTAATTAATCTATCCATCCATCCAGACTGCTCACTGCACTTTGTGTACAATGCTAAGAAGCTCTAACAGCAGTCCACACAAAAGATTACCTTAGTAAGCTGATCACTTCCACCCCCTGTTTAGGTGATGTGGGGCTAAGCCCTAGGGCTAATTGAATTTCCTGCTGAGGTTGATGCGGCAGGTTGAGCAAGAGTGGTCATGCCATGTTAAGAACAAAACTACAGCTTATCGCACCTAATCGCAGATATAAATGATGGAGGCTCACAGCCACTATGAATGCATTTACATGTCCTTCAGTATCCCACATGTGATTGGGATGTTAAGTATGGTCCCGAATAAGCCCTTATTTACTGCACAGCATGTCATGGGTGGGGGAGCTGTGAGTATTTATCAACAAACTGACTGCATGAAAGGGCATGGTTGGAGGGGGGGTATCTGTAAGTTTGTAATAAGTTTCTACACAGAAGATGATGTGGGAGGTGAGCTGTGTGTGACATACTGCAACAGAAACATATGTTATAGTTTGAAGGCTGTGGCACTGTAACAGACTGTAATAGACTTACTGCACTAAGCTGTGTTTTTAATAACACTGCAATAGACTTACTGCACAGAAGCTGTTTGCAATAACACTGCTATAAACTTACTGCACAGAGGCTGTGTTTGCAATAACACTGCATTAGATTTACTGCACAGAAGTTGTGTTTGTAATAACGCTGCAATAGATTTACTGCACAGAAGTTGTGTTTGTAATAACGCTGCAATAGACTTATTGCATAGAACATGTATTTGTAATAGACTGTAATATACTTACTGTACAGAAGGTGCAATAGACTTACTGCATAGAAGCACATGTTATGGTTGGCTGGCTGCGTGTTTGTAATTGACTAACTGTATGGAAGCATATGTTGTGATTGGCTGGCTGTGTATTTGTAATTGACTAACTGTATGGAAGCATATGTTGTGATTGGCTGGCTGTGTATTTGTAATTGACTAACTGTATGGAAGCATATGTTGTGATTGGCTGGCTGTGTGTTTGTAATTGACTTACTGCATAGAAGCGCATGTTGTGACTGGCTGGCTGTGTGCTGGCCTCTCCTTCTTCCTTCAGCTGAGACTGGATAATGAGCTCATAAAGAGGGGACAACACTGGTTGTGTGTCAAACACTGGGATCCCTAAGGGACAGGAGAAGAGCGTGAAGTTGTGTTTGTGTGTTTGTGTGTTTGGAAACCCAAACCAAGTGGTACTTGTGTATGGTGCAAATGACAGTTTATGTGAGTGCAACAAACTCACACACAAAAAAAACACTCCAAACACATGTATACACTGTGCACCACCTACACACAGACAACAGATTGACAGACAAACAGGTGGACAGACCTACCTGTTGCAATGCCCATCCTCTGTATAAAGGAGTAGGTGAAGGGCATGGCTCTGTTTATCTTCAGGAAGAAACAGGCTGGCAGGTCCACACAGTTAGAGTTGGTCACAGAGGAGAACGATGGAGTCCTACAGGAGATAGAGAAACAAATAACAAAACCAAACCTTGGTTTCAGGAGGTGCTTTGTGTGGTTAGGTACTATGTACTGTGGTGTAATATTGTCATGGGGTGTGTGGTATTGAGTGTTGAGGTATTGTAGTCATAACAACCTTCACAGACGTGTGGTATTGTGTGGTATGATGTGGTGTGTGGCATGACACTGAGCGGAGTGACTCACCCCCTGTTGTCCACCGGATGTGAGCCTGTAATGAGGGGGGCGATGGGGAGCTTGTAGACGGCTGAAGTCCCCTCCACTGTCACAGACACACTCACTCCTAATAACCGGGGGACTGGGGTGGGGGGGTGGTTGTGGTTGTAGGACGAAGGAAGACCAAAGGAGGAGCCTTATTAACACTAAAAACTTGACAAAACATCAAGACATCAAGAAAAGTTCTAGTTCTAGTCTAGTCTATAAAGTTAGTAATGCTGCATAACTGGTAGTAAATATACATTTCTAGACATACTTTAACCACAAGTAACAATCTGTCTTTGTTATACTGTATTCTGAAAGTTTGTTCCTTCTAATTTTCAGGTGTCTTTCCAGACCAATTAGTGCACTACATTTTCCTCCATGCATTACATGATCATAAATTTTTAAATTCCTAATCCTTCTGGCTACTATAAGAAAGGACATGCAGGATTTTTTTTTGGATTTGATGTTAGTCTCTGCTGACTGCTTACAGTTGGAGTCGATGAAGCTGAGCTGGTTACCGGTGCCCTCCTCAAACACGTCATAGGGAGACACGTAGCACTGTAGGGTCACCAACTGTCCTCCTGAGCGAGGGGTCAGAAGACCAACACTTCCATGAAGGATGGTTTCCACTGTATTAGCATTGGTGGCTAACCTGCCATTTCAACAGAGGGAGGGATGGATGGATGGAAAGATCATTAGATGGACAGACAGATAGAAAGACAAACAAATAGACAGGCAGATAGATGGATTCATTCAATTTAATTCAGTTTATTTGACACACTCATGCCCAAAACCACAAGACAGGACAGATAAAAGAGTATAAAAAACACAAATAAAAGGAATTAAGTCAAATCCAGACATTTCAGCCAATGCACCCTCAGTCTGGATGTGTAACAGGAACAACTCACAGTGGGATTTGAGAGCAACCATGATACCGTTGGTGGATTCACCCAGACGTTGCATAAACTTAAACATCAGGTTTCTTAAAAGTGCAGATACAGACATCTAACTAGCACTCCCTCCCCTGGGAATCTTCAGTAAAATTCTCATTGCATCATTGTAGGCAACATGTAACTTCTGCATGCTGAATATTTCATAAAATGACCACAGACGGCCCAATATGCCAATATAATACAGTAGCTGCATCTCTGGCGGGAGAGAGCACGGGAGGGGAGAGGCAAACCCACCTGAACATGTTCATCATTTTATGACCACCCAACCCACCTGAACATGTTCATCATTTTATGACCACCCAACCCACCTGAACATGTTCATCATTTTATGACCACCCAACCCACCTGAACATGTTCATCATTTTATGACCACCCAACCCACCTGAACATGTTCATCATTTTGGTGAGGTCTAACTCCAGGGACTGCAGTGCCAGGTACATCTTAGTTTTCAGTTTGCTGACAATCACAAGAGAGGAGAGAGTCAGAAACAACAGGAAGAGACAATGTGTGTGTGTGTGCGCCTGTGTGTCAGCATGATTCAGGAACACCAACATCTATGACAGATAATTGCTGACAGAACAGTAATTTAAATTCAACTCAGTGTGGTTTGCAATGTATCTGTTGTGAGAGAGAAAGAGAGAGGGAGAAAGAGACAAAGAAATAGCGAGAGTGCTGGCAACTTACTTGTCTCCAGGAAGCTTGTACAGGTTGACTAGACCTTTGAGATGTTTAGAGAATTCCTCAAAATTCTTCTCTCTACAACGAATAAAAACAAATACTTTCAACAACTCCAATAAAGTGCCATATTACAGAAAGACTGTAGAAACTCCCTTGTCACTGCAGAAACAGTGTGTAACTGCCTGTAACATTAACTGACCTGGATAGTGACAAGAATAGGCAGAATTAATCTCTACAGAGTTCAATGCGGCCTGAGGGTCAACATATTACCTAAATATTTACCTCAGATGAGGAAGCATCTACAAGACCTACCTGTGATGTCTAAATATTTACCTCAGACAAGGTAGCATCTACGAGAACCACTTGAGGGGGCTAAATATTTATATTTGATGTGGAAGCATCTACAAGACCCACCTGAGATGCTGTATCAGCTCCGGACAGCTCTGATCAGGAGAATAAGATGGAGGAAGAGAAACAGAAAAATATGAGAAAAATCTTCTTCTGTCCAAAAACTAACCACACACTTTTTTTTCCTTTTCTAAGAAACATAATTACCATATTCATTCACATTCATTTAGGAGACTGTCAACACCTCAAGTTTTATATTGTTCTCATCCTTGTGGTGGAGAAGTACTAAGGGTCAAATCATCCATGAATCGTAAGCCCATTATTTTCAGATTTAGAAAACAACATTCCTTTCCTCTACATCAGGGGATGGCAACCCTTGGCACGCATGCCACAGTTGGTGCACAGAGGGATTTTCACTGGCAGACAGGTGATGGTGCACAGCCCTTGTTTTTATACATTAGCCTGTCTTGTCTGCGGTTGAACAGCCATTGGCTGTTTTAAGGTACATCCTCTGTAGTGTGACATATGACAATGCACCTTCCTGGCTAACATCTTTCCTCAAGACAAGTCCCAGGGTAAAAAAGCCCTGGTATTGCATATCTTGAATATTATGGGTAGAAGTGCTGTGTGATTGTTGTATTTTGAAAGTTGTTGTTGTTGTTGTACTTGTCCAAAATGCACCGCTTGGAGAAAGAGCAAGAAATGACAAGTCAATCAAACATAGGAGTGTTCTGATTTCAAGGTATTGAACTGATTCGCGTTGACATTTTTTGATATTTAGAATGGAATGATTTCAAAATGCGCATATTTCTACCCTCCTCCTCGACTTAGACAAGCTGACACACCCTGTTTGGACTGAATTGGATAAATGAGCCCTAAGCTTAAGCTAACAGCGCTAACGGACCCCAGATATCTTGAGCGCTCACGCTGAGACAACTGAAGTATGTATCAACTCTACAGAGGAAGATGAAGTAATGCAGGGGTAAAATTAGTAGCGTCGTCTTGTCCCCTGCCTCTGGCCCTTACCGCTGGGTTCTCTCCGTGGTGGGCCACTTTGACGTCCTTCAGCTGCCCCGTCGGCTCCAGCTGAACCTCCACATAGAACATGTCAGAGGTGATGTAGCAATCAGTGCCATCTGGGCTCAGGTGAGAACTCAACCTGGAACAGAGAAAGACAGAGAAAGCAAGAGAGAGAGAGAGAAATGACAAGACAAAAAAAAGCAAAGGTTCAATACTATGGGCATATTTATCACTCCCAAGAACTACTTGTCCCAGATGTCATTGCGAGCGTTACATACATATAACATTTATAAACCATGTTAATAACAATAATTCACTGAGCCCCACATTGAGAACATGACAATGACCAACTTCCTACAGTTTGTTTCAAGCAGACTCAGCTTTAAATACGTGAGAAACATGTTTTACCAGATCGTTCCTTACTCCCCCTGCCACCACTGCTCCCCCTTCCATTACAGAGAAATTTTGTGACATGACTGGTCTGTGTTGTCATAAACAAACTCCCTAGCAACGGGAATCTCCACCAAGCAAAGGCGCTGATTTACACTGATCTGCTCTTCAGGATGTTGGGTAGTGTAGTACTTCCCCATGAAATCACAAATAAAAGACATTGTTATAAAACAAGACTGATATAGGAATCTGTAGCATTTTGTCTTGCCGTAGTTAGTTTGAAGTCTACATTGTGTGGTTCTGATAGCTTGGGTTATAATCTATTTCTCAATGGTGAAAATTACTGGGAAAAACATATCCAGCTCCACAAGAGAGCAGGACTGGAATGAACTGAAGGACTTGAATGCTCTGTTTGGGGAGAACCAAACTGAACTGAAAAGAAAGAGGTAAGATGGAAAAGGTAGGTAGGGAGAAAAGGAGGGGGATGAGGAGAGAGGGATAGACAGATAAAAAGAGAAAGGGATGAAGAAGAGGGACAACCATAGGAAGACAAGGAGAAGAAACCTGTAGAGGGAGGAGGGTATGTGGCAAATAAAACCAGCATGTGGAGAATGAAAGTGTCGGACAGACTTACATGTTCTGCCGGGCAATAGACTCAAGCCGATCTGTCATGGCTGGCAGTGAGGACACTGTGAAGAAACACCAGCCAACGAGAGAGAGAGTTTTTACACAGGATCAGAATCATTAGAATTATGAATTCATGAATACAAATAAAAACAAAAAGACGTCCACTTCAGGTTGGCACGAAGAAGCCGTTGAAAAACATGACCTCTGTGTGTGTGCATGTTTGTGTGAGGGATGCAACAGTTCAAGGTCCCTACGGTTTGGAATGAATCAGTGTGTATGTACACTCGTGACCCATACCTTTAAGTGCCCTCTGCAGAGTCTCCAAACAGGTAAGCATCAACTGGTGACCTACAGGATTTATTCCCCCGCGCTTCTCCTGTGGAAGCGGACAGAGAGAGAGAAAGAAAGAAAGAAGCCGGACACACCGGACTCTCATCCTGGGCAGTCTATTGATGTTTGTTAGTAATGTAATGTAGCTTGTCCTCTGTAATGTAGCTTGAACATTAATTCTCATTTTCTGAGTCATTCTGAATAGAGATGTCTATAAAGAGCATTTAACATTTAACAAGTATGTATGTTACAGAAGTAACAATCACATCACATATTGCCACTCTCTGTATCCCTCACAAACAAAACACGAACATATACACTCACCATTGCTTGCCGCACCACTTTGCCGGTTTCCTGCCATGGCCGTGAGGCGTTGTGTTTAGAGTGTAGTCTCTCCAGCAATGCAGTAACCCGACCCTGTTTCTCAGCTTCTGCATTTCACACACACCAACAAAAACAACACCACAGCATACAAGTTATCAGCGTACATTTAAAGTGCTAGTAACGTTGCCTTCACACTGACACACACTTGTCAAAATGTCGTGTTATGAATGAATACATTGTTGTCTGCTCACATGAAACCCTCAGTGTGTCCACCATAACCTACACGTTTAGCACAACTGAACAAAAATGTACAAATTATGCTCACGAAGGTTACTGGATGTCTTCCTGAGTTTTCTCGAGTTTAACTACAAGAGACCATCTCATTACAGTCCCAAGAAGGTCACGTAGGCTATCAACAACATTCCGAGTGATTCGTCGACTCGTCAACAACGAAGCAACTTAAGCCACATTTACATTTAGGCATTTACCAGACGCTTTTATCCACAGCGACTTACAAAAGAGGATAACATTCAAGCTACAACACAATGAAAGAACGCCCAACGGGTGCATATTGCTAACATAGAAACTGCACCATCACTGGAAGTCACTGGCCACAAGAACGTTGCGAGATAGCTATTGATTGTATTCACACAATTAGCATTAGCTAACACTGCCTGTAACCGCCAACATTTAGAATGGTAGGGTTACTGTACCGATGCTGATTGGTACAAAGTACACTTTGTCATAAATGCCACTACCAACCGTAAAAAGAGATACGCAAACAACTGAAAACCGCATTTCCTGTCTTCATTCAAACTAGTTAATATGCTAGCTAACGTTAGCTGAGTTTTCCAATGCAATCAAGAAATACCTTCTGCATGTAGCTAGTTAGCAGCATGCTATTTGCCAAGTAAATGAATCGTGCAGAATCTTCTCTTTGTTAATTAAGACAGCGAGGTGTCACTCACCAGTTCCCTCTTCCACCTTTACTCGTTCTGCAAGGGAAGAAGTGCCCCCGGTTGTTCCCGTCAGAGAAAGATCTCTTGCGGGGCTGCTGCTTTGAATCGGTACCCCCGACACCGCCGCCATCTTGGCAAATCTCCGTTGCTTCAGGAAAAGCCTTCTAGACAACCATCAGCACTTCCTCCCCTTGTGCTGACTCCAGACCAGTTTCTCACTTGCCAGAGCTAATTTCAGTAGAGGGTACCTGTCCCTGGATCAGCAACTCGGTTGGTTTGGTGGTCGTTTCTAGCCATAGACAGTACCCGCCTCTCGCTGGGAAATAGGGCGTGTCGTGCATGTAACTGGGCGTTTCCATTGGCTTGTGCCGACGAATGTCGTGGTATAAGCAAACAGGGAATGCAACAAGGGTAGCCTAATCGAAACAAATGAAGGTTTAAACTTCAACGCAACTATGTTATTGCGTTTGGGCAATCACTTAAACGTGTAATATTGCTACCACGTATTGTAGGCGATTTGGCGAAGACATTTTCTTTTGACAATAATTTCAGTGTACTTTTTAAATGTGAACAAGAGGGGGCGACTATGCACTACATTTTCAAGTTTTCAGTCTACTAGATGAAGAGATGATTAGGCAGGACATGTCAAAGCTAAATTAACCACACTGCACTGTGTTTGTGTGTGTGCGCGTGCGTGTGTGAGCTTACAAGAAACCAAGGCTCAGGAAAAACATTGGAACAGAGAAGAAGGTATGCTGAGGGAGAAGGAGATTTAAGGCAGGACTGAGCGTAGCCTACAGGTGAGCCTGAGAAAGAAAGATGGAATTGTGAATGTGTACGTGTGTGTGGGGGGATGACTGTGAATAATGCCAAGCTTGCAGAGGGTGGGCACAAAGCTAGGCTAGACGAATAGAGGGAGCTATGCCATCAATCAGGGGCTGCTTCAGTCCGGCGTGCCAGTTGGGACCCCCCTCTGTGCCTGTGGGCCGAGCCGGGGGTGATGGTTAGCGGGCGGTGAGGGGGGGTACTGGGGTAGATGGAGTGGGTAGAGTGGGCAGTGGGGTTTACTGGCAGTAAATATGCCTCCTCAGCCCCCCCCAATCCACCCTCACCTCCCTTCCACTACTGCCTCAAGCTCCAAATTCTCCCTGGCATGGAATGGGCACAGTCATCAGCAGTATCAGTGATCCACCATTTTGGCTCCGACGCGCCCCTTGGTTTCCTTTCCTCGCTGAAGTCTGCATGGGACTCTGGACCATCTGTGAGGGTATTATCACTGAATCTGTGTAGGCAAAATGCAAACCATTTTTATAAAACACACGCCATGTGTTAGCAGTGTTGTGTGTGTCTGTTTGATGGTGGTACAAGAAAATAATTTATTCTTATTTTTGTTTCTGGTGATGTTATTAGTGGCATTAAGAATAATGAATTACTCAAATCAATAAACTGGAAGATGTTTCAAATATGTTCGGATGTGTAAATTTCTGCGAATCAGCAGATTTGCCCTTTTTCCCTTTTCAAGTATAGGCCTAATTGATTCTAATACATAACCCTACACCTCTGGGGAAACTGTCTGGTTGAAAACGAGCAGATTTATGTTCCTGATTGGAATCAGGCATTTTTACCGATGACAAACAGCTTTAAATCCTTCCGAGAAATTTGCCTGAAATTACTCATTTTGGCCTGCAGTCCAGGACCCAGAAATAGTCCTTGTAACAGCAGACTGGCAGAGCCAGACATGCCCAGAATAGCACACATATCATGGCACATCAGTGCCAACAGATAGAATAATAATCATTGTTCAGAAATAATCACGCACACTGAAAATATCACGTCTTCTGATGTTACTGTAACATTCCTTTGAATTATATCTTTATGATGTTTCCTCTGCATTTGAATGCAGAAATACCACTATAGCCTATACCTTTGTATCTTTTACATTAAAAATTGTAGGACACACCAATGATTTTTGTAAACGAAATGATATGCATCTGGACTGGACCAGCGTCAGGTAAAAAGCCTAGGGATTGATCTTCTCTCTCTCTTAAATTATGCCACATTTGCCATGTTTGAAAATCATTTGTATGTAATTAATAACATCTATTATTTATGCCGTTTATGGCTTTTTGATGCCTCGTTGGACAATGACAGCTGAGAGAAAGCTTTGGTAACCCGATGATGATCTTCTGTGACATATTGCATATATGTTCATTTTGCTGTTGTTGGAATCATGAATAATGATTATTTAAGACATGTATAATGCCATGTCTGTAAGCAACCATTACTTTGTCCCTATATTCTGGAGTACCTTTACAGTATTTTTTGGTCAGGAGTAGCTATTTGTTGACAAGGGAGTGTAGACATGCCTACTTTGGTCAGTGCTGGAATAAAACATACGTATGGCTAGACCATAAAGAATACATACACCATCTAATCAAGAAACACGTAATTCACCTATGAATATAATGTTGTTAAATATTATATGAATTTCAATCTGCACATAGTACAGTATAATGGAATATGTTAGACTGGTTATAAATGAGGTTGTAATTGTGGCTGTTTTGTCATCTCACACAGTCATTTTTCAGTAAATGTATCTGCTAAATATATCTCAAACCTAATATGAACACAGATATGAATAAGCTGGTTGGTGGATATGACAAGCTCAATACTACTGTGAGTCTGTGGCTACACCGGATTATGGAGGCATTACGTTAATTCACATCAATTTTTTTTTTTTTTTTTGAGGATGTTTGCTGCGCTGTCGTGTTTGGTGTAGCTAGACTATAGTGGAAGCTAATTGTTATAGCAGATAGGCCTATGTGTTTGACATCCATTGAAACCTCCTATTAAGATTCTACCCATGTGTGGGCCAGTTCTGCTGGTCACTGCGTCGCTTCCTAAGACAGGAGAGCGGTGAGCTGAGACCTCCAGCGGCCTCATGCTGATGAGGAACCATTTTGAGAACAGACAGGTTCTTTGGTTCCTACTGGGAACTAATGAGGAGTTTGTGCATGTTTAAGGGGCACCCAGACACACACACACACACACACACACACACACACACACAAGAGTTGCTGTCAGGAGCGTAGGCAGAGCCATTCATCTCTCAGCCAGAGCCGCATCACAGGGGTGTGTGTCTGCAGGCCCACTTCCTCTCCACTAACTCAGGCTTCTGGGAAGAGAAGTGTGTGTGTGTGTGTGTGTGTGTGTGTGTGTGTGTTTGTGTTCATGAGTTTGTGTAAGTGTGTGTATTTGTGTGTGGTCATGAGTTTGTGTTTATGTGTATAAGGGTAGGTGGGAGTGAGAGGAAAAAAAAATGTGTGTGTGTATGTGTTCAGAGTGTGTGCATCTGTGTATTGGGAGTAAGAGAAAGTGTGTGTGTTTGTGTGTGTGTTTGTTCATAAATGTGTGCATCTGTGTACTGGGAATGATTGTAAGATGTGTTGTAAGTGTGTGTGCAGTGGTTATGTGTGCACACGTGCGTGTGTTCATGAGCATGTGCACATATGGGTGTGTGTTGTGAGGGTGTGAGTAGTATTATGGGCTGTCCTAAAGGACTATTTGTGCAGAAACTCATTTGCACGACGGCACTTAATTGGCTGCAACAATTAATTAATGTGTTGGAAAGTTGGCACAAAAAGTTCATTTAAGAGGGTTTTAATAAGCAATTAGGGAGAGACAACCAGCGAGGGAGCAAACGATCACAAATGCATCACAGGAAAATAAGGGACTCACTTTTTATCTATTCATTTCTAAATGGGAAAAGGTCTCTTATTTATAAAAAAGTAATGGTCCTGTATATATATATATGTGTGTGTGTGTGTGTTTTGGGGTGGGGGGTGGGGGTGTTGATTGGTGATGGATAGGTGTGATTGTGTTTATTTTAAGTGAGTTGTCAACATTTGAAAAGGTTGAAAAACTTGTGTAAATGAAGTCTGTCGTGCTCCATAAAATCAGGTGTGGAGTCATGATGGTGCGTGTTGAATGTGATGGGTCTACAGTCATTTCCCACGTCACTCTCTCCCCCTCCACCCACACAAAACACTTCTTAAATGCTGCTCTTTTACACACACAGACACATAAACACTCTCTCTCACTTACACACACACATACACACTCTACTGTTTCTCTCACTTAGAAATGATGCTCTCTCTTTCTCTCTCACTTTCTCCGACATTTTCCTCTTTCTCTAACACACACACTCTTCTCTCTCTCTCTCTCTCTCTCTCTTTCATATGAAATATTGCATGACTAATGAGTGAAGCAGGTTGGAATCCGGGGGAAGATGTCCTTGGAAGACGAATGCATTTTCAGCAGAATAATTAACTTAATTAACAAATTCGCATGCATATTCATCAGGCTATTAATGTCTCCTACGAGCAGCTTGATGAGCAGTAGGGTAATAACCACCTCATTAGCATACAGCATTCACACAGGCTCTATTTAAAGGGAGAAAGAGAGAGAGAGAGAATGAGACAAGACAGGAAAAAGGAACAAAAAAAGACGAATAGAACATGTGAGGAACACGAGAAAAGACAAAGAGACGGGCTGAGAGGGGAGGGGTGATGAAGAGAGAGGAGGAGTGATGGAGGAAGAGAGAGAGTGAGAAAGAGAGAGGGGCAGAGGCAGAGGAGTGGATGTGACATGGGTGGTACACACACATAGTAGTAGTATGTGTGTGTGTTTGGGGGGTGGGTGATGTGTGTAGGTGTTAGAACGTGAGATTGGAGAGTTCCTCATATTTCCTCTCTCTCTCTCTCTCTCCCTCTCTCTCTCCCTCTCTCTCTCTCTCTCTCTCCCTCTCTCTCTCTCTCCCTCTCTCTCTCTTGCTCTCTCTCTCTCTCTCTCTCTCTCCTGGGACTTCCTTGGCATTGCTCCACACTTTTTTTTCTCACTGTCACTTCAAACTGAAACTGCTGCCACAGTGACTGTCTGCACACAACCTGTCCTCCTAGCAACGCCACCTCTCCTTCACAACACACACACACACACACACACACACACACAAAGAGTACACACAAAGATAATAACAAAATAGTAAAAATATATATTTTACATACTTTCACACTTCCGAGGCTTAGTAACAAAGCATGCAGACTGGAGATTCAGATGGATTTATGAACAGCAACCTTTGCAACCACAAAAGACCACAATATAGATATAAACTTGAACAATTAGAACAACAATAACCATAAATGCAAAATAATACAAACAACACACAGAAATACCATGCATGCAATGGTACCTTTCTCTTTTTCTGTCTTGTACACACACACACACACACACAATGGAATGAAACAAACACAGCAAAATAAGATGACGTCAAAACAGTGAAGACAAGACAGAAAATGAATCACCCACCTCAGGCAATCATGCACAATTGGAAAGAAGAGAGAGGAAACTGTGTCAATTACCTATAACCTTTGACCTCAGGCTGACCTCCTTGCATGTGGCTTAGACTGTTTATCATCAAGGCAGTATTACCTCTCCAGAGAAAAATGACTGCAGCATTTTTAACTTTAGATAATACATATATTATCAATGATTATTATAAAATTTTGTGATAGACCTCTGTATTATTTATGCTCTCTTGAATATTACAAATCTAAAACTGTAGTGAAATAATTATGGCCTGTAGGCCTCAGTGAATGAAGCCTGTAATTCAGTGAGGGAGAGATTTTATGGTTTTTTATGGTTTTTTATGAGGTTTTTGGTGCAGGGTGTCACTGAAAGCACAAATAGTTTGTCTAGGTGAACACAAACACACTTACACTGTCCATCTGATCTCTAGGTAAGAATGTGTGTGCCTGAAAACAATTTTTGTACACTTACTGTGGTCTCACCATTAATTTTCTTATAGTCCGGTCATTTTTTAACATTACACCACAGTTGTAACAAAGTTGAATAAAACATTCAAACTGTGATGAAAATGAATGATTGTGTATGTGTTCAGATACCATGCATGAAGAAAGTCATGTAGCCCCATGACCATCTAATTAGATTAAGTACATCTTTGAAATGTGATTTCGGTCACATTTGACCAGAACAACAGGATGGCTAGAGAAGCCATTTGTTATTGACAACCTATAATGTTATTGTTATTGTTGTTTATGTCCATGT
This sequence comes from Tenualosa thibaudeaui, assembly GCA_027481765.1. Taxonomy (NCBI): domain Eukaryota; kingdom Metazoa; phylum Chordata; class Actinopteri; order Clupeiformes; family Clupeidae; genus Tenualosa; species Tenualosa thibaudeaui. The sequence goes on from JAIFZK010000002.1 coordinate 1,318,556, forward strand.
CAACTGAAACAATTTCTTCATGGATTCTCCAACTTGTAGAAATAGCCAAGATAATTGATTTGAGATGTAATAACAATTGTCATAAATCAATTAATTGATTTGAATAAATGCAGGCTTATGCTGGGTTAATGCTGTTATGTGTCAGGAGTGTGTTTCATTACCTTTGGATCTCAAAGTGTGTTAAAGTTTAATTGAAGTGTTAAACCTTTACCAAACTTGTAAGAAGTGGAGCACACACACATAATTTCAGTTTCACTTGCAGATGTTCATTCAGTTCAAGGAAAAGACATGGTCTTAGTTTAGCCATAGATAATAATGCAGATGCTTTCATTGGTTGGGAATCAAATACAGACACAGCCACACACACACACACACACACACACACACACACACACACACACACAAACACACACACACACACACACAAACACACAAACAATCACGAACTCAATCACGTGTTGTAGAACTGCATATGGAGAAGATGTAGGGATGGAAGTAGAGATACCCTAAGGAGGAGTGGAGAGTAGTGAGGGATGAACGAGAGAAAGCTGGAGATGGAGAGAGAGAGGCGGGGAGGTAAATATGTGCTGTTGGTTTGTGTCCAAGACGTTAATGTTGCCTGCGTCTGATTGATGGAGTGTCAGGCAAAAGTCTGCACATCACTGCAAGATGAATAGAGAACAGGAGTTTCTCTCCCTATCTCTCTCGCTTTCACTCACTTTCTTTCCCTCCCTAATTAATTCTCTTCCTCTCTTTTTTCAGTCATGTCCACTTCCTTTATCTCTGCCCTCTATCAATCATTTTACCACTTGTCACTCATTTCTTTTTATCTTTTATTCCTCCTCTGCCCACCTCACCCCTCCCTCTTGACCAAGGTTATCAAATGTGGAAATGGATCATAAACCACAAAAGTGCAAGAGGGGCGCAGAGAAGCTGAGCGAAAAAAGGCTCGAAAGCCAACAAGTGGACGCAGCAAAATGTGCCAAAATCACAGATATGCAGCCACAAGTTTGGAGAAAGCAGCAGGTGCAGGGCCATCAACATCAAGTGCAGAAGCAGTCCCATCAAGTGCACAGGCTGTCAGAGTGGCACACAGCTTTAATGTGCAACTGAGTAGTAACAGAGGAAGGAGAACTATCTATTCAGGTTCAGGAGGAGGAGGAGGAGAGAAACATGACCCAGCAGGGACTTTTGAGATTGAGGAGGTCAGAATAGCTACTGTCAGCCCAGTAAGAAGGCATGCATTTGAGTGTTTGTCTGCAACCTGCATCAACAGCAAATAAACCACCTGCATTTTACATTTTACATTTTACATTTCACAATTCGATGGTTGTCAATGCAGACAGGAGAAAACTTAAATGTCACCCACAACAAATTAATGAGTGGTTGGCTTCAGAATGCCAGAACTTTCCAAGACCTGAAGTCAGTCACGATTGGTCAAAACACACAAACCTATCAAATTTGCACGAACAGGCAGGTACACCCAAGTAGGCTACACACGGATGCAGTCAGAACGACACTGGAAGAAAACAGAAATGATGATAGCCAGTGGAATTAACAATGAAAATGTTTTGGCGTGTGTGTACATTTTCTCATAAACAGTATCTAGGGAAACTAAAGTCTTAAACGTAGCAAATGCTCAGCATAGGAAATTCTTACAGGATTCACTTTATTCAGTCAGACTTTAAATAGAAGCCTATAGAGTTTTGTGCACAACCTCTTCCTTGCTGGTTTGGAGGTGGTCACCCTAGTGTGTGCGTGTGTGTGTGTGTGTGTGTGAGAGAGAGAGAGAGAGAGAGAGAGACAGAGAGAGAATGGCCTTAATAGTCTTTGTTTTCAGATAATGCCATGAGTAGACTTAGTGTCAAACTTACAGTTTTATTTTAGCTTAATAGTTTGCAGGTGTTACAGCTTACAGTTATTATTATCATGTAATATTAATGAAACATTGTTTTGCCAAAATGAAAATGCCAAGATGAAAGTCTCTGTGAGTATAGAAAGAACATATAGAATATATATAAACCATAGAGATGGTCAGTCATTTGGTATCTGTCAAATTTGGTATCTGAATTTTGTGGTAAAACAGGGTTAAAAATTTTTGTTAACTTTGACCTTTACCTCCCAGCACAGGCATGCACTGGTTGCTCAAATATGACTGCAGGTGGCCATTTGGTTGACTGAAGCAAATGGAATTTTAGGACAATAATGAAAATGTGTAAGTGCCTTTCTGAAAACTGACTGTTGCTGCATTTTCCACTGAAGAAATTCTGTGGATTTTTTTGAATTGATGCATTGATGTCATTCTCATGCCATTTTTCTTCCCTGAATGGAAGAGAGCACTTGGTTTAGTGGTCTTACTAGTCCATCTAAAGCCTTGGTGCCTGTTACAGTAAGTGTCATATCAAACAGTTCCTTATTGGTCACATAAAGTATCAGAGGGTCATGTCTATGGTTCAGTTGTGAGTTGAAAGTGCAGTTTCTAACCTTCATTACAGTCTTAGTTTTTAGAAGTTTTATAAGTAAATGGCAATCACCAAGGCCCAAAGTGCCTTTCTGAAAATTGACTGTTGCTGCATTTTCCACTGAAGAAATTCTGCAGAATTTTTTGCATTGATGCAATGATGTCACTGACATGCCACGATTCTACAGTGAGTCTAATCTGACTCATGTATGACCTAGATGCTAACTTGCTAATAGATTTTTTATTTGTAGTGCAACAGTTGTTGTATTATTTTAGTTGGCTATTGTATACCCAATACTATGCTTGTCATGTTTTAAAAAGTATAAATTATAATTGCAATATTGGAAATTATTCAAATTCCTTCCATTTACACATACTTAGGTATGTTTTCCATTATAGACAGCAGAGGCAAGAAAGACAAAGAATGCAAGACAGAGATGGAAAAAAGAGAGAGTGAGAGACAGAGAGAGAGACAGAAAGAAAGAGAGAGTGCAGCGAGAGGGGAGACAAAAAGAAAAAGAGAGAGCAGAGAAAGAGAGAGGGAGAGACAGAGACAATATGAAGAGAAGGGGGTAATACGGGAGAAACAGACAGAAGGACAGAGAGAGAGAGAGAGAGAGAGAGAGAGGGAGAGCAGAGAGAGTGGGAGAGAGATAGTGCAGAGGGTGTAGTGATCCGAGCAGAAGCCTCCTGTTTGCGTGGGGCTCTGGGGCAGTGGGAGAGAGGTGGATTATGGGTAGGTGTCTGAGGAGAGGCAAAGGATTGGAGGGGTGGTGGTGGTGGTGTGTGTGTGTGTGTGTGTGGGATGGGGGTTCATGGGTGTGTGTGTGTGAGGGGGGGGCACCAGATGGCATGCCACACTGAGAGGACTGGGGGCTGGCATGATGGGGTGAAGGGGGGAGTGTGTGTGTGTGTGTGTGTGTGTGTGTGTGTGTGTGTGTGGAGGGGATACTTCTCCACTTCTTACCTTCATGCCAGCAGGCATTAGGGAATGAATGTCTGTGTGTGCATGTGTGTGTGTGTTTACGTGTATGTATATATGAGGTTAGATATGGGAATGGGTGAGTTTTAGTGTGTGTGTGTGTGTGTGTGTGTGTGTGTGTGTGTGTGTGTGTGTGTGTGTGTGTGTTTATGTGTGTGCAACACACATCAGAGTGTGTGGGTGGATTACTGAGTGTGGACATGAGTTATGATGGGTGCAGTTGTGTGTGTGTGTGTGTGTGTGTGTGTGCCTGTATCCGTACGTGTTTTTGCTCAATCTGGAACCTGATTCCTTGCTGTGAGAGAGGTGAAGCCTCACTAAACCCAGTGGTGCCACATCACATTTAAATGTGTGTGTATGTGTGTGTGTGTGTGTGTGTGTGTACATGCACATGTGTGTATCTGTGTGTGTGTGTGTGTATATGTGTATGTATGCGTGTACATGCACATGTGTGTATCTGTGTGTGTGTGTGTGTGTTTGTGCTTTTGTACTCTCTTCCCTGGTCCTCTGAGTCTAGCTGTGATGCATCATAAAGTGAAGGCAGCACGAAAACATTTCAATCATCTGCTGAAACACACTCTCTGTCCTCTCTCTCTCTCTCTCTTATCTCTTATCCCCCTCTTCCTTCTCCTATCCTCTCTCTTCTCTCTTATTCCCTCTTTCTCTCTCTCTCTCTCTCCACTCGGTTCTCTCTCTCTCTCTTTCAGTTTGCTCTCTCTCTCTCTCCACTCGGTTCTCTCTCTCTCTCTTTCAGTTTGCTTTCTCTCTCTCCACTCGGTTCTCTCTCTCTCTCTTTCAGTTTGCTCTCTCTCTCTCTCCATTCGGTTCTCTCGCTTCTGTCTGTTTGCTCTCTCTATCCTATCCCTTTCCCTCTCTCTCTCTCTCTCTCTCCTGTTTTTGCTTCTTCTTCTCCTTCTCTCTCTTTCTCTCATCCATGTCTGGTCTCTCCTTCCTCTCTGTTTAGTCTGTCTGTTCTTGTTCCTCTCTTTGTTACTTCTGTCTCTCTCTTTTCCCTCTATCTCTCTTCCTCTCTCTGCTCTGACCCTTGTCTCTCTCCTCTCTCCTGCCATGGTAATTAGCATTGTACTCTAGCTGAAGTTGTCACAACTTGATTTGATGTGAGTGTGTCTGTGTATGTGTGTGTGTGTGTGTGTGTGTGTGTGTGTGTGTGTGTGTGTGTGTGTGTGTGTGTGTGTGCATGTGTGTGTGTGTGCACAGAATGACCTCCCGCTGTGTGTGCTAGACACTTGGAGGACCATCCAGATTTAAAGGATTAAAATGGTGTTTGGAGTATCTGTTGAACTCTATCACACACACACACACACACACACACACACACACACACACACACACACACACACAGAGAGTGTGTGTGAGGGAGAGAGAGATTGCAGCAATTAAAGACTTCCATCCTCAAAATATACATACACACACCCACACATATTCAAGAAGACACACCCACAGACACACAACCAACCCCCCCCAAACACACACACACAGCAACCAGCCTCTGTGCCCTGGGTTCTTGCGAACAGATGTTGTGGAATTTAAGATGCAGCCCCCCCCCCCTACACACACACACACACACACACACACACACACACACACACACACACTCACATACTTCCCCCCATCTACACCCCTCCCATCAGACTTCCCAAGACAACCCCCCCACCAACTAGCCTGGGCACGAGTGTGCCATGTGGCATCGCATTACCCCCCCCCCCCACACACACACACACACACACCCCCAGGCACCCCCAAACCTGTGTGTGCCAACCTCACATCTCCATTCTCACTTCGTCTCTTCTCTCCTCCGACACATGCCAACTGAAAACCAGGGACAAAGGGAGGAATACAAGCAAAACACTACTATCTATCCATCTATTCATCCAACTATGTATCCCTCCATCCATCCAACTATAATATCTATCCATCCTATCCTATCTATCTATCCATCTATCTATCTATCTATCTGTCTGAAATGCCCTACCCCTTGTTGATGGATCCATCACTCTGTAATCTGGCAGGAGAGAAAAAGAAAGACATGAAAAAGCAGTCTAAGAGAAAAAAAAACAGAAACAGACACAGCATAGTGTGGACAGATGGAGTCTGAGTTCCAGTGAGCACAAAGGGCTTGATGTTCAGAGGTCAGTGCATGGCCATCGTGCCTTCAGCCATGCAGCTGTAGTCCACATCTAGAAACTTCCATGAGTGAGCAAGGCGTGAAGTATAGGCTACTGTCTCTGTATATAGTTATGGCGCAGCGCCTTACTTATGCAATGGAGGGGGCGGGGGGGTCTATACACCGGATTTCCATGGAAACAGAAATCCAGAGCCATGATGTTAATACAATATGTTTGTGTGGTTGTGTTTATTTATAAAGACACATTTTGTGATTTTTTTTGTGAAAATTGTGTGTTCTTGTATACTAATGAAGGTTTTGTATTTGTGTTTTGTGTTTGTATGTGTGTGTGTGTGTGTGTGTGTGTGTGTGTGTATGTCTGTTTACAAAGCGATATGTTTGTATGAGTTTTTCTCAACCAAAAAATCATTCATTTGCTTCAAAATCACTTGGGAATCAATAAAACATTCCTGTTGCCATGGTGATGTCTGGATCATGCCAGTGATGAAAATCACCTCTCACTAGAAGAGAAAGTTAAGTGTACACTGTGTGTTGGTTTGTGTATGTATACCCTCTTGTTAAAGGGAAACCAGGCAAGGTTAAGTTTCCAGCTTCATATCATTTTTATGGCTAAATGACACACACAGAGCGAACGAAGGCTCTCTGGCTCCCCCTATGGTGTCTTTGAGAATTTACTGTTCTTGCAAGATGCCTGTCATTCACCCTCGCCCAGGCAAAACCGAAACTTATGAAATCATGTTTATTACCGTGTCAGTCAACATAAGTCTTCAAAAAATTATAATAGTTGTTTCCTATCCGTTGATTTGCAAACAAATTCACATTTGGGAATTAAAGGCATTGGTGTAAGTTTGATGACTATGAGGGGAGCTCAGTAGTTAAGATCACTGACATGCCTGCTATGCCGTCAATCTCCCACCACATGGCTATATACTTGACTTAAGTACACTATAGACTCATCTAGCCTACTTATACATATTTCTTTTGGCTATGTCAGTTGCTCATGATTTTTTAGTGGTGGATAAATTCCTTCTGATGTAAAATTTCTGGGATGTGTGGACAACAATAATATGACTATTGATCTTATTCCAGTTATGACAGTATTGTGATTATGGTGTTGAGTTGCCCCCTGAATATTCTATTCATATTCCAAAGTTCATTTGATGATTCTTCTCAACTGCAAAAATTCTAAAAGAAGAAATAATTAAGGAATGATTGAGGTGTTAACATGTCCAAAACACATCTCAATGCAACAATTTTGGAATACTGTAAATATCCTATTTACAGCTTATGACCTTATAAAGGTTGAGGTAATTAAAATATTGTGTTTTATGTCATATTCTAAATCGTGGTCTTAATCAGGTATTGGTCTACTGTCCATGCCTTTAACATGAACAAGACATTACACAATGCATCATAATGATTCAGAGTTTGGTACAATGCCTACTCACCACATAGACAATGAAGATCACTACTGCAGCAAGGCCTCCAGTTCATGTTCCATTAAAAGTGTGTTTATAACACATGTCATAAAAGCATATTTATAATGTGTTGTAGATAGGCAATGTAATGATAGAACAATAATAATGCTTTTTTAAATATTTTTTTTTAGATTTTACAGACATTGTATCAGAAATGTTCTGATTAGCAAATGTAAAACATGTCTAAAAGAAGGAAAGCCTGAATAAAATAATAAGCCATTCATATTATAGATGCCGTGGCTCCACTGTGAACAACACTGACACAACCGCAGGATTAATGTTACAGTTGTGCAAATATAGTTATTTCATAGTTCTTTTCTTTGAATCATTACCTCATACACTTCCAGTTAGTCAACATTTTAACATTTTAGTATCTTATGGAATGTACTTGATATTTATCCTGTTTGTTCATAGAAAGAGCATTGAGGAACTCCATTGATTTTGATTGTTTGCGGAAATCTACCAGAATTAAAGTTAGCGCCATAGAGTATTCAGGCATTGTTTTTGTTGTTTACAGTAAAACCGTCTATAGACTAATTATGCACTGTCATGTCAAGGTGATGACTAGGACGAGCCTGTTCTGAAGACTCTCGTTAATTTTGACTGCATGGGAAGAAACTGCCTAACAGTCATATAAAAAACTATGGAGCCTCGATACTGAAAGACTCTAGCCTATTGCAGACTCTAGCCTATTCATTCTGAAGTTCACTGAAAGTCCACGGCACAACATGCATTTTCACATTTTTAATTGTCCATAACAACCCCAAAACGTGCCTGCCTCTTTTCTTTAGAATTTTAGCGCTTGCTTACTGAACATCTCACACTGCCACTGTGCAATGTCACTTCTGAGTCATGTCACTGATCACTTCATAATTTGTCTCTCTTTTAAATGCCTATTCCCTGAGTGGTAGGCTGCAATGACTGGAATATTTTAAGATAACTAATATTGAAACAAAATAACCCAGGCAGTCTCATCTACAAGACGTTTAGGCCCCTTCCAATACTGACAGCTGGGCTTACAGCTTGTAGGTTTGCTTAGTGGCCTACCAAGGAAGGTGCTGCGACGAGACATGACACGAATCATCTGCGACACACATGAACCTTTATTGATGTCTCTACCAGACAATGCCTGAAAATTTGACAATTTAAACATTTTTGAAGTACCTGAAAATTTTACTATTTCAAAGTGTGCCAACAATATTTATTATTCTTGTTATATTATATTATATTATATTATATTATATTATATTATATTATATAAAGAAATAAAAAAATCCTTCAAACTCCAAAATAACTTACTTAGTCTGTGACCAACTTTGAACAAGTGTGACTGGAAATCCTTTAATCTGTGTTCTGGACGTTGGAGAAGAGTTTGGACTCACTGACGGATCCATCTCAATCCACCCCGACAGACTGCCAATGATGAATGGATCAAATGGGCTTCGGCAGGATCAGGGAAATTATGTGTGTGTGTGTGTAAGTTTGGGGGGGTTAGTATGAATGAGTAATGTTAACCCATATTTTTCATAATAATACCTGTTCAAAACCACCTTCTGAGGGCATGTGTGGCACACACATGCACACACACATAGTTAGGATTCCAAAACTGTGTATTATACTGGCCTCACACACACGTACACACACACACAAACACAGTAAAACATGAGGTATCCCTGTCTAAGAGATATAGTCCTATATAGTTAAAATTTCACCACTAGATGACTATCTAACAGCCTAACACAGTGTCACATTTCCCCCTCAATCTCTGTCTTTCTTCCTCCACCAAAAGACCCTGGACTGAAAACCGCAGTGTCACTACAAATGATAAAAAATACAGTATCCTTGTGACACTGACACTGCCATTTTCAGTACACTATGTAGTGCAGTGTCTGCAGTAGCCTGGCCATGCCTTCCTAGCATTTCTGCTTGATTACAGTGCTACAGTGCTAGTCTGGATTATCATCTCCCTGCAGTGCTAGTCTGGATTATCATCTCCCTACAGAGCTAGTCTGGATTTGATCCCATTGAGATCGTTGTCTTAGGAGGCATTTTAACCTGTCCAATCAGCAAATAGAACGAGGCATTGTGAATGTAGAACTAGAATGCTATCAGTCAAGGGAAGCTATCAGTCAGGGGCTGATCCAACCTTTTTAAACTTAAACACCACAAGTAAGCAATCAAATCTCACTACCGAATGTCCAGACCCTCTACGAAATGAAAGTGTAGATTGAGGGTCTGGTTTTATATCAGGCTATATGTTTAGTGAGTTGTGTGGAAGTTGTAAGCTAGCATTACTTTGTTTATAATTTATCAGTACAGGTAGCCTCTATGTAATCAAATGTGACTTGATCCTTCCAGATTACTGCAACATATCATACCGTACCATAATGATCTCTCTGTAAATGAAATATGGGGCGCATATCTGTGATAGAGGTTGAGGAACCAAATTGTTTTTTTGTTTTTTTTTGCGGCTTCACTCTCTGTTGTCCCCCTCTGCCTCACCGTCTGGCATATGCAAGGCTATTGTTCAGACATATTGAGAGCTGGCAGCAAAATTATTCCTCCTCAGTGAAATTCCAGAATATTCTCTTAGGCTACTGAATGTCTCCCCCCCCCCCCTCTCTCTCTCTGTCTGTCTTTCTTTGCAGGAGAATGGTCGTGTGAATGAGGATCAAAAGAGTTGGTGTAAAAAGTGAACAAATGGTTTGATGGAAATGAGGGAGGAAGACAAGAAAGACCCATCTCCACAATCTCCATAATGTTTTAGCTTAATATTTTACTGGGCTATCATACAATTCCACTCAAACTAGACTGTGTTGTATGTACATGTATTATACGGACACCCCAGGCAGACACAGACACTTCATATAAACAACATAAAACAGAACAGAAATCCCATACACTACTTAACTAATTAAATTATTTGACATAGTCTGTCTGAATAAATTCATTACTCCATTTGTTTGAACAATTTATGCATTCCTACATCCATTTAAACAAATTGACTTTTTTTACTCAGATTTCTGTCATACAGTTTGGAATTAATACCATAATAATCCAAATAGCAGCCAAATAGCACAGCTTGTACAGATCGCTATCGCAGACAAATGTCTTGAACTAAGGGCATTATACATTCTGGAATGTCACATAAATGCATCTTAGAATCAGAACCACAAACTCTTGCTTGTGGTTGAGGAAATGGGGAAGCTTAGGCTGAGGAAGGTCTTTTGCTAGGCTGAGATGGGAGTGAACATCAGTGTGGAAAAGTGATACTGCATCAGCACTGTGCAGTGCAGGAACAGATGTTGGTGAATTTTAATGCACACTTACACCACCCAGTTTACCAAACACAGACATGAATACTTGTACTACACACATACACATGTGGAAATACACACTTAGAAACACATGCATCACATTACAATACACACTCATAAACATATGAACAGAAATACACACTCATAAACATATGAACAGAAATACACACTCATAAACATATGAACAGACCAAAATGGTGTTCTCATACTTAATTCTCTATCTCTCCCTCCCTTTCTCTCTCTCTCTCCCTCTCCCCCCCCCCCCTGCTCTCTCCTTCTCTCTCTCTTTCTCTCTCTCTCTCACTTATTCTCTGTCTCAGATTTATACAGCTCTCCGTGCATGTTCCAAAGGCTCTGTCAGTCGTGCACAGAACCGTCAGCATTCCTGACGCTGTTTGGCTTGGACTCTGCATTGTTCTGGGCAGAGACTGCATGGAAGACGTGATGAGAGGGGAGAGGCAGCACGAGGGGAGTCGGAGGGGGAGGAGGAGGCCAGGTATTTGGCTGCGACTGAGACAATATGTGGCCATCCTCTCGACCTCACTCAAAACTGACTGGAGGTCAGCTGACTGTTTCTAACACCTCAATGGCTGAATCCCAATGTCCCACCTAACCCTAATCCCTAAACTCTCCTACAGTGGAGAAAACCAAGGAGAGATCTGGTGTGAATCAGTCCATAGCCCTGTTGTTCCAGGTCACCAAGTGCTGTGTTTAGGAAAGAAAACCAGAAAATTGATACAAAATAGACTGACTAACGACAGCTAATTAATTGGCAGCTAACGTTACCTGAACTGGGCAAAGGAAAATGAAGCACGCAGTTACTGTGCCGCATTAGTGTTAGCTGCCAGATTACTATTCGGTCCTCGCTGTGTCAAATTTTCACATTCTCTTGCCTATCAGCAGCACTTGGTGACCTGGAACAACAGGGTTATGGATCGATACACACCATATAGAGAGCCGGATGGACAGAGTGAGAGGAAAAATGAGAGAGAGAAGAGGAAGTGAGGGAAAGAGAGAGAGAGTTAAATGAAGGAGAAATGTGAGGAAAGGCAAACAGATACAGAGAGGGGAGAGGATGAGAGAGAAAAAGAGAAATAGAGAGAGAGGACAGTGAGATAGAGAAGAAGATAGAGAGAATGAGAGAAGAGGGAGTACAGAGAGGAAAAAAGAAAGTTAATAGAGAAAGGACACAGAAAGAGAGAGAGAGGGGAGGGAGAGAGAGAGGACAGAAAAAAGGAGAGAGAGAGAGAGAAAGATGTGTAGAGGACAGTGGGGGAGAGAGAGAGAGAGAGAGAGAGAGACAGAGGGAAAGAGATAGAGAGAGAGAAAGGGCAATGAGCTGGACTCAATGCCTTGTGACAGTGGCAGCTGTGTGGCTGGCTGCCTGAGAGCTCCACAAACTGGGCAATATGGCGTCCAATTACTGCAGCCCATGTGACCGTAGCCTACTACCACTGCATATAACCTCCCTCTCTCTCTCTCTCTCTCCACCCTACATATTCACGCATAAACATACACACACACCATCTGTGCAGACCAGCAACAACCTTAAGTGCTTAGACACACACACACACACACACACAGGTTTCATAAATCCACACATGCTGATAGAGCTTCCCTTATAGATGGCGAAATATCTGGCACATACACGAGACCTTTGCAAAATACTGTACGAGTACATGTACACAGAATACACAAACACACAGTCCTGCCAAAACATAAACACACATGCAGCCATCGGAATGCATCCAGAAGAAATAATTAAATGAAAGGAAAATATATGATAACAATCAAATCAAATAGAATGACAAAAGATTTCTGTGAACAGGTGCGTTGGAGGTAACCCACGGTATATAATAACCTGATGAAGGTCCATTGACCGAAACTTAATAAATAAGTTTCTTATGGCAGAGTGCGGGTGTTTACATTTCTTACAAAGACTTATAAGTGATTGATAAGTCAAAAATAGAGAAAAGGGTGATGTGTATTTTCTCATTGATGGGTTTGTGCTTTTGTCTCTCTTTCATTTGTATTGATTTTAATGAACCCATGGCAAATGACTCTTCTCTCCCTCTCTCTTTCTAGTCTCCTCTCATCCTGTCTTCCTTTTCTGTGTTAGTCTCTCTATTCCTCTCATCTTCTCTCTCCTCTGCTTCCTCTGTCCCTCACCCTTTTTCCTCTCTTCACCCTCTCCCTTTCTCTCTATCCTCTCCTTTCTCCTCTCTCTCTCTCTCACTTCTCTGCCCTCCCTCCCTCCCTATCTTCTTCCTCTGTCTTCCGTGTTGTCACCCTGTCACTGTGAACAGATGTGATGGAATTTGGGCGGCTTGTGTGCAGACCAACCTGTGCACACACACATACACACACACACACACACACACACACAAATGCAAGGGGGTGGCGCATGTGCAGGCCAACCTGTGCCAGTCTCACCTTCCTGACTGGCACCACAGGGGCGTGCCTGGCACAAAACATGGATGCTGATGGGCGGTGCCAATGCGCCACCAGATGAAGATAGGGGTGTATTGCGAAGATGCAAGGACCCACTGCATCATCCGTGCAAAAGAGCAATGTCATTTTCTGTCTGTCTCTCTGTCTGTCAGTCACAAACATGTAGCACTGCCCAGAAATCATGCCATCATGCCACCATAGTCATCCAAGAAATGTCCTTGATTGTCTCAGAGTTCTAATACATCAGAAAGCTGTTAAACCTAAATGAAATTGGTTAAAACTGGAGCCACTATGTTTACGCCACACTTGCGGTGTGAATGCAGCTCTAAAGGAGTACTGTAACTTCGGTAGATTATGCGCTTTGACTGCCACACTAACAAGCCTGGCTCTTACTCTTACGTTACGGCCAAGTTTCATGTTTAGCACCGCAGACTGGGGTTCGAGGCTGGGTGGGGTCACTGCTGTCTCCCTTCACCACAGGGGCCCTTAGGAGGAAGTGCTGCACTGTGCAGGTTTCAGCAAACGCACAGTGGCATGACATGCTGCAGGGTGGAGACATCTCTGATGTCCTTTGTGTCTGAAGAGAGGAAACAAGAACACCATCCTGCTGGAGAATCAAGAGGAAGGACTCTCTGAACCAGCAGCCCACAACAATGCTACTGGTCCAGCTGCACATGAAGTCTGAAAACTGGCAGCAAAGGATAAGTCAATGGAACATAAATAAACATACATGCATACATACATACATACATACATACATACATACACACATACATACATACATACATACATACATGCATACATACATGCATACATACATACATACATACATGCATACATACATGCATACACACATACATACAGTACAGAAGTAGACATCCATACTGTGGTATCTGAAAAACACTTTACGACTAAAATCGTAGTAGTAATATATGAAGTCATAATATATGCATCTATCTTTAAGTGTGTCATCACACAGACCAGAGTTGAACACTGAACAATGTTTGATGTAGTGACAACACTACCTGGAGGTACCAGCATATTGCCAGTGAGTCAGAAGAGTTTTTGCTGTTGGCTGCCCTCTGTGCACACACACACACACACACACACACACACACACACACACACACACACAGGAGAGAGAGGGAGAATATCACAAAAAACTAATCTCTGAGATGAGATGACAGGTCGTTTATGATTTTTGTTATTTATTTGCATTGCCATTTGCCTAGACCTGTCCACATGTAGCCTACATTATGTGGATGTACATTTATGCATTGCAAGAATACGATTTGCATTTGATAGCCTAAACTGTGGTGTATTGACAAGTGGGGTGGTAGTCAAGAAGATCAGAGGTTTGTTGCCTTGGCTCTAAAACAAGATGTTGACCTACATATTAAAATATTTAAAGGTTCACTCTTTAATATTTCAAAAGCCAGGGATTTTTAGGTTCAACGGGTTTTCTCTCTCTCAAGTTCGCCACAACACTGGACGGTCACAAGCTGCAAAAATCGGGATGAATAATTTACTAATGAGATTGCGCCGAAACATAATTCCAATTATGTATAATCCATCGGATTTATTGAGGATATCAAGATAGCCTGGCCTACTCATTTTCGAGGGACGCGACTTTTTAAATTTTATTCGCATCCGTGCGGTTAAGTAATTATTTGTAAACGAGGCAAAGTAAAAACAATCCGCTCCATGCAGTGTTAATCAGATTAACGTGATTAACGTGATTAACAGATTAACATCAGTTACTCATACATCATACTCTTATGAATGTCCAATCCAAATGTGAGAGGATCCTGGCTCATCCTCCTCCGGCCACTCTGTTCCTCCAAGGAACGTCGTCTAGTACTGCCAACACCACGCACAGGTCAATCCAGGCTATTCTCATCTGTTGTTCCACGCAGGTGGAATGACCTTTCAAGTGCTACCAGGGCAACGGATACCCTCTCCACCTTCAATAAATTCCCAAAGACCCATCTTTTCCGAGAGTATTTATTGCCTTAACTACCTGGAATGCATTTGCAGTGCATTCCCCACTCTCTCTCTCTCTCTCCTGAACTTTTATCACACTCCTGTACTTTCATCTCCTGATATTTTCCTGTTAGCAAGTGGCACTCAAAGTGGTTAGTAAAGTTTTAATTGTGTTGTAGCTTGAATGTTAATCCTCTTTTGTAAATCGCTTTGGATAAAAGCGTCTGCTAAATGCAAAAATGTAAATGCAAATGAAAATGTAAATTTGACTGTTGGTATTTCGGCAACTCATATTTTTAGTCCGCTACGTTTAAAATGGCATGCTCATCCTGGCCGGATTTCCCCATGATTACTAGCAATGTGCCTATAGTAGCCTACACAGTTGCATAATCTCTTTCATTTGGCAAATTGTTGATATGGTCACGTTATCTACTGAATTGAAATATGAAATCAGATAACCATTCAAACCTGTAGTCTACTAAAAAACACAGACTGCACATACAAACAGCCGTTTTGGAAAACCACTGTTTTTTGGGCGTCTTTTTTTTTACGGAAAAAGGGATACTGGCACCAATTCTGCATTCGTGTGGTCTGGTCGCCACGTTTGGTTTGCTTGCACACGCCGCGCCGACTCTTGCGTCGCGTTGGAACCGGGCAGGATAATGAACAGATGCCGCCGAATTAGGAAAGAAATACCAGCTCCACCCAGCGCCGTTGCCTTGGCATGGGGCACAGCTGGCACGGCGCTGACTGCTCCGCTGCCCCTGATCACTGATGCTAAGACATTTAGCAGCTTGGCAACGTGGCTGGCCCCTACGGAAGCCCAGAGGACTTTCGTGCCAGCGGGGCCCCTGGACTCTGGTTATCTCGCATTGGGCAAGGAAGGATCTTAATCGGAGCACCGCCCTCTCTGTCCGTGCAACTTTTCCCGAGAGTATCTTTATGTCACAGAATAATTTTGTGTTTACAAAATTAAATAGTTTTTTTTTATGTTGATAGCCACGGACCCACATGCTATAACATATTCAATTAGCCTACATACAAAATTGGTCTATCGAACTACAATTATTTTTGTTACCCACGGTGTGTAGTGTTGATTGGTTTGTTCATTGTTTTTTGTTTATTCGTATAAAGTCTTGTGTCATTATCACATGTGCACCTTCTGCTGTCTCTGCTCTCCCTCTCTAAAAAGAACACAAGCCCGTGCATGAGCATTTGAACACAAGCCCATGCACCTGACCTAACCCTAGTGTAGGTCAGGTTGAATAAAATACAGTCAAAATATATAAACAAATGAATGTGTGAAAAATAAGCATAATAGCTACATATTGTTTTAATCTGCAATATATACATTCAATATACAGGAAATACATTTGTAGTTTACAATGTAGTGACCAAGATCAAGAAACACAAAAATTTATCTTGGCCCATTATTTAAATGGATTAGGCCTATTCGGGCAGATCCCAGCTGGTGCCTAAACCTGTTCTTATGCCCTTTGGCTTAAAATGCATGGCCTTTTTTGTACAAATAATGTTATGTTTTGTTTAATTTGTTTGACTATATTAGGTATTGATTTTCAGCAGCATACAACTTAACTTCTAATTCAGACAGACAGATTCTGGTTCAAGATAGCATGACCCCACGAGAAGCGAGCAAATGAAGAGCCCAGCAATACTTCAAATTAGACAACTGTCTCATCAGTGAAAACAAATGAACTTTGATGGTTCATTTGTTAAGAACATATAGCCTATTAGCCTAAATCAAAGCTGTTTTTGCCAACGTGGATAATAGTTTGACTGCAGTTGGACATCAGGTTGACAAGCTTCCTTTACACTTCTTTCAGAGATAATATCACCTTTAAATATCATGTTTAGGAGACCGTCATCCACAGTTCCATAAGTTTCACTTATTAGGTCTAATATTGTGACTAAGATAACTTAGTCACAAGATGACATTAACGATAATTAAGGATTCGTGTGTTAACTGATTTCAAATAAAAAGGGTATCATTTATTTTAAGCATCTGTGGCCAAAAATGTTTTTGCACCGCCCTGTCAAAGCCCAGCAGCCATAGGCGTCACCTAAATATTGCAATCAATAGCCTATTGCTAATTATCGGTCCGATACATAACAGTTTATTTAATTATCACCATTTACACCTCTACGCATATTACGCTTCGTTTTTTCAGTTTAGCCTTTCTAGACAATGAATCAAATTTGTGATGGACTTTCCCCAAAAACACATTTAACGATTTGTCTCCCTTTTATCTTCTCCAAAGCAACCCTTGCATGCAGCTGCTTGCTAATGGTTTCCCATCTTGAATGTATCATATCGAGTCGGGCCTTACAACAAAATCAAACTGAGGTCGGTTAATTCTTGAGTGGGTCGGTAAAACGTTAACACACTTTAACGTTTTGAGGTGTTTTCCTAACTTAAACCTTATTCACGGGATAGAGCTACTTACTGCGATAGGGTGAACTCAAAAGTTGTGAAGTTGTGAAAAGTTGACATACACTCATCAGCTAAGAGAAGTCAGATACGATTTGTGATATTGGCTGATTGGATATTTGTGAATCTGAACCTTGTCATGTTGCACAACCGAGGGCAACCGGTTTGGTTGAGTTTGGCCTTTATTGTCACACAAACACGGTGGGATTTAAGGGCTCATAATGCCCATCACTCTCCCCCGCTCGGCATCAAAATGTTCCCTGGACACCGCACCGGACCATATGGGTCCCTGCCCAGGCAGTTCTCCAAAATCGGGGCTCGATGGCTGGAGTCCATCCTCTCCCAGATAAATAATCCGAGGACCAGCGCAATTGCTGCTCAAAACAACAAGGACTCAGCTATTTCAATTTTAAGTCCTTAAAAAATTTCGATATGTGGTAAAAATTACCCGAAAAAAATGGCAGAAAAGACTAGTCATTCTTCGATAAGCATTTGAAATAAACTTCTTTGACTAGAATCATTATTATTATTGTTGTTATTATTATTATCGTAATTGTTGTTGTTGTGTTTTAATAATGAAATTGTTTTGCTGCTCGAGAAATAAAACCTAAAAAAATCACTGGGCTTTACGCATGTAGTCACTTCTCTTTGTGTTCTGAATGGGCTAGTTTAACAAACAAAACCCTTTGCTTTGCATTTAAAATTCAACACGCAAGGATTTGTTATTTTCTAAGTCACGGACTTCTTCTCTCACTAACATTTTTTTAAGAACTATTTTCGAATCTAGCGGTCATTGTAGACCTTTTTAGCCTATCATTGGAGAACTGAGAAACAGCAACTCGATACTGCCTAGGGTATACTGTAGGCCTATTTTTTTCGATTCAGGCACGTCTTAATTTCATTGGTCTTATGTTTAAAAAAGAACTTTATTATGAGGCATCCCTTTTGCCCATCAAATGATAGGCCCAAGCGCCCGTGATTCTTGTATCTTAAACACAAGTACTTAATATCATCTCCCAAATGAGGGTGTAGCCTACACACGCTTATTTAAGGCCTATTAACTTCATTACCTATTGTGCCGCTTTATGCAAAACGCCTGCAAGACTCGCAGTTTTTTGGGGAAGAAATGAGTTGGGGGAAAATTCGGCCTCTGATTCACATTGAAGGAGATTCGGACTACAGTTTTTCTTTCTTTCTTTTTTTCTTGTTGTGTGTGTGTGTCCGTTAATTGAGTGGACGCCCACACACAGATATATCCACAATACCATACCTCTGTCGGTAGGAAGTGGTGGTGGGCTGTATACACTAATCACATTGGCCAAATACTTTTGAATACACAAAATATTGTGTAATGTGAGGTAATAATATTACAAAATAAATAAATAAGTAACACAAATAAACAAATAACACAAAATAAAAATGAATAACACAAAAATAAACAACACAAAGCCACAATCGTTTATGTTGGTTAATTGCCTTCCATCATACTGTTCCATCCCCACACAATGACATTTAAAATTATAGCTATAGATAACAATATCTATTTTTAAAAGGCTGGCTTTTTAAATTAAATAATTCTAAATGATAATTTCGTTAGAAGGGAAATTAATTTTTCTTATAAGTCACCATACCACTTGAAGATCCTGCCCGTGAGGTCAATCATTGAGCCTGTAAAGAAGTTAATTTTTCATATTTATTTTATATTAAGGGTTCATTACATGTAACACTCTTTTTACACGTTAAACATTTGCATTATTATGCTCATTGCACTCTTCCACGGTTTAGAACCATTTCTGATATTTTCCTGCAGTGACTCCTGGCATGGCGTTGAACTTAATATATATGACTAGTGAAAACAACCCACAATTTTGAGTACCATTTATCCTTTTCCCCCTCCGAATTTTAACGGAAGAACGGTACCCATATCACACTGTTGGATTGTCTTGAGCCTTGGCGGCATACACAGCCTTTCAGCAAAGTGGTAAATTCCCCTTACGTAGAGGATGGGGGGTGAGCGAGGGTCCCATGTAGCCCTCTAAGTGTGGAAAAATGCGTTTAGTTCCTCATACGCAGGCGCTCGGTCATGGGTCCCGTGGACGTCATGGAATGGTGGAACATTTTCAGAATGCGACCCACCGCCGCGCGCCCCCGAGCTGTATGGTAAGCCATGTGGGACAGAAGAGCGCGCCCCCGACAGGCCCGAGTAATGCATAGAATAGTGGTAGCCCCTTTCCGCGTTGGGCGACACAGACTCCTGTTGTCTGTGTGAATAGTTGCCGTTGACACACACCGGAGGACTGTTATGGCCCTCGTAGTCGGGGCTGTTGTAATCTGGCGATGTTCCCCCAGCATAAATGGCGTCATAAGAGGGGCAGTAGGAATGATTCCGCAGTCCGGGCCCACCGGAGCCGGACTGGCACTGGGGACTGGACAAACGAGGACACTGGTATGGGAACCCATGCAACGAAAAGGCGGGATTGGGCATGTGGAAGCGCGCGCTCTCTTGGCACTGCTCTGTTAGGAAGTTTCTCGAGTTGAGCTGCAGACACCCTGCCACCAGGTTGGTGGTGGGCTGAGAAAGGCCTTTGCACAGCGTCTGTACGTAAGACACCACGTCTGGTCTTTTCCCGTTACGAAGAATCTCAGACAGAGCCCATATATAGTTTCTGGCGAGTTTCAGAGTCTCTATCTTGGAAAGCTTTTGTGTTTTGGAGTAGCAGGGCACCACCTTGCGCAGGTTATCCAGAGCAGAGTTCAGGTCGTGCATACGCGTGCGTTCACGCGCGTTCGCTTTCTGTCGGCGCACCTTGGAACGTTCTATGCGCTCGGGAGTCATCTTTCTCTTTTTAGGCCCGCGCCTCTTGGGCCTATCACTGTCGACGTCATCCTCACAACCATCCTCCTCCTCCTCGACATCTTCATCATCCTCATCCTCCCCTGTGATTTCCGAGTGCGCGCGGCTGCTGCCGCCTTTCATATCCTCATCTCCCAGCGGACCGTGCTCGTGCTCGTCGTCCTTGGTTTTGGAGTCGTCACTCGCGCTGTCATCCATCCAGGCCGGGAACTTTTGGACGTCGGGCAACAGAGTCTGTTCGTTGAATAACCTCGTCAGCATGGCGACCCTGGAAAGACAGATGTCCGCACAAAGCCGTTTTAATAATTAAGCTGCAGAGCTCTGGAGGCATGCAATGCACATGTGTTGACTAAAATATTAATTACCAAAGTGATGTCCGATTGGTATAATAGGGAACACCAATGTGTCCTCCTGGCATCTCTGTCAGAATCTTTGTGTCCCCATTCAATGTTGGACTTGCTTGATATGCAACATGTAAATTCCCCACAGTTTCTTGCAAGTTAATAAGAACATACGTACTTATAATTAATGTAATTGTGACTTATGAAACAGGTAACCCGAAATTAATGTTTTCAGAGTTGCCTCTTGCACGTATTTTATGGGATGAAAGCAGGCCCAGCATGATCATTTAGCGCGATCAATAGGCAATGTAACAAGTCTCGGTTGGTGAATAAAAAACGTTACAACCGCATATTACAGATATACGTGTTTTGCTTTTGAATATACTTCAGGTTTAAATAATCATGAACATAATCTCTTGGCCCCAATAATTAGTGGCTTCTGTCTATGATCCTGAACCAGCTTTGCTCTGGGAGAGTGCTAAGCCACACGTGAGAAAGCTAAAGGCAGCCCTCTCGCACAGTCCGCACCGAGAGACAGCCAGCGCCAGACGGAGAAGCGCCCAAATTCCCCCTTTGCTTGCTCCACCCGGCCCCTCGCAGCAGGTCCCCCCGCGCTGGCCCTATCATGCGGTCCCGGGGGGGCCTTTGAGCAGCGGGCCCCCCTCTTCCCCCCGTCCCCTCTTCACCCACAGTCCTGGCGGCATTCCAACACAGCCCCACTGGTACGGACAACCAAATTTACCATTATAAGCGCTCTCCCCAATCAACCGATGACAAATGAAGCCAACAAATTTCGTATGGATAGATTTGATTAATCACATCTGAATTATACATGCACAGAATTGTATGTGCACCGCATTGATAATCAACGTTGTAATACACATAAATGTAACGTGGGGTACTTGACCACTCGGCAATGGATTATGACATTCTTCCCAGACTGTTCTCGATAAAGACAGTATGTCAGCATTTTTCTCTTAGGTGATAAATAAAGTGCCAATCTCCAGTTTTTTCCATTCTTATCTTCCAGGTTGCACTGGAGCCTATTTCTATTTCCTCGTGAGGCTTACACCTGGTGTATTACACATTTGACCGTTTTCTAGGATATACAGCACGCAATTGTTGAAGGTCAGCTGAAGACAAACAAAGCATCCTTTATTTTCCTCAAACATGATGTCCTTTGAGAAATAGAGATAAAAAATAGTTAGGCTTTCAGAATGACACTTAAGGCTCAAGCAACCGCAACTCATTTAGACGACAGCCACCAATGAATAAACATGGGCAAAATCCATTCTTTCATACTTTGTCAATTACAGATCCCTTAGAGACCGGCTCTCCCCTGTCATACACATAGGCCTTTACTAAACGTGTGCAGTCATACGAGCATAGATAATGGCATAAAAAGCGAGTAAAACAAGCCAGCCAAATTCGTTTTTTTTATTTTATCAAAAGAATAAAAAAAATGGCCAGTGGCACTTTGCTGACGATGCACCTGTGCATGACTTCTACAATAGGACAAATGGTCGCTGTGGCCAAAAATGAATCATTTTCAGGTTAATTCCAGCCACCATATGGTTCCAAGTTACCCAGTGAACACGCGCATATATGGAACCTAAAATATAAAACCACAAAAAATGACTAGACAAGGTAAGAAGAGTGTTTTATTCATATACGTAAGGGTTCTAGAGTAAGCGATGCATATAGCACAGGAGGAGGTTGCCACAGTTCTCGATATGAAGTAGGCTACCTATCAAGCGACAATAGAAACATACCTTTAGTAGAAAAACTAGTCTGAATAAATGCCCTTACAAATTGCAAAGCTAATACCCTAACACCAACAATGGAAAAACTAAAACAAAAAAAACAACCACTGATTTAAAATAATTAACCATTGAATAATAGGAATAACTGGACCTAAATGTGAACATTACTCACCTTCGACAAAGAGCTGTGTGTGGGGCGAGAGCTCGGTTGTTTACATCCTCGGGTAGGCTACTCACACCTTTAGGACGCTCCGGTGAAGAGTACAAGAGTACTGTGTGAGTAAAGTGTGTAGCTTTCGTCTGCGCGAGCTACGGTGTGTGGTGCTATCCTTCCTTCGGCCGCGCTCGGAGACGTTGTGGCATCGCTAGTAGGCAGGGTTACGTACCAGCTCTGATGCCAGGCCATATGGCGGGCACGTCACTGGCAGCAGCCTTCACATGAGAGCGGGTGATTGACACGCGCTCGCATTCGCAGAGATTGCCTTCCCGAGGGAAGAGGAGCCCGCCATCTGTCGCTGCCTCGAGCCTGCGCGCGCTCAGCACACATTCACCAACGCGTATACATAGCTAGCATAAACACACACTGCACACTTTTTCTTACAGACACACACACGCACGCACGCACGCACGCATGCACGGACGCACCCACGAACACACCCACAAGCACACCATGCATACAGAGCGAGGGGGGAGTGAATTGAGAAAAAATCAGGAAAGGAAAAGAAGAGACACCAATGAGCATTAAGAGGGCAAAAACATGTAGGCTTCATGCAAGTATACTAAGATACTCTACTACTACACTAAGATGGCATAATAAAACCATACAGAAGACATCAGCTATATACTCTTTTTCAACTGAGGGGTAGTCATGGCTGTGATTGATAGCTGTTTATTCCAGTGTCCACCCTAAGCCTTACAGCCTACACCCCTAAAGACTTAGGCCCAGTCCCATTTGGTTGCCTCTAAAAACACTCTGGGCAGATATTATAATCTATATCCTGAACCATTTGCTAACATTCATGTTTTGATGCAACATAATTTCTTTACATTTGTATCCAGCGGCGCCATTAGAAATTTTGGGCCCTATGACAGAAAATTATTTTGGGCCTCCCAAACATTGATTATATTATTAGAATGTTC
The DNA here is from genome assembly GCA_027481765.1 of Tenualosa thibaudeaui. Taxonomy (NCBI): domain Eukaryota; kingdom Metazoa; phylum Chordata; class Actinopteri; order Clupeiformes; family Clupeidae; genus Tenualosa; species Tenualosa thibaudeaui. Next base: position 1,341,921 of record JAIFZK010000002.1, read on the forward strand.
TCTAGGGCACCCTATCAGTGCCAGGCCCTTGGAATCATCCTAACTTTTCCCCACCTGGTGGGGCCCCTGTTTGCATCAACCGCGTCTATTTGCATTAACCATGCCTAATTGTGACAAAATCCATCGTGTTCATATTTTTCCAAGCTGGCCATCATCTTTCTTCGACTGTTTTCTGGACTCTCACTGTGTAAATTCACAAGGTATCATCCCCACACATCAAAGTCTGCACCTGACCTTCCTCGGGTTTAAGGGCGGTGGTGGTGGCGTAGTGGTTGAGGGACCTGGCTAGCATGCAAGTAGCCTGGAAGATTGTGGGTTGGAATCCTGGCTGTCACTGTTGTGCCCTTGAGCAAGGCACTTGGCCTAACCTAAATTGCCCTAAGGGAGACTGGCCCTGGTACAATTGATAGTTGACAAATATGTAAGTCAGTTTGGATAAAAAATAGATAAAAGCATCTGCTAAATGTGTAAATGTAAATATAAGGGGTGGGACATTCTACCCTTACACATGAACACGCGAAACCAAGTGGAAGTGATAGAAATGGGACAGTGCCTTACAGTCTGCCACTCTCTCCATGTCTGTCTGTTTCAGTTGGATTCCACTCAATGCAGTGCAGTGTTCAACTTCGTGAGCTTTCTTGAGGCAGTAGGCGACACTTTTCACACATTCACTCTTTGACACTGTCACCCTGAGTGTGTGTGTATGTGTGTGTGTGCGGTGGCTGGCACATACATTAGGTCAAACTAATTGTGCTCATCCACTTTAATTGCATTTCTTTCTTGCATTCTATGTGAGTTTACATACATTTACAGTACACTGAGATGAAATTGCCTAGGGTGCCTAGCTTATGGACAGATACTGAATGCAGATAAGTATGTGTGCCAGATGAAAGGTGTGCATGAGGGAGATCAAGAAGGCAAGAGGAGTGAACCAGAGTGTGCTTCACAAGTCTCAATGACTGTGAAAGAAAGAAAAACAAAGAGACACATTAAGAGATACAGAGAGTCAATCATTATGTTATAACTTGCTGTGTTGTTTCATTGTTCATTGTTGAACACATCTAATCAGACAAGAGAAGGAGAGAGAGAGAAGGAGAGAGAAAGAGAGAGAGAGAGAGAGAACAGCTTCCTGATGTCATTATCATTTACTGTAACTCCACAGAAGTCTTATGAATAAACAGGACTCTTCCTCAAGGTCCTCCACGTCACCATCTCCTGTCTGGACCTTTACCCCAGCTTTCATTTAAATCAGCCTGGTCGAGGTGGTGTCTGTCATCACCTGTCAGAAGCCTTACTCCACCTCTCCCTCACATCAGGCAGGAAGTGATCTAATGGGTATTCACCAACACCCATCTAAAAACTTAAACCACCTCACTTCCAAATAAGGATGTGGTAAAGTTATCAGTCACTGTTAATGCCTGTCTGAAACCTCAACACACCCCTCTGTCAACAATCAGTCAAGGCTGTACAGGCCCTTGTTAATAAATTAAATCAGTAAACCTTTTGGCGAACTGCAAAGCAAAGGAAAACATTTATTTCATTTCTTCTGTATTTTCACTATAGTGTGATATGACTGTTAGTTAATGTTTTGTTTATAGTATTTCACAGATGACATATGGACTACAAATACTAGCTTGTGCACATTAGCTGAAATAAAAACAGTGGCACAAATAACATTTGTTTGTATACACAGAGTTACTACAACCACTATTACTTGTTCTCTTGGTAGGGCACAACCCACAAATCACATTACATTGCAGAATAAAGGGACCAAAAAATATTCTATGTTAAAATTAAGATTTTCTTTTCACGGTAAAATAAAGACAGCTAAAAACATATTCTCTATTAAAATTAGAAAATATGCTTTTAGCTAAACTTTTTTCTTAGATTAATTAGGATTTTTACAAGACTGTAGTTTTAAAGCAACATGGTGTGTTTGTGTTTAAACCCATTGTCATTTAACTGTGCTACTGCTTCTCAATGTTTGGAAGTAGTCTGAACAGGATGCTAGGATCATCCACCCAGCACTACTCAATGAAGGATCCTTGGGTCAGCTGCCAGGGGTGGTATGGTGATGTCACTGTCACTGATCCACCACCTTGAGATACTCCAGGATTAACGGTATTACAGTAAACATCAAAATAAACAAAATATTAATAAAGGGTGTCTCTTCTTGGCTGTACACATGTGCAGATGATCCTTCTACCTCAGCTACCTGCACTTTCTACCTGCACTTCTGTCTAGAAACTTGTAGGACAGCAAGTGAGCCACGGTGGCACTTCAGTCCCAGCCCGATAGGCTAATGAAGATTTAGGATTTGCGATTTTTTATTTTTAATTGGACAAAATATTTTGACAGAGAGAGAAGACAAAAGACGAAAGACAAGAGGGATATGGTGTCCCATATATAATCATATAATGATTATTATTTGATGGTCTTTGATGCTTGATGGTCCCAGTGAATTTTTAAAAAGAACAGAGGCCATCCATCCTCATGTAATGAGGACATCTAGTGGTCAAGTTCAGATACATGTGGGACCACAGCAATTCAAAGCACAACATTATGAAGCTTATGGATATCTTCATGTAAATAATTTTAACACACAAAAGACCAAATACAAGAGATTTTTAAAATGTGTATTAAGAACTATAATAACAATGGCATTGCACTACCTGAGTGTGTTGAAATGTTTAAAAACTCTTAAAGACAATTAATACACACTTTTAACTTCCTACTACCTGGATGACTAATAATGAAACAAACTGCATGGAAAGAATAAGTGTTAGTGGCTGACCTTTCAGGGGAAAAATAAAATCATCTGGCAACCATGGCACTACCATGACTTCTGTCAGCGGGGCCGCTAGAAATTTTGGGCCCAATGGCAGAAAATGATTTTGGGCCCTATGGTAGAAAATGATTTTGGGCCTTGATTATAATATTAAAATGTTCTCTAGGGCCCCCTATCAGTGCCAGGCCCTTGGAATCATCCTAACTTGTCCCCCCCTGGCGGGGCCCCTGACTTCTGTCTAGGTGCAGGTATTGTCCATTAACTGCATCAAAGAAATTACATTTTTTAAAAGCTTGCTCAGACAAAATTGCTCAGATCTTTCTAACAGACTCAGCAATCACACAAGGGTAGTAAGCTAGTCATTAAAATGTCCTCAACTCACGTCTGCATTCTCCTATTTTATCAGTAGAAAATTCATGTATAGGTACTGGGAATGAAGCCAAGGTAATATGTAGTAACAGCAATGCTTACTGTGTTGCTCCTCGGAGACCGAAGACCAGTACCTCCAGTGTAAGTGTAATCACAACTATAACCACCTGCTTTGTCTGTATATGCGGTTGTTAGCGAATTGAATCCTATGTTTTTGTGGTCAGCTTCCATGCTAGTGTAAAAATTCCCTTTCCTATATATTTGAAACTTTGCCTCTGCACACACAGGAAAGGGAGCATTGCAGGTGATGCGGAGACTGTCCCCAACGTCGAAATGGGACTTGGGAGGAGTTACGGTGAGAACAGGGGTAGGCAGAGCAGCTCCTGTCAATCAAAACCATGAAAATTGTGTCCATAAGATGTTCATGGCAATATCTGTAATAATGTGATATTTACACACTAAAATGAATTGTGTAAAACTTGAAGTGTCAAGCTCCAAATTTTCAAGTGTTTTCAACGCAGGGTTAAAAAAAACTTTTAAAGCGATAGCACGGCGTCATTCTAATCATAGCCCTGTTTCAATAGCTTGCCAAGCGTTCTCGACAGGAAGGAGAACGAAAGAATTTGGAAAATCATCCACCAACCGAACCGGCAGCTAACGCTGGTATGGTATGATACGGTATGGCACCGTGAGTAATGAAAGCGAAAGTGACCTTATGGTGCCACTGAGTAGGAGCTATTCGGTCTATCCGGTTCTAGATTCTTTTGTTCTCCTTCCACTCAGCAAGCGCGTACAACGAGGCTATGATTGAAACAACTCCAAACTATCTCTTTAAAGAGTTAACGGATCACTGATGATTGGGTTGCGTCTGTGTTTTATCTGTTTTTTTTTTTTACCTGAGCAAATCACTCCTGCATCTTCGTCGTGGGCACATACAAGTTCAGCTTTTCTGATGGAACATTCTGAGATGGACTTCTCGGTGCCATGGCAGTCAAAGTCCCTCCATATTGGACCTCTTCCCTCCCCGAAACAGGCCTTGGTGGAGACACCCACCGCTTGCCCACACCCCAGCTGTCTGCACACCACGTTGGCTTCATGGATGGTCCAGCGGTCATCACAAAGAGTGCCCCACTTGCCTTCCCGTTTAAGCTCCACACGTCCAGCACATCGGCCATTTCGACCCCCCAGTCTGATCTCTACATCGACTTTCACAGACACATATTTCCTATTATTATAATTATCTATTCACATCATATGCAATTGTGAATCCCTATGTTGTTGTTAGTTCATACTGAACACTTAAAGGTGCCCTGCCATACATCTACACTGTATTTTAAATTATTATAGATGTCTCCAAAGATGGTATGCAACCTAGTCAAATAGGCCTAGAGCAAAATGCCTTGTATTTTCGAATATGATGAGCTGCGCTCTGATTTGCTGCTGTCGCGTGTCAGCGTTGCAAGGCACATTGAGTGAATATTCATATCAGTTTGCTAATGCCAGAATTGCAAAGGAAGAAGAACAAAATATTTTGGAATATTCAATTTCAATTCCAGTTCTTTTTCCTACTGACAGCACTCAGTGACCTTGATCAACATGGCTATGGGTTGAAGAAGACCAGAGTTTGCCTTTAGGAATCTATACAAGAAGCTGAGCCTCCTCCATAAAGTTTACCATGGTGTCCTGCCATGTACATATTGCAGCCCAGTATGAAGACAACCAAGGTACTGGCCATGAAGGGGGCTTTTCCCATTTCTGTGGTGTCTGACATCACCATTTCTACACTCAGTGAGGTGCAATCTTAGACTTGACCACTAGATGTCAATAAATCCCAAGACTGCACCCATGGAGAAATTACATAAAAGAAAGTCTATTTAGTTGTGAGGTAAAAGACACAACTGTACAAGTGTCCACATACCAGAATCCAAGGTTGAGAGTTGGACATTCATTCCCTCATCTGAAAAAACACATCAAAATTCATATTAATTTAGTTATGCACCTTTACGATTTATTATGTAATCCATATGACAGTCAAACTCCACATGCAGGGAAGCACTGCAATAATAATGTAAGGTAACACTTTGTTTGAAGGTGTCAACATAAGAGTGACATCAGCCTGTCATTAACATGACATTACATGTATCACTTAATGTTTTAATAACATTCATGTTTATGATTGTTGTCATTAAGAGTCATTCAGTTTTTGTAAAGTCTCCATCCTAAACAGTGTCAACATTACATAAAAAAAAAACAAAAAACCGAATGCCACTTAAACAATAATGAAGTATCACTACTCTTCATGATACATGTCATGCTTTGACAGGCTTGTTGCATATATCCTGGGTTGTTTCTTACCATCTACAGATAAAGTTGCATGCTGACCTGGCCGACCTCTAATAATGTTGCCAGATGGCCCTGTGGCCTCGTACCCACAGCGATACACTCCCTCATGTTTGTATTCCACACTATGTATGGTGAAGGTGGCAGAGGTACCACTGGCCATCTTTGTCTCTTGAAACGGCCCGTCTTTTTGGTCAAGAATAAATGTGCCTCTTTGACTCTGAGTTGAGACGGAGCAGGTTATGTTAACAGACTTTCCGAGACGGACATGACCAGGGTTAATGGAGATAGTGGTGCCTGGGAGACGCTCTGGTAGAAGGAAAGCATTACATTTTAAACATCTAAAACAACATCAATAACAACAACAACAACAATGTATTTTGTGTTTTTGACCTTCACACTTCCATTCAGAAGTCCCCTTAAGACGATCTGTTGAGCAAGGAGAGAAAACGTAATTATGTCGATGACATCATTTTATACTGAATTGATTCTTTAGACTGAAATGCAGGAGAGACTCCATTCAGTACTGTCTTCAGCCTACTTCTGAATAATATAGAAAATAAGGGTTGTGTTTTTACCTGAGCAGACAACTCCAGCATCTTCACTGTGATCACAGTCCTGCATTGCTATTTTGATGCTACAGTCTTTTAGAGTCACCTCATCGTCATGGCATTCAAAGTCCCTCCATATTGGTCCCTTCCCTTCCCCAAAGCAAGCCTGCATGGGGGCGCTCACTGCTCGACCACAGCCCAGCTGTCTGCACACCACGTTAGCCTGATCTATGCTCCAGTGGTCATCACACAGAGTCCCCCACCTTCCCTTGAGTTTGACCTCCACTCGTCCAGCACAGCTGCCATTATTCCCTGCCAGCCTGATGTCCTCAACTGTCAAACAAACAGTTAACCTGCTGCATCAAACGGTTTCACACTGTTTTACTTTGTGCAAAGCATCTGGGATCCCTCAGTTGGCATAGGTTTCCTTCCTCGTGGGCAGATACTACTTGTAAACTTTAAAAATACTGGGCATGCCAGACTGCTCTGTTCACTGATTGGCCAAAAATTTGTCGAAGGAGCCAATGGAGAGACCCCTAACTGCGCTGTAGTGAAATGTGATATTGAGCGTACACACTAGACAGCGCTATCATGGCTAACAAATGATCACCATTATGCCAAAAGGAATATCATAGTACATCATATAAAATGATGTAAAATTCACTTGACATTATATGCCTCCTTGAACCTTGATTCTAGTGTCCATATACTTATGCATTTAGCAGACGCTTTTTATCCAAAAAAAACTTACAATTTGTCAACTATCAATTCTTCAGGGCCAGTCTCCCCTAGAGCAACTTAGGATTAAGTGCCTTGCTCAAGGGGACAGTGGTTGCAGCTGGGATTCAAACCCACAGCTTTTCACAGTACTTGCACACTAGGCAGGTTCCTTAACCACTACGCTACCACCGCCCATATGCTGCTGTACTTAGTGCATGTACTAGTATACTTCCTTATGAACTATGGAGGCATACAGCACCCACAAAGCCACAAGTGTTATGTGAAGTCACAGCTAGACATTAGAAGTCACAGCTAGACATTAGAAGTCACAGCTAGACACTACTAAATCTTAAATTTGGCATCCATAAAAATAAGTACAAGATTGTCTTGAATAGAGTCCACTTACTAGAAGAAGGGTCTGAGACTTGAACATTCATACCATCAACTGAAAAAACAAAACACACACACACACACAAAATTCATAGTTCACTTTAACTTAAAGGAAACATAGGATGGATGCATAGAGTACTGTACCTTGTTCTGTGGTGTTAAAATATAATCTATAGTTCTGCTCCTTCTTTATGATTAATTTTACAGTATTTCATGCTGTTGTAAAATCCACAATACCGCATTTCATTCTATATGAATCATTTCAATATGCACTGCAGTAGGAATATGGGTATAAATATGGTTATATGAATATACATTGCTTGTAAAATACAAATACAACCTGTAGTCTGGAAAAATCCAGAGTCAGTCATTTGATAGCATTTAGAGTAAATCTGCAAACTGCCAGCTGACACTAACAGATGAGGGCATAAGAAAACAAAACTTCCTTGCTCTCATCATGGGTGTGTGTGTGCTTTTACATGTTTAGATTCCACTGATCACTGTATGTTTATATAGACTACATGTAGATCTTTTAAGATATGACGCCAAATGGGCGATATGCAGCTTTTTACACAGAGAAATATGGCTTGGATTTTGCATGTGTCTGTCAGGGTACTGCATGGTTATTTATTGTGTAAGAAGCTAGCACTGAAGTCCAAGACAATTCCCCTTAGGGGACCATAAAGTACATCTTATCTTATCTCATCTTTCTTATCTCATTGTTGGTTGCCGTTTCACTACCGACAGCACTTAGCAACGTGAAACAACAGGGTTATGGGTTGATAATCTCTTTAAATTAATTATCTCTTTAATTTAAATTAAAATAAAGTAACTGAATTGCTATAATGGGTCATATGATCTGATTTCAACTTTGATCCAACTTCTTATTATCATTTTGTATCTCAGATACTGAAGAAAGAGACCAGTTCATCAGACACTGAATATAGCCTAAATACAAAACAGAATGAGTGTGTGTTTGCCTGATGACACACTTACCTGGAAGGATCTTAGCTAAAATCAACATCTGTGTTTCTGTGAGCACTTCAGCTGAAACCAACATAATATAATAAAATGTTATATATAATATTAGCAGGATTAATTCTGCATCAGCTGACACTTGACTTCATCTATACATGAGACTTTCAAAAGTGCAGTTGTAGACAGCTAGACTTATTTTTGGAGCTTGAAGACATCCAGTTGCCTACAACTTAGCACTTTTGACTACCATGGCCATGGTATATATATATATATATATATATATATGCTCTGGTGTCTGCAGTGTCTGCATGGGCAGCTTTGGTGCTGAAATACGACCTTCTCTCCATTTGTTTTCAAATCTCTGGTTGGTCATGTGTTTGATTGACATGTTCTTGGCACATCTTCCCAGGCTGATTTTAAGCATTTACATGAGGGCAAAATGGAAAGGACCAAAAATGTCTGTTTGTAAAAAATACCTGACTATGTGTGTATATATTTAGTTAGCTACTAAACTTTTTTGAACCATTGATTTCCATCAGATACCAAACACCAAAGATGCCTGCAATCAGACAGGAAATAAAAAGTCTACGTGAAGTCTACATTCTAGTTTACATGAAGTATATCTTCAGCAGCCATTTGTTGAAAAACAGCAAATAATGACCAAACATGGTATTGCTGTGTGTTTTTGTCTTTGTTTTGTGTTAAGCAAGGAGGGCAGCACTCACCTGGTGCAGGTAAAATCTGGAGAATAACTAAAATGAAAACAACCAAAATAAACATGTAAACATATGAATGCCAACCATATTAGACATACATTAGACCACCACATTATAGCATAAATATTGCATGTGACATATTAAGAAAAACAGGAATATATTCGAAAGGTTCGGCTACCTAGTAGTCCCCAAAGAATTGCTGAATTTGCCATTTCTCCCAGAAGAACTACACAGACTCTACTACCAAAGAGTAACTGTGGGATGGCTTTATATTAGGAGCAGACATCCTGACTGCTGATAAACATCCAGAGTTGGTGGCACAATGTTACTGACCACAGCTGACCTTGACATTTTGCCACAAGCTAGTTATTTATTTGTCCTTAGTCAAACAGTGCCATTGTTGTTTGGCATCAGACTGTTGTAGTATGAAACACCAGATGGGGCAGTTAACACATGCAGTGCTGATTCAATGTATGAAAATAATTTGACACTGATGGCTTTAGTATAAAGAATGCATTATATAATGAGACAAGTGCATTATATAACATTTTTTTATTGATGACTGTAGGAGGAACTCTGTGTAAGGAATCAAAGCCTTGCCTGGTATGCCTTAAAACAAAGTTTGAATATGTGGTTGTGATTTCACTAGAGCCTCTAAGAAGACAGCACAGTGAGAATAGTCAAACAAGGGAAAATCAGGCACAGACTAGACACAACTTAACGAATAACCAAAAGGGGATTTATTTACAAACCAATAAACAGAATACAACGAAAGCCAATGTCCGCTACAAATAGCGGAGGATAGAGAAGTAACTGTAAAGCTCATATACAGGGCAGAACTAACACACAAAAGATCTCATAAGCTAACACAGGCACTAACGAGGGTAAACAATGAACTAAGGAGACAAAAGATACAAATAGAAAGTGCAGAAACGCTGGGGCAAGGTACTCAGAGTTCGTAGGAGACACTTAAATACCGTGGAGGCCAGGTGAAGGCAATCAATAAACAGGTGAAGGTGAACATGCACTAGGAGGTGGCTGTGAACGGGAAGACGAGCTGTGGGTTTGTGAGGCGGAGTGAGGGGGCGTGGTTGTGGCCAGGTCTGATGCAGACCTGACAACAGTCATGTAATAGTCCATATCAGACAGTCATTTTATTGTGCTCAACAGATGCAAAAGAGACACAATTTGTGGGTCTTTGTGAAATCTGTGGATAGCATTTACTTTTTGTCTTGCTGGACAGCTATAAATTGACTTCAGTATCATTAGCAAAAGAATGCTAAGGTGGTAGAAATATCTTCTTCCTGTTGCATTATTCCGGCCTGATGCTCCAGACTCTTTCATTTCATGCAAAGAGTCTGGAAGCTTTCCAAGGCAAAGATGGAGGATGGAGGATCTGGTGGATGGGCACTTTGTTTGAGCTTTAAAACTGCTGGGGCTGTCTTCAAATAACAGCTACTGTTTGGTTGTGATGTATGTTACGCTGTATACATATAGTCTTTGAATCTGTCACACTCCCTCTCTGTTCGCTCGTTAAACTGACTGACTGATTGCCTGCAGTGTCTTCAAAAGGTAGTATGTCATATCTTGTGGACTGTAAATGAAGAGGCTGTGTAACATTATTCATAACTTTTACATTTACATTAACTTCTGTTCAAAGCAACTTACAATTGTCAGTTACTTCAGGGCCAGTGTCTCCTAGAGAAACTCCTGGAGCAGGCCCACAATGGTGTCGGGGCTTTCTACAGAATGCATCACTGGCTGAAGTCAACATGCGGCCTATATTGTGCTCCACTGACACCTAGTGGTCACAAAATACAATATAGCACTACAGGCAGAGTGCTATTGCAAAATACAGAATTTGAAGTGGAGACAGCTGAGCTATTTGTTTTTCTTCCTCAGAATAAATTTGCTGATATTCAAGGTGGTATTTTCCTTTGTGTTGTCATTGTGAGATTAAGATACATTGCTTGCAAATGCTTAATAAATTGATTACAGTTCATTTTTAAAACCATGCTATATGACGTGAACTGCTTTGACAAAAACGAATGTGATGACAGACACAATAAGGACGCATTAAATAGATGGTCATTAGAGATGTGACAGAATAGCAATTGAAAAACAATACATACCCAAATGAACTATGCTACACAATTAATATATAGAGACAAAATAATAAAATACTGAGCACACATTGGTTATGCAGAGACACATTTATTTTGTAGAAGTCAGACAACATGTTCCTCTCCCATACATGGTTAGTATCTTAAGCAAAGACCTCTGATACTATGTGTGCATGTCCTTAAGTGATGAGCTCAGTGATGGCTTTACTCACCACCAATAATGAAAGACGTGACAGACACATAGTCTATAAAGAAGTGTTTAGTGTGATGAATTAAACTTTTTCAAAGCATTTGGTTAAAGAGCAACTTGGAAGTTTAAATTTGTTAGTGAACTTATACATATTGTTGCTCAGAGATAATTCAAAAATTACTTCTTGCTTTATTTCTCTACACATTAATGAAAAGGGGTTTTTCTGTCGAACCATGCAATGACGAACGACGATCATATAATTTTCCATTATAGTAAATATAGAATTTAGCATTGGCATATATAGGTGAAGGGACCTTACAGGAGATTTTAAGTTTTGTAAAAAGGCTGAACCAAAAAGGAGAGAAGAAGACAGCAGGTTGCATCCGGGTGGCATCTTTTCATGGGGGAAAAAAAGTATATGTGTATAAGTATATATAGTATAGTAAGCATATATATAATTTTGTATTAAAAGTATATATAATCAAATTACACATTCACAACATGTAGGCAAACATGTACATTCATTGCAATTTATCATTAGAATATGAACCAACAGTCCACTCTCAGTGTCTGCCCTTACAGACTTAAATGTGCGTTCAAGCTTAGTTTGCAAGGGTTTAATGGTGTCCCGCTGTCAAAATCTGAAGTGTGTGAGGGCTCAGTTGCACACTTTCTGAAGCCTTTCCTAAAGTCAGCATCGCATGCAGACTTTGCTAAAGGGAATAGTGGTGTGACATGAAACACACAAGAAGCGTGGAAATGTAAAAAAAGCACCTGTAAACAATCGACAGTTGCCAAAACACAGAAACTGACGCTTGGTTGCAACGTGACTTTAGTGTTGTTAATCAAACAATTTATTGCAGGTGGTGTTCCAGTCACGTAAACAGCAAGGTGATCACTCAAGTTGAGCACTCTGCAAACACATTCACTGAACAGCGTTAGTTAGGTACGTCTGTAAGGGCTAAGAGCTTAGCTCGCAGGGAGGACATTGAAAAAAAGACACGTTCAAAAGTGTCCTTTTATTACTGAACAGTTATTAAAGTAATTGCACATTTACAGATACCTGAATAAAGCAGATTATGAGGGTTATGTTTTTACCTGAGCAGACTACTCCAGCATCTTCATAGTACTCACTTATCTCCTCTGATGGTACAGTCTTTGAGGGACTTCTCAGTGCCATGGCATTCAAAGTCCCTCCATATTGGTCCTCTTCCTTCCCCAAAGCAAGCCTGCTCGGGGGCATCACAGCCCAGCTGTGAGCACACCACCCTGGCTTCATAGATGCTCCAATGATTATGGCATACATTCCCCCACTGACCTCTTAGTCTGACCTCCACACAGCCAGCACAGCGGTCAGTTCCTCCGTTCAACCTGAGGTCATTAGTACCTTAGCAATACAGGGGAGAGACAAATGCATTATATATTTTTCATTTTTGTGAGCTTGAAACATTTTGTCAGTATTTGCAATAAACAAATGAAAACTGGAATTCAATGAGAATTTTATTTCCACTACAGAAATTGTTCCAAATAACTGACTGTTATTCTTGTATTTTTTAAATTATGTTTTGTCATTGTTTTAACAGACTGATTACTGTAACTCATCAACAGGCCATGGAATTCATCAACAACCCATGGAAAAGTTATTTACAATATTATTTCTTGAATCAGTATTTTTCATATTAAAATCATTTCAACAACTAATGTATAAACTCTCAATAAATATAACTGCCCATGACAACATCATTTAGTTTGCATTCAGTGGCATAGACCTCTTGAGCCCATAGGTTCATGTGGTAAATAGATTAATCAACTGTACAGTGAGAGCTCCAGCTATCTGAATGGTTAACATTTCACATCTTTAGGAACTTCGTAATGAAGGCTTACTTACCAAATGTGTACATATCGTAAGTACATATTGTGTGTACATACGTATCGTAAGCTGTGATGTCAACATTTTGGACTGAAAATTAAGACAACAGTATTTTTGTACAGGGTCAAATCAGCTTAAGTGTGTATTTGTTTAAAGTGGGAAACAGTAATGATACTTACTTTGGAAAGGTTAATGTTAAAAGCATTAAAAAATCATGTTTTAGGCATGAATATGCAAAAAAAAAACATACATTCATCAATTTCCAAATGAATGCCACTGACTGCTTCATCTCTCCAGACCAAAATAAACTACAGACAATGTATCTCTTGCCCAACTTTAAAGACTCAAACAGCACGGCTCCACTCTGTGTGTGTGTATGTGTGTGTGTGTGTAAACAAGAACTTAAACAAGAGATAAATACACAGAAAAGCCACTGGTTTTGTTTCAAGGTTGATAGACATACAGATGTGACACTGATTCTTGTAAATCAAATGTTTGCTGAGGTCCTCAGTAAAGATAAACCTCTAGGACTTTGTTAAAGCGACACACAAAAAGAGAGCTGTGATGGGTTTTTAAGGCTAACAATGTCACTGTTCTTTGAAGAATCCCAGTAGTACACCATCACCACTTTCCCAGTTCATTATGGGTCATTAATTAATTTTAAATACACGCTTTCCAATCACTGTTTCGAAACTTTGTCTCTCTGTGGCATTAAGATGGAAATGGAAACATAAAGGTGACCCTCACCGAAATCAGGTTAAGTTCAGAGGACTGAAAAAAACACAAATGCACATTTAAATATGTGAATCCTGTCATAATTCAAAATAATATGAATATTCACATCTGCTGTTAATACCTCTCACTTAAAGTCTACGGAGACTGCGTTATACTGCACGCAGCACACATGGAAAACAGAACTCCTTTCTTTTCTATGTCAAGTGGAACAGCATGGGAGCTGCATGGTGCTGCTGCTCATGCGTGTGGTGAGCATGCGTGTGGTGTGCATGGCCTCATCCGTTAACATGCATTCTAAACGAAAACTGCATGTCCGCACGGCATACACACAGATTGCGGTGTGAATAAAGTCGTAGATTATAGTTGACTGAGTATCATCCGGACAGAGATAAACATGTGTCATGGGCCATGTGCAAAGTACAGTGACTGTGGAGGACCAAACTAGACAACAGTGCTTCATGTCAAGGCCAAACAAACAGATATATTAGTTTCACATTTTAGGATTCCCATAAATCAGATGTGGACTGAGATCTGTGTGCACAACCTTGCAACCGTGCAAAACCTTTTCCCCAGATGTGGGGTCATCCAACCCCCCCCTCCCCCATATATATATATATATATATATATATATATATATATATATATATATATATATATATATATGCCTGTATATGCAGTGTATGGTATGAAGCCTGTATATGCAGTGTATGTTATGAGAGGCCTGTATATTAAGTGTATAATATGAGGCATCTGTATATACAGTGTATGGAATGAAAGGCCTGTATATATAATTAGCGTGTGAAATATGCTACATTTACGCAAATATGCCCTCTACTGAGTTTCATTTTTGTGATTCTGATCTGGTCTCTTTTTGTTTGGCAGGATATTTTGTTGAAAAGGAATTTTGGATACTTTTTACTTTTTAGTTCTTACTCTTTTGGTACTTAGCCTCCCCCACATTGTTGTGAAAGAAAAATGGGACATTGACGTCAATGGCAAAACACTCCCTTTCATTACCATTTTTAGTCATATCTCATGGTGAAGGACTGATTTATATATATATATATATATATATATATATATATATGCCTGTATATGCAGTGTATGGTATGAAGCCTGTATATGCAGTGTATGTTATGAGAGGCCTGTATATACAGTGTATAATATGAGACGCCTGTATATACAGTGTATGGAATGAAAGGCCTGTATATATAATTAGCGTGTGAAATATGCTACATTTACGCAAATATGCCCTCTACTGAGTTTCATTTTTGTGATTCTGATCTGGTCTCTTTTTGTTTGGCAGGATATTTTGTTGAAAAGGAATTTTGGATACTTTTTACTTTTTAGTTCTTACTCTTTTGGTACTTAGCCTCCCCCACATTGTTGTGAAAGAAAAATGGGACATTGACGTCAATGGCAAAACACTCCCTTTCATTACCATTTTTAGTCATATCTCATGGTGAAGGACTGCTTTATGCCAAGGGGCGACCGGAAAGGGTATAAATTTAGGCTCCTTATTGAAAGCAAAACTGAAACTGAGCAACACAACTGCGTTAAGATTTTGATTTAGCCTACTACACTTAAGCGAGGTAGGTTACAATTTGAAATTCTGCAAGGCTATATATAGCCTGATATCGGTTACCCGAACAGTGAAGTAAGTGGTGTTGATATCCAGCATGTCCTATGTTGTTATGACATTGGCAGGTTGTTCTGGTTCAGAGTGGTTGAGAACTTCCTGGAAATGACTCATCTGGCCGCTTGCTTGTGTTGTGAGTGTAGGCAATAGCCTAATAGCGGTTACCCTAACAATGAAGTAAAGCTTGTATGATGCCTGTGTAGCAACTATCGTGGTGTTTTGTAGGCTAATAATCTTGAGATTGATATGCTAGTAGTCTAGGCCTAATGTCGGCGTGGTTTAGGGGCAACTTTTACTTTTTGTGTAGCTTTGCCCCTCGTCAAATTGTTTTACTTGTATGACTCCAGCGGCGGCAGCTGTTTTTTCAGATGGGGGATGCCCAGGTTGGGCGAACGGTCATTTTTCCATTTAAATCTAAATCTAATTCTGCTTTCATAGTCATGGGTTGTGACTATCGTTGCCGTTTTAAATTATTCAGATGTAAACAGATTATAATTTAAATTGTAAGCAGTTGCATTTGAATGTCAATGTAAACTCTTTACCGTTCCTGATAAGACCCTGACCGTAGTTATGAAAACGTGGATTTCTAGTTTAGGCTACGTTATATGCTTCTGGGTTAACTTCATGTCTGGTATACTTCTGTATGTTGATAATGAGCGATTAAACAAGGCACGTTCGTCGGATGGTTTATTTTCAAATTGAGCATGTAGAACACTAACTTGCCCATTCATAACTCTTTTCCTGTCTCACATTTCCTCTGACACACGCAGCATCTTAAAGGACCCGAATTAGTTTGGAACACTATCCACACTCAGAAACACTCAGTGTTGCCATATTTCTATATAGCAGAAGTGTTCTTGTCTGAGCCTGGTGTCAATAGCTGGCTCCATCCTGTTGAGAAGAATTCTGCAGAATTGATTGACTTTTGGATGTATTGCACTTCAAAAAGACACATAAA
Organism: Tenualosa thibaudeaui; assembly: GCA_027481765.1. NCBI lineage: Eukaryota > Metazoa > Chordata > Actinopteri > Clupeiformes > Clupeidae > Tenualosa > Tenualosa thibaudeaui. Next base: position 1,358,288 of record JAIFZK010000002.1, read on the forward strand.
ATACACACATTCCCTTTAAGCTCCACCTACAAACTACAAACTGTTATGTTGTGTCATTCTACGTCTGAAGCCCTTGTTGTTGTTTTTTGTTTGTTTGTTTGTTTGTTTGTTTTTTTTTTGAGGAGGAGTGATCTGCATGATAAAATTGATTATTATCTGAATCTGATTTTGAAAGCTGCAGAGGGACATGGCAGACAGCATACCAAAACAACGGAGAGAGTGCATCGTCAGATGAACATTGACAGGTGACATAAAGATAAAAAAACTAAAACTAGAACGAGGCTGCTCTATGGACACATTCACGTAACCTCTCTCTCTCTCTGTCTCTCTTTCTCAATGGATCCACACTCATCTGTGTGCACATAAAAAATAGGCTAACAATAATATTGCAAGGATTGTCATAATATATAGTATATGTAGTATGTAGTTATTTAATTTGGTCAGCATCACATCAAGCTGCTTAAAGTTGTTGCTCTACAACCCTGTTGAGTGGACCTGCAATTAGTTTAGGCAACATGCGATGGTGCAAGTTTACTTTCAGTTTTACTGGAGCAAAGCGTGAAAGTGAAAGTCATGTGCAGATTTCTTTACCTCTATTTTGTTGAAGCCTATTATTAAGGTAGCCTATTATTCCAACATTAGCCTACTTAACTTCATTGAACTGTGGAAGGGAGACTATTTCCTCTTTGCACTCCTAATGCAAGTGAAGCCTTTGACGGTTCAACAGAAATAGTCTATTAGCTATTTATCCTAATCTTTGGCTCTTATGCCTAATAACTGACTGAAGTGTATCCAGTATTTAAATATATATATATATATATATATATATATATATATATATATATATATATATAGGCCTAATATAGAATCAAAATCTGAAATGCAAATACACCTATGCACTCTTTATACAGCATCATATTCTGTAAACCTGTTTGAAAGACATGACATAAATTGTAATAGTTATTCAGTTTTCATATAGCTCATAGCTATTTTCATATTCATAATTATTTTAAGAACTATTATTTTTATGTAATAGTTATTAATTGATGGAACCAATCAATGCTAGGCTAGTGTCTATGAGATGAAAATGAGCTTAGATACTAGAGGCAGTGTCAGGTAAGTGTCAAGAAAATATGCATAGAGGATCTGTCAAATGAATGTCTGTGACAAAATGATTCATTGAGACAGCATCAAATGCAACAACAATGGGCCTCATTCTCCAACCGTTCTTAAACAGAAATTCATACCCCAGGAGGGTTTGTTTTCATTGCATTTTCATATTTATTTGTTTGTTTGTTTTCATGGCATTATTTTTCAACACACATTCTCTCCGACATATACTGTATATCCCTTTATGATAATATTTTAAGAGTTTGATTCTGTCATGAGTTACTTTGATTTATTTTATGATAATATTTTAAGAGTTTGATTCAGTCATGGAGTTACGTTGATTTCTGTGTTGCTTGTTTGGGTAGGACAACAGGAGTGACCATGGAAGAGACAAACCAGCTGTGTCAGCTGCTTTTTGAATGGTCAAAGAAGCGGAAAGATGCAGCAGAAAAGCTTCTGACTTTGGCGAGAAAGCTGGAGGAACTTCACAGCAATGTTAACACTGCTAAGCTGGTTGGAAATGCCACATCTGTGGCTGGGATTGTTGGAGCAGGCATTGCCACTATCTGCACTGCTGGTTTGGCCACTCCGCTGCTTCTTGCTGCAGGGGCAGGTGCTGTTGTCACCTTAGGTTCATCATTGGCAGAAGTAGGAATCTCCAGTGAGGATATAAAGGAAGCACAGAGAGTTTTTAAAGAAGATGAGAAGAGGGGTAAAACTATTGAGAGACTACTGAAACAGCTTCACGAGAAGTGTGCAGGACAAACACCTACCACTCATGCCTCTACAGCTAGCTCTAATGATGCTGTAGAGTCGGAAGTAATGACTCAACTGATGGGGCAAATAGCTAGGCATCATAATATTGAAATGCCTCTGGAGATTCTGCGGAACTTCAACCGTTCTACAATGTATTACCAGTTAGAACCAGGGAGGCTTGCCCCAATGACTGCCCTGAACTTGATGGGCTTCTCCACAGCCATTACCACCACTGCTGTAGTTGCAATGGGCGCCACTGTCATGACACAAGGCCTTAAAATAGCAGCCAAAGAGAGCTTCCGATTTGGAGCCAAAGAAGTCGGAAAGGACATTGGCTTAATTGGCATTAGAACTGCCATCACAGGAGGACTGAAGGTATTTGGTTGTGTGGGTGTGTGTTTTTGGGTGTGTGTGTGGGTGGTTGTGTGGGTAGGTGAGAGAGAGACAGAGAGAATCGAGAGTCATTTATGATCTAAATAGCATTTAAACATTAATTTAGACCAAACACAATTACCATGTCAGTTAATGTGACAATTTGTGTCTGAAGGTTGCATGCTATCAGATCTTCTGTAATGATACCTTCACCAACCTTAATCTATTGGAATGCATGACTGCACATAATCTGATATAAACCTGTCTAGTTTCAGTTAGCCGTTTCCTTCAGTTTGTGGATTCATTGGTTTGGTGCTGTTTTTCAGGTTGCTGGTTTTGCTGTTGGTTTGGGACTCTCTCTTTATGACTTGATTGAAAACATAGAAGAAATGGTGAAGGATAATCATGCAACAGATGCCAGCCGAGCCCTACGAAATACTGCACGAGAGATACAGAAAAGCTCAGAGGATCTACAGGAGAAGCTGGATGCTCTTAGGTATGACCATACAACATAAAAACAGATTTTCCAACCTGAAAGTGAGACTCTCGTAAATCATGCAGATCTTTTTTTTTTCACTCAAGACCTGTGTACAGTATTCTCTGATAGCCTGAGGCTCATCTTGCTCACAAACTTTGGGCTATCCTCTGACAACTAAACATGCAATGAGAGAGCACACCTGTACCTGAATCTATGACAGCAGCAAGCAAACTTTATTTGAACAAGTATAATATGTTTAAGCAATGTAACACGAGTGGAAGTGAGGTTTGTTTGTGGATATCCTCACAGTTGTGACTCATCCACAGGCACGTACCATACGATGCCGTAGGTAACCACACGACCACGAGTAGACTAGAGTGTTCAAGTATTGTATTTTCCACCACTGAGTTTGTATTTCCTATCACTGAGTTTGTATTTTCTACCACTGAGTTTTCATTTCTGTTCGTTCATCCTCCGCCTCCCCCAAAAATGGTTCCAAGCTTAGTTTTTCCGGAAGAGCTATAAAAATGAAAATTGCTGCTGTCTCGCTTTGAATGGATGGAACATTCACATTGGTAAACTCAACGGAAAATGCTGAGTGATTAGCTGTGAAGAGTCAACCTTGGTATATTATGGGATATCCTCACTCCTAGTGACGTGTAGAATGTGTTTCGTTCAGTCAGAAATTTCGAAATAGTTTAACCGGACCTTACTTAAATAACTGCAGGGTGACAATGCTTATATTTCCTCATAGTTTTTATCTCTTCATCTGCATTCTCTCTCTCTCTGTCACACACTCAGGAATCACACCCTATTATAAAGAAACTATGCTGTATGCTAACTATGCTATAAACATGATAGTTTAGTGGTAAATAATATGAATATAATGTAAATGAATACATGTAAAGGCCCTGTTCATATTTATTTATGTATATTTTCCTGTATTTCTGTCCATTTGACTGATGAAATGACACTAAAATATTTTTTGTACATCTAGCATGACATATAGTCTTTTTACATTTTTGTCATTTTCAGATGAAACTTTATACACACATGCACCACCAAGTAAAAATAACGTAATTGAGAAAAGGAATTCAGTACTATCTTTAAATGTGTGTGTAACAGAAAATATACAGTGTTTGAACAGTGAACAGTGTTTCTGCAACATTTCTCGCTACAGGGAGATCATCATAAAACTATCAAGGTTGAAAAAAATCATCAAGAATTTGGGAGGATACTCCTTCTCAATGTCACCTATTGAGAAGGATTTAGTGCAATATCTCATAGCAACATGTGAAGACCGCAGGTTGGCCAACTGGCTGGAACAGGAACAACATCAGATTGATTTCTTGAATCTTCTACGATACTCACTGAATTATTTGCTCACAATGTTGGAAGATCAACGAAAACGGCGTATAGGTCACATACACATTGTTTTTGTTGCTCATGGTGAAATTATTTATGACTTCATTCCAACAAGTTTTTTGGTGCCTACTCCTACCATTTGTGATACTGTTCTCTACTCTCCATGGAACTGTGCTGTTGATGCACATGTTGTGTCTGGCATTGCTTTGGGGTCCATCATGCCATGTCACAGAGTGTTTAGGAAAGGACAGCCAAACGTGATGCCACTAAACTGGAATTACATGCGTAGATCTCCACACCCTGTGGTACCCCTCATCACCGTGCATCCAGTAACACAGACTGAAGATGCCTGGAAAGAGTTTTTAACTCTTAACATGTCCAATCAGCTGTGCCCCAAAGAGGACCGTATCGTCGTTCCGTACCTTAAAGAACACCAAGCTCTCTCAGGAGTTCCTTTCTATGCGTTTGTTTTTGCCATGTCGTGGATAGTTATGCTGTGGGAAAAGACTGCCACTGTCCACCTGGGTGCTTGTCTGTGCCGAGGTAGAGGTCTAGTGTCCGCAGAATTGATAACAGAGTGGGCAGCACAGTATGCGTACACAGGTGATGGTGTCGTCATGACTGCCAACATGAATGCTATGCCGATAGACAGAGGGTTATATAGAGCATTCAAGTCCATGTTTGGCTAGTTTAGCTAATGTTTAGTAGGATAAGTGCATATAATAAAATTGTATAATGAAATTTTATTTATAATTAAAGTTTATAATTAAAAGCTGTAGCTGTATAGCCAGGTGCACCAAACACTTTCACATTGTTTTACTTTGTGCAAAGCGTCTGGGATCCCTCAGTTGGCATAGGTTTCCTTCCTCATGGGCAGATACTACTTGTAAGCTTTAAAAATACTGGGCATGCCAGACCTCTCTGTTCACTGATTAGCCAAAAATTTGTCGAGGGAAACCTAAGCTAATGGAGAGACCCCTGACTGTGCTGTAGTGAAATGTGATATTGAGCGGACGCACTAGGTGGCGCTAGCGTGGCTAACAAACAGTCACCATTATGCCAAAAGGAATAAAACTGTGAACTGTGACAGATCCTCTATGCATGCCAGAGCCCTCTGTTTTCAGATTGCCCAGCCAACTTTTTGGTTTTGTTTTTTTGTAGTTAGACTATCTTAATATCTAATCTCATAAACTGAACATATTCTTACACAAGTATGTGCTTGTCATTTATTGTTTGATTGATTGATATGCTATTTTTGTTAGAAGTGACCTAATAGTAAAACATTAACCCTTTTTGTCATCTGCACATGATATGTTATGGATGGATGCATGTCTTAATCTGTAAAATCTCTGCACAACTGCACAATAAACAATTTGCTCTATAACAAAAAAACAACAACAAAAACAGAGTGCTTCATGAAATGACTGATCATGAAAATGATGATAGCCTATCTACCGACAATAGCCTTCTCAATGGCTAGTTAATGGATATTCTGGCATGGTATGGTAACATCTGATACCTATTCCAACATAATTTTTCTTTCATGAATCTGACTGGAGATGGGAAAATCTCTTACACTACAAAACACCAGTAAATTGCAATTGAAACTATATATTTTAGTATATGTTGGTATTCAAAGTCAAGTTATTTAGAGGGCAGATTGGTATTTAGACTGATTACAGTCTAATTTACAGAACATTTACATTTATGCATTTAGCAGATGCTTTTATCCAAAGCGACTTACAACTCATCAATTGTTCAGGGCCAGTCTCCCCAAGAGCAACTTAGGGTTAAGTGCCTTGCTCAAGGGCACAACGGTGGCAGCTGGGATTTGAACCCACCACGTTTCAGACTACTTGCACGCTAGCCAGGTTCCTTAACCACTACGCTACCACCACCCCAAAACATACTCAGTTTCTTTAAAGATTTGAAAGAAATGAGTGGGAGAGCGAGATGGGGAAGGATGGGGACATGATGTCGGGCTGGACTCAGACTCCCCAGGTTTATGGTACAATGCATTAGATCACATAGCCACACACCCCCAACGCTTGGCAGTTTTAACGAGTGTGAAAGAATGCCCTAGCCTTCTTTACCATAGCAACTTGTGCTGCACTGTACAGCAGTTACCAAAACACATAGTTCTGGCCCTTGATTATCATTGGCTGAAGCGTGTTCCATGTCCATATGCAAAACCCAAAACAACACTGTACACACTGAGCAAATTTCATCCCATATTTATGCATCATCCAAAAGTTGGTTGTTGTGTCTGAGCAATAGTTAGCAATCATTAAAGTGGAAGACCTTTATTTCTCAGTGGAAGAATTGTTACTTGTTACTGAATTTCTCAATGCTGTGTTACGAGTATGTGCATATGCAGTAACTAAAAAAGCACTTGGAGAAAGCAGACCTCCACTAAGGCAATATAGGGTCACTGACCCAACAGGAAATTCAAACGGTGTTACGGATCACCACCAAAATGTAATTATCTGTTCCTCGTCCTTGTAATTCCCAGACAACAGACAACGAAAACATGACAACGAAAACATGACACTTTACATTATGCCTAACCTGTGTAATCCAAGGCCTCTTGGGGCTCATTGCTTCAGACTTCTAATAAGTCTGTCTTATCCACAGTAGTCCAGATCACCACTCAAAGCCTAGACTAGCTGTAGCCTATACTTAAACTGTAGTGTTGCCTCTGCATTAAATCCTAACATTAAACAGCCACAGAGCTAGAGGGCATCTACATTTCTGAAATTTGATTTGTGTAAGAAAGGATTCCATGAAATTTTAAAAAAGAAAAAAAAAATACCTCAGCTGCAGACAAAGTAGGAGGTGGGAGACAACTAATAGGGTGACAACTAATTAGTAGACTTAAGTAGTCTAAATCATGCAGGGTACCGTTTGAAGTGGTATTAAAACAGTTTGAATGGCAATGATTTGATGTTGCTTTTGTGTTTGCTTATTCTGCCTGTCAAGACCCAGGTGGTTTTGCAACATAGACAGGACCACAAGGACAGGTTATTACATAAACCACAGGGGTGGAAGAGCATGTTATCACCTCTTTGATTTCATATGTTTAATTGCTAAGAGAGCTGATGAAGTTCAATTCATCATTAGTGTCAATTCAACATTATGACACTGTGCACAATCACCTATAGCACCTATTTGGGATGGGAGCTAGAATTGTATGAGATGACATGTCTGTGAAGATTCTCATTCATCTAGGTCATGGTTGTCAAAGTGAGAGGACTTCTCAAAGTCAAAGTGAAAGTGACTGGACTTCTTTTTTGGACCTTGAAGACATTCTACACTTTCATCCAGAAGTTTTCTTCAGTTCTGACCCAATGGTAGAGAACCAGGAGGTATATCTCAGGACCACTGTAGGTGGAGTCTTCAAGCTCCATACAACTTAGCACTTTGACTGTCTGAGATGATGTTTGAAGCAGAGATTGTTGAAATTGGCATGGATAAGGAAGTCTATGTTTTTTTCCTCTCCTTGGGACAAGCACAGGATATTTTCATTTTCATTCATAAGTGTTACATCTACTTGTCAGTACTCCAGTAAAAAAAACATCGTAAAAACGTTTGTCCGTCAAGTAAACCATGTTGTCCTTTTCGGTTTCTTTTGAAAGCTGTAGCCAGTGTGAAATAGATGCACCTGCAGTCTAACTTGTACAGTCTAAGGTGTACAAGCCCTCTTCAGCCTCAGGAAAATGATACCGCAAACGTACACTTTGCAGTTTTAACACAGAATAAGAAAGAATGAGCCACGAAGAGAAGAAATGTCACACTGCATGTGGTAAGTGAATACCCATGTTGAGCTCCCCCAGTCTCTCTCTCTATATTCAATCCAGTCCAAGAAAGCTTTATTGGCATGAACGTTTCAATAATATTATAGCCAAAGCTCAACTGCAAACAGGTATTTATATACACAGGTGTATATCCACATACAGTATAGAAGTAGATTCACGCAAAGACAGTTAAGTTACATATACATTTAAAACAACATTGCAATAAAGAAATCAAGACAAAATGACAAGTGCAATAATATACAAGTAGTGTATTTTCTGGCCTTACTGAATGTTCCTTTAGTTTATGGCTGTCTGCTCCAAATTTTGCATCTCTCTCTCTCTCTCAGGCTAGTCCTAATTGCCTTCCTTGTCCTGTCCACTAGAGGGCGTGCAGGTGCTCCTGACACCAGCATGACCCCATAGGAGATGGGACCATAACCACCTTGAGAGGATTCTCACAGGAACTTTTCAGGTCACAACATCAGTCACCAATAACCAGACCTACATCAAAGGCCCTCTCTCTCTCTCTCTCTCTCTCTCTGTCTCTCTTTGTCTCTCTCTTCTTTAACTCACATTATAGCATGGCTATCTCCACTACCACATACATACGTTTGCTATAATCTCATTTCCTCTCTTCTTGCTTTCTTGCTTTTAACTCTGTCCTTAGCTCCCTTTCTGTCTTCCTCTCTCTCTCTCTCTCTCTCTCTCTCTCTCTCTCTCTCTCACACACACACACACACACACACACACTCCCTCCCTCTCTCAACCTCTCCCTCCTTCTATCTGTTAGCATTCTTTCTTCTATCTTTCCCCACTCCCCTATACCTCCTTCTCTTCCTCTCTAATTTCTCTCTCTCTTATCTTCTCTTCCTCTTCACCTCTCTCTCTCTCTCCTGTACAATTCCACACAGAGGAGGAGTGAGATAGACTGGTCTGCTTGATTCTACACCACACAGTGACCCAATGTCCTATGCCTGGACCTCACCTGGTCTACTTTTTACTGTTCTCTGTAATTACCTTACCCAAACCAAGACTGGACTGGACTGGACTAGTACTGGACTCTTACTGGGCTATATTAGTCCACTGTATAAAGCATCCACCCACCCCCATCTTTTTGTTTTTTACTCATATATATAGAGGTGGAGAGAGAGTGAGAAAGGTGGAGATAGATACAGTAGATAGATAGATAGATAGATAGATAGATAGATAGATAGATAGATAGATAGATAGATAGATAGATAGATACCTTTATTATCCAATAGGAAATTCTGGTATCCTTAAGCTTCCACAAAATGGCATACACATATATTATAAAAATCCAGAGAATAAATCCTATCA
>JAIFZK010000002.1:1380000-1680000 GCA_027481765.1 Tenualosa thibaudeaui
CCTGTAAAGATGTGTGTGGGTGTGTATGTATGTATGTATGTATGCGTGTGTGTGTGTGGTGGAGGAGGAGGTGGTACATTGCGTCCTGGTCAATATTTAATTCCACTGCCCCTGTCTGACTGACTGACTGGGGTATGGAGCAGGGGAGGAGCTCTCACTCTCTCTTCTTATATGTGCTTATATGTTCTTATATGTGTTAATATGTTCTTATATGTGCTTATATGTGCTTGTATGTTCTTATATGTGCTTATATGTTCTTATATGTGGCATTGTTCTCAAAAAAAAAAGAAAGAAAAATAGAAAAGAAAAGAAAAATATGCATACAGTGAAATAGAGAGAAATACAGGGAATTGAATTGATCAGGAGATTTTGTGTAATCTCAGACGGGTGAGAAATAATGATGATAAAATTTAAAATGCGCAAGCCAATCATATGTTAGCTTTGATTTCATCAGAATCATGAGGAGTACTCCTCTCTCTCTCTCTCTCTCGCGCACACTCTCTCTCTCTCTCTCTCTCTCTCTCTCTCTCTCTCGCTCGCTCTCTCTCTCCTTGTTTTGCATTTTAGAAAATGTGTCATTGATTTGTCCACAAACCCTTCAGTAGGAGGATTAAGTACCTTCAGGTTGCCCTTATTGTGTTTCTTTATAACCAGTATAGATTGTGTGGCACATGGGTCTAAAGACTCAGGATACACAAATGCTAATTTGTGCAGACCTGTGAGAATCCCAATATCATGTAATCCCAATATCATGTTTATGTAAATGACAAGGCTGTTATAGGGCTATAGACTGTACTAAGGAAGCTAAACTGTCACAGTAAGCATACTGGAAGTGACACATATAGAGGAACTGTATTGAGGAAACGTCCGAGACAGACTGCCACCCCTCCCAGAGGTGCTTCTAATTGGCTAAGCGTAGCATCACAAACTTATGAACCATGACCAACAGCACCAACAGCAGTGACACTCAAATTAACTCTGATGTGGAGTGTGTGTGTGTGCGTGTGTGCGTGTGTGTGTGTGTGTCCTGGCACAGATTTGGGGAAGGGTCTATAAGTATGTGGGTGCCTGTGTGTGTGAGTATGTGAACGTTCATGGTATTGTGTGTGTATTTCTGTGGTGTTGGTACTGTGTGTGTGTGTGTGTGTGTGTGTGTGGGTATGCTCACTCTCTGGGGAGAAGGCAGCTGCAGGCCTCTTGAGTTGTTATGCTTCACTTGCTCAGCATACAAAAGTACTCTGTCGAGAGGGACTGGCTAGTGTGTGTTTGTGTGTGTGTGTGTGTACGCGCGTGTGTGTGTGTGTGTTTGTGTAAGTGCAATGTGTGTGTATATGTTTGTGAGTGTGTGTTTGTGTATGTGTCAGTCAGTGTCTCAGAGTGTATGGGTGGATGGAGTGAGAAAAACGGCCCTTCTCCTCTCATTAGGAAGCCTGTCTGTCCTAGGATGGAGCTGGTCTCTCACACAGACACACACACACACACACACACACACACACACACATACTCACAGACAGACAAAAGCGTCAGTTTATTGCATTGATAAATTAGTTGAATTAATTAAGTGGAATTAATAAGTTGAATTAATTATACTGTAATTTAATGTTAATGATGTTAGAATTTATAGGACTTATTTTAGTAACAAATTCTATTGTTTACAGTTTTTGCCCATTGCTTAAATACAAAAAAAACAGTTTCAACCAGTTTTACTGATTTACTTTAATCACATTGTGACAGTATCTCAAACACATTTTCAACCCGTTTCTGCAATGTGTTTAAGCAAGGGTAAAAACTATTATATTTATTGTCTTCATATGTTAGTTATTTAGAGTTTTATTTTACAACATAACATTCATGATCAAAATTATGTAGTTGATGCAGTGTTTGAAAGGACAGATGCCATACTTGCTGGGTATTACTGTAATAAAGTTGACTAGAACAACATCAGCTAGATTTACAGACAGAAATATAACGTCATCTTTTTCCTCTGTGTATGTGTGTTTGTGTGTGGGAGTCTGTGTGTGTTTCTGTGTGTAAAGGCATTTTGATGTGCGTAGGTGGCACAGACAAGCCTTATTGCAGTAATAACCAGAGACAGTTGGAGCTACAGTTGTGTTTGTGTGTGTGTGTGTGTGTGTGTGTGTGTGTGTGTGTGTGTGTGTATGTGTGTGTGTGTGTACTGCAATAAAGGGTACATCTAATCAAGCGCTGAATGCACTGAATGTTCCATAGTGTTTAGTGAACACACCATCTGTTCCCACATGAAGTTATTCTAACACAGTACTCTCCGCAAGGAAAGGAAAGTAGGAACCTGCAAGAATGTGTACGAAATCTCCTCCTTTTCCTATCTATCTATCTATCTATCTATCTATCTATCTATCTATCTATCTATCTATCTATCTGTCTATCTATCTATCTATCTATCCATTCATCCATCCATCCGTCCCTCCTCTGCCTGGTTGAGTGGTTCTGTGGTGTGCATAAGAGGGCCACACAGAGAGGGAAATGGCTACACTTATCCCCACATCCTCCTGAAAGGTAGAACACTTGATACAGTGAAATCTGAACACACACACACACACACACACACATGGTCTATGTAGCCTGTAATGCATTGGACAACACACACTACTTTGGATAAATGCAAATATTGTGTTATAGCTCGTTCCAAAAATAAGGGAAATGATTTCAAAGATTGAGACAGATTCAACAGTTTGATGTATTCATAAGTTTTTATTTGGGAAATAAATATTGTAATCAAGCAAAGTGTATTGTGTGAATATGCAAGGAACATGCCAGAGGGTCTGAGTTACGCATCTGTAGGGCTGTTAGCAGGTGCTGCATTATTAGAGTCCTAAGTTAGAAAACACAGTACAGCATTGCAGTGTGGGAGGAACTGCATACATCTCCCAGAATGCAGAGTGGCAGTGAGGGTCGGAGGTTGCGTGCTGAGAGGAGGAGAAAGGTGACCTTCTCAGACAGATGCACAGTCATAAACACACACACACACACACACACACACACACACACACACACACACACACACACACACACAGACATGCCTTCCCCCTCCACACGCACACACACACACACACACACACACACACACACACACACAGAAACACACACACACACACATACACAGATATACCCAAACACACAAAGAGAGATGCGCATACACACACACAGACATGCCCCCCCCCCCCACACACACACACACATACACAGACATACCCAAACACACATGCACACACTCACACATTCACAAAAAGTACACACAAGAGAGTTTCCCTCTATGAAGTACATATACAGATCCAAGAGTGTGTGCCTATTCCTCTTCCTCTACCTCTATGTTGGTACGCAATCCTTTAGTCCTGTATTTCACTGGTAGGAGGAGCATGTGGCAGGATGTAAGCTGAACTATTCCACCTCTGAATAATATGCCTTGCCTTGCTGTTTCAGCCTTGGCCTTGTTTCTTTGGCTTAGGTCCACACTCAGCCGCAAGTGGAAAAGATTTGTGTGTCACACCATGGAGAATAAGAGTAGAAAAGATATCTGGCTAGATTTATTGCTCTGCTGGATATTTGAATTTGTTGAAAGAATGACTGTCTGAAAGCTGTTTTTCCTTGGGAGAATTGGTGACTCATGGTAGCTAACTGATACCAGAAAGCGCTTTCAAAAAGCTATAGAATAATCTCACACACAAAAACACACACACACACACACACACACACACACACACACACACACACATCTTTTGACAGAAAAAAGAGACACAGCCTGGATGTTAGCAGTTGCCCAGGATGATGTTCAGAAAATGTGTGTGTGTGTGGACTGGATGCTGGACTGGATGCTTTTCAAAGGAGTCTGAACTGAATCTCCCTCCCTGTCAACCTCTCATCTCTTTTTATTAATTGATAAAAAGAAGGAAATTAGTTAATGTAGTTGTGAATGGGTTCTTCTGATTGAGGAGTGACTTTGAAGAGTTTAAGTGGCCTATTGACGTGAAAGAGACACAGACAGACAGGTATACACACACACACACACACACAGACAGACAGAAAATACTTTCACCCCTAAGACATAGCCTAAGGCAGTTGTCAAGGCATAATGCACATCTAAGTGCCAAGTGAGACTGTGAGACTGCCTGGAAAGACATTAATCAACACACCTCAACAGAGGAGTCCACAAACAAAAAATATGCATATGAATAAAAATTAAGTCCTCCCAACCAGGGAGTTAAAGTGCATTGCATCTCAAGATTTAAGATGAAAGATTCCTCTTGTTTCTCTGGTGGACGGGAGGCATTTTAGTGTGTTAAACTGAATGATAAAATAAGATCAGCGTGTACAGAATAAAGACCATTCTGCATGTAGAGAGATTATCTATCTCTTGGATTGATTATTGCACATACCTGTACACACACACACACACACACACAGTCAAACACGAGCCAGATGGACATACACACACCATTTTGTTTCTCTTTTTGCTTTTGCACTGTCTCTGTCTTTCACTCTCTCTGATGCACACACACACACACACACACACACACACACTGGCTCAAAGACACTAACGAGTGCACATCCTCTCTCTCACACACACAGACACAGACACAAACACACATACAAACTCACACACACACACACACACACACACACACACACACACACACACACACACACACATGGTTTCTCTCTGTGCTGTAGTGTTTTGTTGGGCGTGGTGTAGAAGTAATGTAACTGTCTGGCTGGAGGATGCGGTCAGCGTTTGATTAGATTAGGAGTGTGTGTGTGTGTGTGTATGTGTGTTTGTGTTTGTGTATCTGTGCGTGTGTGTGTGTGTGGTCAGTGTGTAATTAGATTAGGATGTTCAGTGAGGTGTGGAAAATAGTGATGGGTGTAGATTCTTAGACTGGTGGCCTATTCTGTGTGTGTGTATGTGTGTGAGGGTGTTTGTAGGGGTAGATGTGTGTACAACTGAACAAATACTGTGTGTGTGTGTGTGTGTGTGTGTAGAAGTAAAGGCCAGTTAAAGCTGCTAAGCCTTTGTTAGCTGAACCACAAGGTGTCTGTAAGGAGAGATGCTATAGGATGGATCACACATTACGCCAGTAGGCACTTTCCTCTTCTGCAGTATCAGGAAAACTATAAATATGTGTGTGTGTGTGCGTGTGTGTGTGTGTGTGTGTGTGTGTGTGTGTGTGTGTGTGTGTGTGTGTGTGAGTGTGTGTGTGTGTAGAAGTAATAAAGTGTGAGGAATGTGTGTGTGTGTGTGTGTGTGTGTGTTTGTGTGTGTATGTGTGTGTGTGTGTGTATAGGGTGGTAGTGGTCCATGTTTCTGATGATTCATGACTACCTTCAGTTCTAAAACAACAGTGCCATCAATTGTCCATTAGCTTTTCAGAAGCTGATTTCCTCTCTAATCTTTTACGCCATGGACATGGGTGAACAGACAGCAATGTGTGTATGTGTGTGTGTCTGTGTGTGTGTGTGTGTGTGTGTGTGTGTGTGTGTGTGTGTGTGTGTGTGTGTGTGTGTGTGTGTGTGTGTGTGTGTGTGAGAGAGAGATTTCCTTTTCTGATCCCTTATGGTGAGGAGATATATGGAGATATAATGTAGCATACTTGTGCAATATGTTCAAAAATGTAATGCCTGTAGACATTCAGCCACTGTTGTCCTCATGTGTTCATGAACCTGGTTTGAGGTCAGCTGAGACCGTATCCCGCAATCCTTTCTGTCTCTGCATACTGATTACTGAATCTGATTGATCTGTCTCAGCATTAGGGGGAGGGGTCCAGGTAGTCTAATAGGTGAGACCATTAGGGGGACAGTTCTGATTGATCGCAACCAAGGAAGCCTTAAATTGGGGTCACAGGGTCAGGTTGCTAAGGAGATTGAGTGGCCTGACCCCTCTGGAGATCTCCTCTGTGACATTTTCTCTCTTTTGTCCCTTGTGCAAATCTATTTGCTTCTGGTACTCGATTGAGCCACCTTCCAGATCTTTCCAGAAACATGTCTGGGGGCTGTGAAACATCTTCTAAATCTGTGATGTATTGAAATGTCTTGGGGCCATGCCACAGGGTTCTGAGACAATTTCTAAATCTGTGATAAATTAAAATGTCTTGGGGCTCTGAGACAACAATCTGTGATGCATTAAAATATATGGAGGCTGTAAGACAGCTTCTAAATCTTTTTTGTACTGAAGTGCATGAAGACTATCAGATTCCATTTAGGTCCATGCTGAGTGTGATGATCTGTCTGCAGACCTGAATGAGGCTGTTCCTGAAACAGAGCTTCTGGACAACAGCATACAGAAAGGCCGTGCCCAGCTGTCTGTCAAAACCAGGAGGCACCGCCCCTCTCGCTCACACTTCCGTGACAGCATCAGCTCCACTGAGGGGGATGAGAGTTTGGAGAGGAAGGTAAGTGAGTGACAGCACCCACAGCCAATCAAAGAGCAGACTGTAGAGTCTGACAGATTCCCCAGTCAATCATGGACATAATTACTCATTTATCTGAGTTCTAGCTTTTTAAGCTTTTTTTGTCATGCATTTTAACATTTTTTTTTTCCCCAGACACTTCATAACCCATTACTTATTATAGCTGTTGGCAGAATTTACCATAACTTAATATAGCATAACAGCATAGCATTTGCTGAACGTTCCTTTACGTTGCCCATATATATATATGGGCAACGTAAAGGGCAATGTGTGTTTGTGTGTATATATACACATTGCAACTTCATGCACACTGCACATGTCCATAACACCAACAAAATGCCATGGTATTTGTATGATGCAAATGATTATGTGAAAATTTGTAATAAAATTTGTTCCACAACCAAGAAGAGTGAGTGCTCAAATTGCATGTAATCATCATTCACATCATGCCAAACCATGTCATTGTGTTGGTGTTATGGATGCGACAGTGTTGCGTAAAATTTCCCATATATGCCCCGTATATGCACACTGGCAGATTGATTCTCCAAGCATGCAAGTGTTCAAGGTGTAGAGTTACTGTGACTTCAGAATGGAAGGATTTCCAGGCGGATCTCACGTCCAGAATCTCATCTCTCAGTGGGAGGGAGCATCCCAGACGACTTCCTCTCATGACTTCTCTTTTTCTTATGCCTTGTTTCCGCTTCTTCTTCTCCTCCTCCTCCTCCTTCTTCTTCTCCTTCTTCTTCTCCTGCTCCTCCTTCTTCTCCTTCTTCTTCTCCTCCTCCTCCTTCTTCTCGCTCTTCTTCTTCCTCTTCTTCTTCTCCTCCTCCTCCTCCTTCTTCTCCTTCTTCTTCTTCCTCTTCTTCTTCTTCTTCTTGTTCTTGTTCTTTTTCTTCTTCTTCCACCCTCTCTTATATGTGAACTTCTCTGTCAGCATGTTATAAATGATAATGCAGTCTTGGCCGGTGCTTGGCCGTCATGTATAAACATGATAAATGGGCTTGAAATGGTGGGATAATTTTAACACTTATGCGTACATGCATAATTTCTATTACAATTTCATCATCTTAGAGAGAGGTGAGGCTCTTACCTCATGAGGAGAAATAACATAAAGTGAATATTTTATGTTGAGAGCAACTGCCTCATAATTACCTGAATCATGTCAGCACTTAGATATATAGATACACAGTGTGGGACTGTGAATCTGCAGCATTCCTATATGAGGTGTGTGTGTGTGTGTCTGTGTGTGTGTGTGTGTGTCTGTGTGTCTTTGTGTACAGTATGTGTAATATGTGTGTGCCTGTGTGTGTATATAGTATGTATGTGTATATGTGTATGTGTATAGTGTGTATATAGTATGTGTCATGGATGTTTGCGTGTAATGTAATAGTGTGTGTAATGTGTGTTTGTGTGTGTGTGTGTGTGTGTGTTTGTGTGTGTGTATTCCAGTCTCTGGACAGCCCCTTGCACTCTGTCCGCTCTCCGCTCCACTCCGCCCTTCGAGGCTCCTCCCCCTGTCCTGATTTGTTACTCTCCTCCTCGCCTGCACACCGAAGCCCCGCCTTCTCTTTTGACTCCTCCTCCCTGGTACGTCGCTCACCGGAGGATGGTAGTGGCGGCGGGTTCTCTCCCGCACCAAAGGGCCGCTACCGTCCTCTCACCAACACCACGTCTCAGGAGGCCCTGGTGCCCACGCCATCCAGCTCGCCCTCTAAGTCGTGCCCGAGCTCTGAGGGATCGCCCATCTATCTGCGCCGTGCCCGACGTCCAGAGAGTGAAGGTAAGCTTAGCTTAGCTTAGCTTAGCTTAGCTTAGCTTAGCCTTAGCTTAGTTTAGCCTTAGCCTGTGTCTGCGTTAAGCTGGGGAAAATAGAAATATGCATTTTTGCTCTAAAAAGGATCTCTGTCCACATTATTATTGTTATACTGTATGTCTTTTTCCAAACGGTTTGTGTCCACAAAAGAACTCTACATTATCAGTTTCATTCATTCAGTCCATTCCTTCATTCATTCATTCAATCATTCATTCATTCATTTAGTTTCTCACTTGGGTGGGAGGCATTAAAATACTGATTCTTGTCTTTCTATTCAAGCTCATGTGGATGCCCTCTCTCTATTTTTGTGTGTGTTTGTGTTTGTGTGTGTGTGTGTGTGTGTGTGTGCCTGCTGTTGCCTGAACAGTGTTAGTATCAGATGACAGTCGAGACCTCAGTCCCCCGGACCCTGGCAGCCCCACAGTTATTTTTGACAAGAAGACCAAGAGGAGATTCCTAGACCTCGGGTGAGTTACTCTGACTGGAAGTCCGCTGAGGGGTAGGACACGTCAGAACACACATAGAGCACATCATGATAGGCCTTTAACTAAGCACAGGTTAGTGACTGAATCCCAATGTCCCCTCTAAGCCCTAAGCCCTGGACCCTCAGTGAGTTAACTGGCATGATTCTACTTCCTCACTGGCTGAGTTATGTAAATCTGGCACAAATTAATCTGTTGTTCAAGGTCACCATGATACAACATAAACTGAATGGCAACCTGGCAGCTTACACTACCCTCTCTGTGCACAGACTGTCTCTGCATCAGTTGTTATTGTGGTGTATTGAAGAGGTGAACAACACTGAGTGCATTGAGCAGCCCTTTCTGCAGTAGACCCTTATGTAGCTGTTGGATGGCAGTGTTATTCAGCCACCACTGAGCTGAGTCACAGCTCCAACCATAACTCCCCACTGTTTGTGTGTGTGTGTGTGTGTGGCGTGCGTGTGTGTGTGTGTGTATGTGTGTGTGGAGTGTGTTTGTGTGTGTGCATGCATGTGTGTGTGTTTCTGTGTGTGTGTATATGCGTGTGTGTGTATGGAATGTGTTTGCGTGTGTGCACGCGTGTGTGTGTGTGTGTGTGTGTGTGTCTGGCAGGGTGACGCTGCGGCGCTCGTATGTCCGTGTGAAGAAGGACAAGACCAACAGGCTGTCTATGGGCAGCAGGTAAGGCAACTACACCACTCATATGAGTTCAAACATGTAGGCATATTCAAATAAAGGATTGGTAATACACAGCAAATCAGAGTGCCTCGGATTTCTAAGGCTGCCTTCAGGATAGGATAGAGTCTAAAATCTACCCTAAGATCTACAGTCATTTCATGTCATATTTCTTTAAACGATGCATTATTTTTGCTTCCCATGATGCCATATTGTGCTGCTCACAGGGAGCCGTCAGAGAGCCCGTCACGGAGTTCTGGCTCGTTTGTGGCTTTTTCCTGGTTCACTGACAGCAACAGAGGCTCCGCCTCCTCCGGTAGCAACCCATCCTGTTCCCCAAAACTGCTCTCTCTCTCTCTCTCTCTCGCTCTCTCTCTCTCTCTCTCGCTCGCTCTCTCTCTCAACTCCATTCCTCGCAAGTCCACCTCACAGGTACTGCTCTCTCTCTCTCTCTCTCTCTCTCTCTCTCTCTCTCTCTCTCGCTCGCTCTCTCACAGGTCTCTCTCTCTCTCTCTCTCTCTCTCTCTCTCTCGCTCTCTCTCTCAACTCCAGTCCTCACAAGTCCACCTCACAGGTACTGCTCTCTCTCTCTCTCTCTCTCTCTCTCGCTCTCTCTCTCAACTCCAGTCCTCACAAGTCCACCTCACAGGTACTGCTCTCTCTCTCTCTCTCTCTCTCTCTCTCTCTCTCTCTCGCTCTCTCTCTCAACTCCAGTCCTCACAAGTCCACCTCACAGGTACTGCTCTCTCTCTCTCTCTCTCTCTCTCTCTCTCTCACTCTCTCTCTCAACTCCAGTCCTCACAAGTCCACCTCACAGGTACTGCTCTCTCTCTCTCTCTCTCTCTCAACTCCAGTCCTCACAAGTCCACCTCACAGGTACTGCTCTCTCTCTCTCTCTCGCTGTTGCCCATACTCAGACTTTTGAAACAATGGGCCTGGTCCAAACCCCAAATCTTCATATACACAAGGCACAAATCTGTCTGGGAGAAGTGTGATTTATTGTGCTGAATGCCTCAGAGGGCTGTCATGGAACAACTACTGACAGGCACAATTTGTTCTCCCTCAGAGACTACACTTCCCATCATGCAGTGCATTCTAATACAGACAGTATTTCATAATATCTGGCAGGCATTTGATTGGTGGTGACTGTAAATTGACACTGTAGAAGTGAAGCTTGGTGACTGGGAGTATTTTGGAGCATCTCAGAGGACCGGTGTGTTGTTGTGGTGTTTTTCATGGGGAGAATTTGAGTCATTCTTGAGCAGTCTATTTCTGGCCTTCCTCCTCCTCTTTCTCTTGTTCCTCTGCCTGCCTAACTCTGAGACGCTTAAGACAAGTATATGACACAGCTGCCCATGGAGCTCTGTGTGTGTGTGTGTGTGTGTGTGTGTGTATATATATATGTGTCTGTGTTTGTGTGTGTGCATGTGTGTGTGTGTGTGCATGTGTGCCTGTGTGCATGTGTGTGTGTGTGCGTGTGTGTGTGTGCATGTGTGCCTGTGTGCATGTGTGCATGTGTGTGTGTGTGTGCGTGTGTGTGTGTGCGTGCGTGTGTGTGTGTGTGTGTACGTGCATGAACATTCCTTTTTTGTCCTCCTGGTGTCATTCTCCGTGCTGTGCTAGACTGCCGTTCTGGTGACACACAGTGGCCTCTTAACGTGTAACACCACCACCACTGTCAAGGAATCTCTCTCACTCTGTCTCTTTATTTTTGGACACAGCCAGCATCAGGGGGTCACTCAGTCAGGAGATGTGCATGTGTAAACGCCAAGCAGAAAGCGAGGGAAGGGAATCTCTGAGTTCATTCTAATCTGTTGCTGTTGTTCAATAGAGTGAATATTCTGGACTAATGCTATGGATAGAAGATTAATTCTACTGACATGATAGCATCAGTAGTAGATAAAACACTAAAAAGTTGTGGTGTAGACATGGAAGTACAGTCAGGTACTAGATACATGTGAAAGCTTCTGCTGTGTATGACCAGTTTATGTTCCTCTGCAGGTGCACAATCCACCAGTAAAAACACACAAATGATGCTCGTTCAGTTGCTCTACAGGATCATTCCAGATAGTCGCTCTGTGTTTCCACGGTGTGTCGGATCACCACAGAGAGAAACAGTTAGATTATTAATAGCAGCTCTGGCCTCCTGATGTGTCTCATATACCTGAAAATAGAGCAAAGTTTTTTTGTTGTTTTTATTTTTTTTGTACATGGGCCCCCTTTTAATGTGTCAAATATAGCCGTATACATGCATTTAGTTTATCCCCTTACAATTATGATAAGTCACTCAGATTCCAATTAAACAGCCCCAATCAGATTCTAGAGCCCTAATCAGATTCTAGAGCCCAAAATTTCAGTCAAAACAACTGCCAGAGCTTGGACCATGTAGGGCTTGTTGCCATATTGAGCTGTCTATCTATCTATCTATCTATCTATCTATCTATCTATCTATCTATCTATCTATCTATCTATCCATCCATCTATCTATCTGTCTGTCTGTCTGTCTGTCTGTCTGTCTGTCTGTCTGTCTATCTGTCTAACTGTCTGTCTAAAATAGGCCTATCAGCATGTCATAGCACATTGACATTGCCCAAAGTGCTCAGGCTTCAGTCCCACCTATCCCTCCTCCCCAGCCTTGTCCTGTATTTACTCTGATGCAGATGAGTGGGATGGCCAGGGGCCGCAGCTTCCCTTAAGAGCTGACTGGGGACACTACTGGGGGACAGTCTAAATAATGATCTCCCCACTCCACTGACATCACTGCTTTTGCACTGCACACACACACACACACACACGGACACTCAAACTCTCTCTCACACACACAAATACAGACACATGCACACACACACACACACACACATACACACACACACACACACACACACACGGACACTTAAACTCTCTCTCACACACACACACACATACACACACACACACACACACACACACACACACACACACATACACATGCACACTCATATATATATATATATATATATATATATACACACACACACACAGACACATACACACACACACACACACACACATACACATGCACACTCATATATATATATACACACACACACACAGCCTATTGCCCCCAGCTGGAGCTGAAGATCCATTATGTCCTCACCAGCCCTTTCAGCTGGGCATAATGGGCCAGTAATAGGCTTAGTGCCTGGGGAGAACACACACACACACGCACACATAGACACACACACGTGCACATACACACACATACACACACACACACACACACACACACACACACACACCGTTTTTCATTCCTCCGTAAGTTGGAAATGTAGGTCTTACTTCTGTCTCCCACTGGGACCTTGAGGGTTGTGTGAGGACAGTGTGTGTGTGTATGTGTGTGTGTGTATGTGTGTATGTGAGAGAGATTAAGATTAGAGATTAGAAATTAATCTTTTTAATGTTTTTAGACTCAGAATATCTAAAAGTAAGGCTATTTTTGCATTTGTGTATGTATGTGTCTTGTGCAAATCAGTTATGCAATGCTGCTGCTGAAGTATGATGTGTGTGTTCTGTGATCTGTGTGATTTCCCTCACCCTTGCCCATGCAGGGAGTAAGAGGACATTGAAATCGGGTCTGTACCAGTACTTTTTTGTGTACCTGTGTGTGTGTGTGTGTGTGTGTGTGGAGGTGGGGCTGATTTTTTTTTTACTGCATTTTACTGCTGTTTTACTGCATTTGCTGAATCGATCTTCTTTTTTATTTCCTCTCTTCTTTCACTCCCCCTCCCATCCTGTAGGAGTCAGCGTTGAGTGATGAGTTTTCCCCAAGGAGCCCTGTAGCCTCCAGTGACTCAGTGGCCGACTCACGCTCCTCGCACCCCTACCAGACCCTCTCGCAGTCTTCAGACGAGGTACAACACACACACACACACACCTCAAACCCTCTGCCAGTCCTCAGACGTCAGGCTACCAGTAAGGTGCTGACTGCACTTGTGATTTGAATCTCTGTTGAGCCAATGCTGCCCCCTGTTGGACATCCATCCACACAACCTGACAGTTCATATTGAACTCAATAGGGAATTATAGTGAATTCAGTGATTAACTCCTGCATGGAAAGGGAATGATTTTACAACAAATGTAGTTCTATCTGAAACAAGGTGTATAGCACTGCTATTTCATGAGCTTAATGGTTCTCTTTCTCTCTCTCTCTCCCTTCCTCCCTCTCTATATCTCTCCCTCTCTCTCTCTCTCTCAGCATGTGGACGAGCCCCTGTGTCTGGTGTCGTCATGGAGCACCCAGCAGGTGTGTCAGTGGCTACGGGGGCTCAACATGGAGCAGTATGTCCCAGAGTTCACTGCCAAGGACATTGATGGCGAGCAGCTTCTTCAGATGGATGGTACCAAGCTCAAGGTGAGATAAACATGGTGAATTTGAAAGCATATCTTGTTTCCTCTCCTTTCCTCCTCTCCTCTCCTCCTTCTTATTCCTCTACTTTTCTCTCTTCATTGTTCCTCTCCTCTCCTCAGCTTTTCTTTTTTCTGCTCTCCTTTTCTCTCTCTCACCTCAACTTCATGACTCTTTTCTTCTCCCCTCTTCATTCATTCAGATCTCTGTCCTCTTGATGTCTGCTCTCTCGGTCTTCAGAGTGTCCATATTCACTTCCTTAAGTTTTTGTGTGTTGGGAGATGGGGCTATTGTATGTAGGGACATGGAACACCAGCATTAGCTCTGGCAGGCCACGGACTCAAGCTCACATCTCTGTCAGCTGATCACAATCAGCTGATTGATCAGCTGATTCCCTGCACTCAGTCTTTGTTCACTCAGTCTTTCTCATGTGTTGTTGATCTGAAGAATATTTTGCAAGGTAATTGATGTGGGTGTGTTACGTCTAACCTTCCAAGCACAAAAATTGATTCTCTCTCTCTCTCTTTTTCTGTGAACTGTAGGGGTTGGGTGTACTGAACTCTTCAGACCGTAGCACGCTGAAGCGGCGAATCAAAGACATCCATGCGGCGGCCGAGAAAGAGCGCAAAGCCCTGGGTAAACTGGAGCGTCAGCGGGAGAAACAGCGCAAGAAAGACCAGGAGCAACGCAAGAGCTAGACCCAACTGCCCCCACCCTTGCCTAGATTCACCCTCTTGCCCCAGCCCCAGGAGCAGCCCAAGAGATAGACCCATCGCCCATCCAATTCATCCTTTCATCCATGGCCTAGGAGCAACCCAAGAGATAGACCCATCGTTCCTCCAATTCGTCCTTTCATCCATGGCCCAGGAGCAGCCCAAGAGATAGACCCATTGTTTCTTCGATTCATCCTTTCATCCATGGCCCAGGAACAACGTAAGAGATAGACCCATCGCCCTTCCGATTCATCTTTCATCTATGCTGCAGGGCAATGCCAGGGATAGACCTATCTCTCCCCTCAGATTCATCCTGTCATCTATGGCCCAGGATCAGCACAAAAGCTGGACATGATTCCACTCACCGTTTTCCAGATTCATCCAGTCATTCATGTAACTTCATATTTTACACAATTTCTATCCAAGCAAGTATGAAGTCCCTGAAGGGTCAGAAAGGCTTCCTCCTAGTTTTACATCCCAGCTCATTATTTTTGAACTCCTTTGCAATACATGTGACTTTTTTAAGGGTTCATGTGGAAAAGCAAAAATATTCTAAGGGAATGCAAAACTTTTTTTTTTTTTTTTGCAAGGAAACGGTAATGGAACACAAACATCTAAACAACTAAACAAATACAGTTTAAAAAAAATTAAAAATCCCCACTCTACCCCTAGGGGGCTCTGTATACAAGAGAGACACAGCAGGGAGAGGAAGATGGGTGTCCTGACATGCCAACAGCTGCCCCTTGTCTCCGCTGTAGGAATCTGCTACTGAGTCTCCTCCAGTTCATCCAGCATGTGGAGGGGAGAGGGGAGGCAGGCAGTCCAGACAGGCAGACCACAGGAGACATTAGTCTTGTGCTGGATACAGTTGGGATATGGTGACAGACCTCTCTGTTAGTTCATTGAGAATAATAACTCTGGCTAAGCATGTCATCTAACTGATGAATAATGTAGTATTAAAACATAATAATGCAATGTAAGAAGACAGCAGAAGGATGATCAGGAGCAGCGATGGAGGAGCAGAACCAGATGACTCCAGATGTCTGTTTGTAGACTCCTCTCTTCGCTCTTGTCTCATTCTGCCCTCCCACGCTGAGCAGCAAAAATAACACAATGACAGACATTCCCCTTCTCGTACTGAGCATCCATTAAGCACCGAGAAGGAACCCAGTTCATCCAAATCCAACACAAAGGTCATGCCCCTACCTGGGTAATAACAGTGTTGCATAGTGCAATGCCTGGCACGTCTGGGCATGCGTTGGCTAAGTCAGAAACTCCTTTATCTTTATTGCCAAGTCCAGCGTGCCATTGAGACAGCATGAGAATAATGCTAGCCCTTCGGAGGGGTGTTCCATGCTACAGTGAGCTGCTAGTGGAGACTGTGAAGTTTGGTCCACGCTGCATGCCTGAGAGGTGAAGCTAAAGATGAAGCCGTTAATTAAGGAAGATCCCTGCAGAATATGAAGCTCTGATCCTATTAGAGAGGAATGACTGCCTTTTATTATGACTTCACTGCTTAATAAGCTTGATTTCCCCATCTTTGTATTTTCTGTGGGCTTGTGTTGTGTGGTGAACAATATACAGTATTTGTGATATTGTTAGTGTCGTTATTGTTGTTTAAGCCCTGCTGAGGAGTGAGAATGAGGTTTTTTTCCATGTCACGTAGAAGGTCAAATAAAGGTCATTAGGTTATCAGCTTGTTAGAGTTGCCTATTTGGCTGGCTGTCTAACTGGGTAGGATTTTTTCATTGGGCAAAAGCCCATCGTCTAGATGACATCACCAGACATCACAGACTTTTTTTCCCAATGAAAAAGCCTAAGTGTCCCCCAGAAGGTATTGCTTGAAGCCAATGAGACACATAGACAGTCAAATCAAATCTACCCTAAGACATTAGAAAGGGAGTCTGACTAGTGTGGTGGTAGTGTAGTGGTTAAGGAACCTGGCTAGCGTGCAAGTAGCCTGAAAAAGTTGTGGGTTCGAATCCCAGCTGCCACCATTGTGCCCTTGAGCAAAAGCACTTAACCCTAAGTTGCTCTAGGGGAGACTTGCCCTTAGATGACAAAAACGTAAGGCGCTTTGGATAAAAGTGTCTGCTAAATGCATAAATGTAAAGGGATTCTTGTCATGTTCATTTGATTTGATCAGCTCTTTTACCAGGAACATTAACTGTTAAACTGTTAAGCCTTAAGACCTTAAAAACCACTTAAAGAACATGAAACAAGCTGTTTAAGTGAAAACTGCTGCAAAAACACTCATGCCACACACACACACACACAGCAAGAGAGAGAGAGAAACACAGTTTAAATTAACAAAATATTAAATTTTGACGATAACCAATTTACTCAAACACTATCACTCAAACAGCCCTCGGCCAAACAAAGCCCCACATAACCGTCTCCTCTGCTTCCCTTGTGCACAATCACATAAGCACAACTCACTAATACTTGATAACACACATAACCAATTTAGCAAGGGTGTCTTGTTGCCTTTCAAAGCAGGTGTCTAATATATCTTTCATACAAAAACCATAGCATACATATAGCCTAGATGACGAGAAATCAAAGCGCACATGTAAGGGCCTAGTTATCAATGTACAATTTTGCTCTTGGATGCTGTGTGTCTTTTGTCTGTGTCTGCATCTGAGCTGAAAGGAGAAGTGTGTGTGTGTGTGTGTGTGTGTGTGTGTGTGTGTGTGTGTGTGTGTGTGTGTGTGTGTGTGTGTGTGTGTGTGTGTGTGCGCGCGCGTGCGTGTGTGTGTGTGTGTGTATGTGCATGTGTGTATGTGTATGTGTGTATGTGTGTATGTGTGTGTGTGTGTGTGTGTGTGTGTGCTTGTGTAATGCTTGTGACCTATGTAAAAACTCTGTTTGTTGCTAAGAACATGTACATGATCAACTGTATATTGGTTTGCTTGTTTGGGCCCAATCAAAACTCACCAGGGAAAGGAGGATTCAGACTGAGCCTGACTGACAGTTTAAGAGACTCCCTGTTCTCATTATGACATTTCCTCTACCCATGATGCACTCCGACTCTGGACTTCACTTACCTTGTAGCTCTTCAAACGAGCAAAGCCTCAAAAAACCTTGATATTATTCTCCTCCCTTGTGACGAAAAGGAAGAATTTGGTGACTCTCACTTCCTCCACACAGAAGAAAGCAAACATGGCCGCCGTGGTCAGGATGCCTCTGCTTCCTGGTTCTGCTGCACTGTTGCTATATTTTCTGTTTTCACAGTTGTGTTAATTAAATGGTGCATAATGTTTAGTTGATATGCTGCGTGCATGTCAACTCTTCAATTAGCCTCCTTGTCTTTTCCTTCTACCACTCAAATGCTATGGTTCAATTTAACATTGATAACTTAAAGGAGAAATCTGGTGTGAATCAATCCATAGCACTGTTGATCCAGGTCACACAGTATTGTGGACAATTTGATACAAGGTAGACCGAATAGCAAACTGGCAGCTAACACTAACTGATGGGGTACAGTAACTTACTTTTATAACAGAGCTTAATTTTACTATGCCCAATTCTCTTTCTCTTTCTTCTTTTCTCTTTCTTCTTTTTCCGATAGGCGGCACACAGTAATCTGGAACAGGGCTATGGATTGATTCACATCAAATTTTTCTCCTTTAAAGGGATAGTTCAGAGAAAATCCATAGACCTGTTGTTCGAGATCGATGAGCGCAGTTGGTAGAAAGAAAAATTAGAAAATTGGGTACAGTAGACCAAATTTGCAAAACGGCATTTGCAAACATGCCAAACATTGAATATTGAATATATAAACAAAACAGAACAAAAAAACAACAATAACAACAACAGTAGACACAATATAGATTATATAGCGGCTTGATTTTCTAGTAACCATGTTTTTAAGTGTTGACAGTTCACGTACTGCATTAGGAATTGAGTTCCAGGTGTGGGATGCTCTGAAGGGAAACACAGCTTGGCTAAAAGCACTTTTCCTGAAAGGAACAACAATCTGTTTGATCTGTTTGAATTCCTGTAGCCCCATTTCTACGCTAGTTGCTGGTTTGCTATTTGGCCTATGTAGCATCAGCATCTCCTAGAGGCAGTGAGTTCAATGTATTATTCAAGTCATTTAGTTATCCGTTAATAAGTCAGGCATATTAACAATTCATTGACATCCCTTTACTGGAGAGCTGACCAAAAGCTTTAATTTTATATATACATTTTAAAAATTGACCAGAATTTCACTCCCTTATGTGCGGTCCGGTACTGCATACCTTTAAAGGATTCACAGGTGTTGCGTAGTACTGCCAAGAAAACTCTAATCTGCCATCAGGGCATATTGAACGTGACACTCAGGAAGTGTGAGATTCCCATGCCTAAATGCCTTTTGTCTCACTAACTTTTTGTCTATGTGTTCATCCAGTATACTCCTATGTTGACATCATTAGGTCTGTCTAAGTGGCTGAAAATGTTCTACACACCTATTTCTGGGGTGTAGCTAGTACATGGAGATTCATATCTGTCTGCTAAATTGCTTCAAATTCAAAACATACAAATAATATATCATGTAAAACTGTGCAATCTAAGCTTTACAATGGTGTTAGTCACCAGTTGCTGTGATCAATAGTTCAGAAGAAAATGTTTCTTCCATATATCAGAATAAGCACTAGAACCTACCAGATTATTGGTAGCCTTTAAAGCACCGCTACACAATTAGCCATTTCTGAGTAATCCAATATAGAAATCACAGGAACTTCCTGGCAGGGCAAGGCAAGTTTATTTATATAGTGCATTTCAAACAAAAAGGAATTTCAATGTGCTGTACAATGGTAAAAGCAATCATAAAGCATATATGCTAATCTTAAATGATTAGCATAAAAGTCAAAGTGTATAGAGTATAAAAAGAAAGACATCTGACATTACTTCCAGACCACAGGCCTTACCAGCAATGTTTTGCAGTCAACACTACAAAGATTTTCATGATTACAAAAACAAAAGTACCATTTTACATTTCAAATAGTTTGTCACTATGGGTTGGGATACACATTGCACAATTATCCCATGAATAAGGGCATAATAAATTGTTTAAAATTCCCAATTCAAAGATAAAATGGATGTATTCACCTGTTGTTTTGAATGCATACCATGAGGTCAAATTACATGATGGTTCAGGAGAGAAAAATGAAAATGAATGAATAAATTCACATTATTCAACAAATGTAAATCTGCATTTCACTGAAGTAAGACAAATGCATGCTCCTAAAAACACATAAAGCCCACAGGGCGTTACAAATGATCCCTCCATATGAGGGGCCTTTCCACACAAAAGGATTATTAAGCTCTACATTTTTTTGCCTCTGTCTGAAGGGCCAGGGTGTTTAAAGGCATACCAGGCAAGCCTGTAATTTTTGACATACAAAGCTGATTTTTTTTTCTTCTGGAATTTAATCTGGTACAAATGAAAGAAGCTGGTCACTTAAAACAAACTTAAAAATTAAATCAACTTAAAAACAGCATAACATGTTGCCTGGTGTGCCTTTAACCTGCCCGGCATGGTTGGACCTGGCAGGGGACTGGTATAGCTCACAGGGCCCTTTAAACACTCAATCATCCCCACCATAACAAGGTAGCAGCATGGGAGGAAGAATCGAGGTGTCCAGATGGCAAAGCGCATACTACATTTTGCAAACATGTGACATAAGTAGTCTCTTACAAATACGAACAGTGTTTCAGGGCATCACACACATGGGATAAATCCCAAGGGATATTTCACACATTCTCAATTGCAAACAAATACAACCGTTTCCTTTTCACGTGGCATGACTCAACAAAACAAATGTAACGTTGCAGGAAATGGAGAAAGCCGTTCTGACACTGGATTGAGTCAGCCTTGCCCAATGGGAGAATGCCCTCCAGCCATTAGACGAAGCCAGTGACATCAGCCCACTTGGCGTCATGCCATGTTAACTCTGCAAGAACTTGTTGCTCAATCGCAGTGAGCGAAAAACAGCACAGATTCCACCCTGCACATATTTCTACATTTCCATACTTTAGCAAGCAATAAATACTAACATTTCATAATAAATATAAATAGTTCAAATAGTTAAATAGTTTAAATAAATAAATAAACCACATCAAAGTTTCTGTTTCTCTCTTCTGATGGCTATCATCTTCTCTCTCTCCCTCTCACTCACTCAGATTAATGGGATTTAACTGGGATCTAATCTTTTCCTTCTTCTTTGAAACTGACACACCCTACAGGAAGAGCCTGCCGGTTTCTGCTAAATGTCATTGTGGAAGTGAACCAATTAAGGAGAAGTAATTAAACAAAAAGTATATAATCAAGTTAAAAGAAAACTAATCCTAACATCCCTTTTTCCAAAACAAAAACAAAAATGTGTCTTGCAGGAGAGCAGGAAGACCAGATGTGTGTGTGTGTGTGTGTGTGTGTGTGTGTGTGTGTGTAAACATCAGCGAAAAGCTGCACTCTCAGTGCCAATCTAGTGCTTACATGGCATCATTGTAAAACACAGTCCACTGCAGCAACCACAGCAACAATCAGGTTAGAGCACTCAAAGCCCCAGTTATGCTGCCTGCCCCTACCAGTGGAGGGCAACTTCAGGCACTGCTGGCAATGTTGCGAAGGCTGCGGAAAGTGTCTTGAGAGAAGCTGCGCAGGTGGGTCAGGATGACATGGGTGGCCACCTGCACCTCGTAGTCACTCGTCAGCCGAGACGACAGCACGGACACGTCGGTCTGGGCCTCCACAGAGGAGACATGTGACAGCTCCTGAATCTATATAAACAAAAACAATCATAAAAATGGCATTACACCCTGCATTTATACATACATAGATACAAACATAGTATACAATAATAATAATAATAACTAAATGTTGGAATAATACAATATTAAAATGAAGTGTTTCCCTGGTAAATGAAAATATGAACAAAGCACTTTGTTATTGTTGCGTAGATATATGGTGTTTAGCCTATGCTGTCTTGCAGGCAGTCAACTGTGCCAACTAGCATAACCACAGCTTGAGGGTTGCAAAGAGCTAAGGGCAACAGATTCCATATGTTGTGGCGTGGGCATGGCTCTCACCCTCTGCACTTGAGCCTGCAGGTCCTTAATCTCGGCCCGCAGCTCAGTGATGCTCTGTGGGGAGGTCAGGCGCCCAGACACCACCTGCAGCAGAGCACTGTACATGCGCAGGCCCGCAGCCATGTGGTTCAAACACGTCTCCTACAGGGGGCAGAGCAGAGACACACACAATCAGCCAGGGTCTGAAAGTCATTTACAGGATCCTTGTGTTGAAGAAATAATAGTGAATTTGCTTGAAATCTAGCAGACACTAGACACAAAGTGGTACAGGCTTGCTACGTAGAGTTCAGGAATCAAATCCAGGTCGACCGATTGTTAGTTGGTGACATTACCATTACTTCAATACACTCACTAGTTTTACTCAATCTGCTCTTCTCTACTATACTATACCATAAGACACTGCATGTTTCTATTTAGAAAGAAGGAGCGAAAAATGAAAGAATGAAAGAAAGAAAGAATTACATTCCTGTAGTTCCTGTAGAATCTAATCTAAATATACTTAAGATAAGCTGTATTGCAAAAGCAAGGCTCCCATATGTAACCTACCAGAGTGAAGTCTGCAGCCAGAGCCTTGAGTTTGGGGGCAGAGGGGATTTCCAGTATGGTGACCATATACTCCAGATTCATAGAGTCTCCAGAGGGGTCAAGGGTCAAGCCCTGTAAGGGACAGATAGAGACAAAAGCATTGCCATGGTTACAGTGGAGCATAGGAGAAATGTGGATCACATTTTCCAGTGGCGTTGTTACACAGTCCAGGCCAAAATTTATGTTCGTTTCATGGCCATTAAATAAAAGAATCTCTTCTTGCTTTGATCACAACACATGGGCCTCCTTGGAGCAGCTCTGGCCTGTGATCTATTATGTTAAGGCCTGTCTCTGGTTTCACTAAACCACTTTAAACAAACATACAAAAAAAGTAAAGGGTTCTTTTCTAGAAAAGGTGATGACCCCTTGCAACCCCCAAATCATTATGGACTCATTTCAGTGCTTCAAGGCAAAGCCAGACATTCCTTAGTTTGCAAGCCTGCCAAGGCCTGCCTGAAGCAGGCATAAACAATAACACCATTTTTTTTTTAAGAATGGACATCAAGCCAGCACTTGGAGATGGAAAACAAAATATTTCATTTATATGAAGTAAATTGAAAACACTCAGTCAACAGGAAATTAACTAAGTTGCTAAATGTGATTTTATGCATTGAACTTTTCTCTTCTAGTACACAGGCTACAGAGTTGAAGAAAAGGCAAAAGTTTAGGCTTAACACCAATAAAAGCACGATATGTATAGAGACCACATTAACAAACTACAGAGGCTACTATAACCCACCGGACGGGTTTTTGATGCGAGAACAGCGTCGCTTACCTGAGAAGAAACGCAGGATTCGTGTACCACAGGTATGTCGCTCAAGACCTTCCGCACCAAACTTTTTGCTCCTTCCATAACGCGTGTTAATTCCGAGTCAGTCATCACAGCTGGTGCAGCGCTGGTGACGCACACCAAAGCCAGTTGCAGGGTGAAAACTGCGTGGAGGAAGAGAAAGTTAGACGTCAGGTTGACACTTTGCAAAAACACAAACCGATCCAAGGATTGACGCAGCAAAAAAGAACTCGCAGATGTGGGTATAAAGGCAAAATGTTAACTATTTACTGTCCCCTCCAACAGAAGCTTCAGAATTACATTCTGCCTACCGACACCCAACACAGATCCAGTAGCCTATACCCGAAACTGAAGTCTGCTACTTTTTACAGTCCGCATATTCTACATAATTTTAATATGCCAGTTGCATACCCTTAATTTAATTAAATAGCCCAGAGCATTCGCAGATCACTGAATCAATTTACTCGTGTAACTCCAAAAGGATGTAGGGCACACTCAAAATCAAACAGAATCACAAGGCTCCAACTTACAAATAAAGCTATTCATTATTTCGGTCTCAAAGTTTGGAGTGAAGGTAGTTCTAATGAATTGTCTTGGCCTTTCTATTGAAATGAATGAGACAAGTTAGTCTTATAGGCTAAGTTTGGGAAATTCCGATGCATTACATGCCTCTTATAGTGACTAAGACTTCCTGTAGACTTAGTGTTACAGGTAACACGCACACACACAGACACAATGCAAACCACAAATCTGTGACAGAAAAGGAAGAAGCAGGATAGTTTTTGGGAAAATGTTGTCCTCTGAAATTGAAAACTGGATCAAGATGAGATTATGTTTTTGCAGACAGCTTCTGGGATTTTGCTATTTCTTAAGGGTTCTTGTAAATTCAGCTGCTGTTGCGGGTCAGGTGTTTTTAGACATTTACTTAAAGTTCACTAAGGACAAGATATTAGAACAAAAATGTTCTAATGATGGATGGTCATGGAAAATGGAGATCATATTTATCATGCTGTAACAGGCAGATTTAATATTCTGATGTTTCCTGATAACACTGGCTATAGGCTATAGTTAAGACTTATTCTTAAGGATTCTTGTAAATTCAGCTGCTGCTGCCGGGTCAGGTGTATTTAGAAATGCACTTAAAGTTCACTAAGGACAAGACTTGATCTTAATCAGTATGAATTTTGTCAAAATATGGAGACCGTTGTGTGGCAGTGATGGCAGTGTCATAAGAATTTTCCCTTCAACATCGGTCACACCAGTTATTGCTTAAGACATTCTCACAGCGCACTCTGAGATTTACAGGACCACTCATCCAGTTTCACTTCCCGTGATTTCACCACAAAAGTTCCTGGATGCCTTTGTCTTTAACAGGACGTAATCTAACAGCAAATTATATGCACGCACGCACCGACGCGCATGCCACCAGTTAGCTAACACTGGAAATTAGGCAAATC
Organism: Tenualosa thibaudeaui; assembly: GCA_027481765.1. Taxonomy (NCBI): domain Eukaryota; kingdom Metazoa; phylum Chordata; class Actinopteri; order Clupeiformes; family Clupeidae; genus Tenualosa; species Tenualosa thibaudeaui. The sequence goes on from JAIFZK010000002.1 coordinate 1,404,414, forward strand.
CAACTAGGACAGCATACAGAGCAACTGGACCGACAATTATTTGTCGGAACATGACAAATAGGGAATTTTTATTCTGTGCAGACAATGGGATTAAACTGATTTAATTATGATGAACACACCTTGATGCGATTGCTGCGCATCCTTTCAAGGAAGGAAGTAATATTCTGGTTTTATCAGCCGACGGGACCAGCGTGCGTACAGACAATAAATGTTAGATGACACTTTAGATGAGTGTTGGCTCTGAGCTGTAAGTGTGTAAAACGATAAAGGATGCAACATTTATCTACAGGACTATCAATACAGCAAAATAGAGTGCCTCTCAGCCCACTTGATTTTATCGAAGTAGCGGAAAAGTAGAGGAAAAACAGATTGGCCTAGGCTAATATATGCACGTGATAATTTCCTTCAAGGAATGACAATTAAAATGCCCATTGAAGTGAAGAGCCAATTTACTTTAGTAATTAAGCATACTTAGAAACATCACTGGATCATTATTATTATTATCATGATTGTTATTGTTATTATTATTATTATTATTGTAAAAAAACATTTAAGTGGATAGACTGAAGAATTATCAATAGACTATTTACAATTACCTTCATGGTAGGCCTAATACGTGCAGTACTTTCTGAGATACAGCTCATTTTCTCAAGGTACAATTTTTAATTATTGGACACATTGGGTTTCTAAGTTTTCAGTATTCTTAAAAACAGTAGTAGAAAAACAAGTTGTGCTGATCACAAGGAAAATGTAATGCCCTTATGGCCCACATAGACAAAAATTTGTTGTTAGGGAGACTTGATGAGAAATGTAGCTCAATCAGCGCACATCTCAATATGAGAAAAATATCTGTATTACATAATTTCTCACCCCAGATCAACATTTGTAACTCTAAATAATTTTCCCTTCGCTCACAGTCATACATGACAGTGTTTGAGTGTGTCAGCGTGTGTGTGACTGATGGTGTGTACTTCATAGAAAAATCCCACAGGAAATGGTTCTAATATCTGCTTAGAGGATAGCCTAGAAATCTAGACATACCCTAGCAGTAGCAAATAGTGTTGGTCAGCCGGTACATATGGCCACAAGCCAGTGGGCCTCAGTAGGTTTTCTTCCAAGGTTTGGACAGACCAATTATATCACTCTGTCCTTATAGGCGCCTAGACGTACACTAGTGGTAGCTCATCAGCATGTAGATGAAATTTGAAAGACAACCGCTGATTTTATCGGTCATAGCCAGACTGTACATTTTGATGTTCTAAGGCAAATGCAAGATCACACAGCACTGATCTCTAAAGAATATGCTTCAGCGTTAGGACATAGATGCTTTATCCAGGTATTCTTTAGAGATCAGTGTCCCTACGCAGTGTCATCATCTTGAATTCACCTACAGTCTGGCTTGTTGGACTACTTAAAGGCAATACCACACCAAGAAAAACATGCAATTATGATTATTTTGTTTCTAACACATCTCTACAACAGTCTAGACCATATATATCAAATATTCCTAACCTGCGTTGTACACACCGTATCATGGAAAATAGAAAAACAGCAAACCCATGTGACCAACATAACCACAAAAAAACTGCAAATAGATGACGCATTAGAAGTATTTTATAGAAAAAAAACCCTTTTTAATTATACGGTTGATAATCAATCACAAACAGTATTCACTTTGCCAATATGCTCCTTGTGTATCAGCCTGTGCTGTACCGAACATCGGTTCTATGTTGGTTCCGTTAAGAAAGAACTCCATAATAACTAACATGTCTGTCATTTGTTTAGTGTTCTTCCCACAAATTGATTTCATGAACCAACTTTTGTTTATTTATTTATATTTTAGCTATTTTGAAACTCATTGCTTCAGGGGAGGAAGAAAACACAAACAGGAACTTGTAGAGCTGTTGACAAAGGTCGACTGACTGGTATGGTAAAAGATGCCTGGGACTTCTCATAGCTGTTACATTACTGCTGCTGGCCTTCTAGAAAATCATACATGTTGGGTTCATACAACAAAGTAATAACTTAACAGCTTTCATCCCATGCAAAGCATAAGCTCAGGAAGGCTTTGTGTGTCAGTCAGCCAAAGATATTTAATATTATTATTATGCCTGTTTCTGAGGACAACTACCAGCAGAAGCCAAAACTGAGGATAAGAGGCTACGTCTTTAAATTATGGGATGTGGGAATATGTTTGTATGCCCTCTTCGGAAGGAAAAAACAAAAGCATATAAAGAAGTTTAAAAAAACAAAACAAAACAAAATCCTAACAACTAAACAGAGGCAAAACATGGAGGTGGTGGAGTTAAGGGGGACAGGGCAGCCATGTTACTGCTCTTGTCACTGCTGTGGAGGATTATGGGAAACCGTCATCATCATCCTCGGCCATCTCTTTGGCGAACTCCAGATCCTGCTGTTCCCGCTCTCGCCTCTCCTGCACAAACAAAACAAACATAGTTTACATTTGCAGTCTCCCCACCAACCTCCCCCCACAAAAATGACTCAAATTGCCCATTCTAGCTAAAATATCCTATCTGACGGAACCATACAGTTTACATGATGTATTTAATCTTAAGTCTGGTCAGTTTTATGATGCAACAGACTGACTACAGATGTGTAATTTTCAGAAAATTATTTAGAAAGTGACATTCTAGGCACGTTGAACTGGCACCCTTTGGGTTTCATACTAACTTCAGCGGATATCTGGATGACACCAAGCTTTTTGGAGCATTTTGGACACTGTCAATACGTTTGTTATGCAACATTCTGCACTTTTGGATTTATTAACCTTAAAAAGCCACATAACACCCTTAACTGGCTTCCAAAGCTAACCATTAACCATAGAGAGTTAAAGTTAACAATACCTCTGCTGACTCAAGGTCCTTGTTGTATGCCTTAGGAGGGAATCTCATGGCCTACAGGAGGAAGAAAGGAAAAGAAATTATCACCGTTTATGAAACGTTTTACATTTCAGAGCAGACTGGCCACAAACACACCCTTACTGCTTTGTTTCACAATTCCGTAGTTTTCGACAGTTTCCGTAGTTTGTGTCAATATGACAAAATATGTCCTCATATAACAGATTCAGTATGTATACATGCTCAAATGGCATACATCCCATCTTAAGAGTGACACATACCTTGACAGACATGTTGTGAATGTCCAGGCAGAAGGAGATGCGTTGGTGAAAGGCTAGCTGTGGCTCCCTGGTGCCATAGATGTCTATAGTCTCCTTGGACTGCACATAGCCCTTCTCATGGTTGATGTTGGCCTCGATCACACCATCCCTGATGGCCTGTGGGAAAAGACATTCAAGACCAGCTAAGCCCAGGCTAGTCCGCTAATTGTCATCATATACTTTATCTACGTTTTTATTTATATTACATTTGGCTTTTTTTCACAAAAACATTATCTCCATTCCAACATGAATACAAATCTCATACTCGTTTGAAACTTAAAGTTGCAACAGTCAACGATGCATAACATACAGGCTCTAAAATGGCTTAATCGATTAGTCTAAGTTACTATTGATTACTGTTAAATACCTTTGCCACAATGAACTCAGCATCCTCAGGGCTGTCAAGCTGTAGTTTCTGAGCGATATCAGCTAGAGAGATGCGCGAGTAGGACAGGCTGATCATGCGCACACCTGGAGGCAGAGAGGGGAAGTCTAGTCACACATCCCATAACATTTTGTACATTTTGAAATTTCTATTTATTTAGTCTAACGCACTTTAGCTTAGATAAGCATCTCACAGAGCAGCTACCTTCAGTCTGCATTATAACACATCTCCGAAGACTAAAGCAGTAATTGAAACGGGTCTGAAGGCTATGAGGACTGTGAACATGAGCCTTCACAGTGCAGTCTCACCATTGTAAAGGCATACCAGTCATCTCAATGTACAATACATGTATAATACATGTATTGCAATATGTGCGATATGCAGTGTTACTGTAGGTGATGTAGCTGCTACCCCATCCCTGTTTGTTCCACAGTTCCGATTTCACAATTCAGCCCAAGCACCCCAATATGACACAATATGAGAGAATATGACATCATACGACAGGAATGTAGAAAGGAGCCTTTACAGTGTAGCGTCAGCATTTTAGTTACACAATAGAACAGGAGTGAGGTTGGCCGCAAGGCACAAAGCCAAAGGCTGAGTGCCGTAGGTAACCACATCTGTGGCAATATCTGCTCCTACATGTTCATCTTCCACCGCCCCAACTCCCTCCCCAAACGGACAGACCTAATTATAATAACAATGGAAATAAAAACACCTGTACTGTTCGTTGCTTGCGTGCAGCATGTTTGTGTGTGTTGCAAGTTGTAAGTCTGTTGTCTGTACAGCTACTAATTTGGCATGTTCTCTCTTAATAAAAATCAATGTTGGGATGCCACCTCAATATACAATACATGTTGAGTAATATGTATTGCAATGTGCAATATATGTTATATATGCAGAGATGGGTTTTGTCCCATTGTTGTTAACAGCATATTGAGCCGTTACAGTCTCTAAAATTAAATCGTCATTTGATCTCAGTCTTTGAGGGAGTTTACTGAGATTCAGCCTTGATCTCAACGAGACCCCCTGGTACAATAGAGGTCAATAGAGGTCATAACTCACCGGTTTTAATGACGTTGTGTCGTAGGCGGATGATGAGGGTGTAGGTGCCATCGGTCTGGAACTTTTCCCCAAACTGGTCCAAGACCTGGTTGAACTTGGCCAGGTTTCCTGTCCTCACAGCTGAAGGGGGAAGGTAAGAAAGAAAATACAGAGAGTGAGCATTAATTACTTTTGCTCTTGGAGGTCATCGAAAACCACAGGTCACTACAAATACATACAGTATAAAAGAACTTATACTGTTTTTCAGCCATACAAAAGAACAAACACTTAAAAAAAGCAGCATCACAGCAGAAGTATCATTGGGCTAACTGCTACTTCTGAAGACTCTGAGTGGTCTGTCTATGTCTATGTGTGTGTGGGTGTGTGTTTACCCTGAGTGAGCAGGAAGTAAGGCATGAGGGATCTCTTCAGAGAGGGCTGACGGAACTGCAGGCGGTCTGGGATCTCCCCCAGCAGAAGCTCCACCACAATTAACAGCTTATGCACCTGAGACACACAAGGAAGAACCACTGTCAGCCAAGAAGGAACTTATGCACCAAAGAGAGTGATGGAGAGAGAAAGAGAGAACCAGTATCAACCAATGGCATCAGACAGACAGAAGGGGGGAAAGAAGGTTGAAAGAAAGCAGAGAATGGCGCTGGAGCAAGGACTCACGGTCTGCTTGAAGCCCACAGCTGTGTGCTGGGGGGCCTTCCTCAGGGCGTTGGTCAGGGTCCTCCTGGCCTCTGAGTACTCCAGCTGAATGGCCTTAATGCGCCCTGCAAGGGTGGAGGAGAGGGATTGATACCTTAGAAATCAAACCTTCAGGCCACACTAGACTATCCTCATAACAGTACCATATTTCCCTGATTATAAACCGCAGGTTTATATGAACAACAGCAAAACAACAGCTCTGAGGTTAACACTTGGTTAACCTGAACGTTAAATCTCTACTTTGACCACAGGGCAACTGTAGTGCACTGGCTCTGCTCCTCCGAGCTCTGTTTATTCTGTTTAATCTGGTGAAAGCAAGCATGTTCGTCAATTTTGAACTACACTGCTAACAAAATACTGACGCGTTGATTTTGTCTTACTCATCTGTATGACCCCACGATCCTATGAGCAATTTGAATAAATGAAAGTGATAACAGTAGATGAGAATCCACACAGTTTCATATGGTCATGCTGAATGCTAACAGCACCTAATGTTAAATAGTCAAGAAGCTAGCAGATAACATGATTTATGCTAATGAATTTGCTTATCCAGGTCAATTGGCAAACATGGTACATGCCCATCCGATGTCATTTTAATAAATCTGTCTCTTGACTGTAAAGCTTACTTGCAAATGACCGAGGCACTGCAACAAGGTTGACCTAGCTTGCAGAAGCTGGCTATAAGTTACTTTTCAGACTAGTACACTGAATCGATGAACTGTACAAAGAGTTAAGAGCTCGACAACCAAAAAATTAGATACATATTAAACGTCCGACTCACCTGTGTAGTAGAGGTAGCGTGCCCACTCGTTGTTGTTGGCCAGCTCTGGAAAGACGGACTTGGACACAAGCTTCTCAGCCTGGTCGTACAAGTTGTACTGTAGGTAGTTCCTCAGCAGCAGGTTCAGGAGGGTGGCCTGGCCGTCAGCGTCATGGCGCAGAGTCGCTGTTCGCAGACGAGTATGCAGGAAACTGACAAAGAGAAAGAAAGCAAGCCAGAGAGAGATGAAAGGAGCACATCCTAAGCACATCCTAGAGACCCTTGACTGGTCCCTGTGGAGGATTATAACTGTTGTCTAGGACAGTCTAGTTACATCCATGTTGGTGAATGAGTAAGCAGGTTCTGGCTTAATAACCCAACAGCCAAATGTCGATTTTAATAGACAGCCCTGGTTTGCAAATTGCGATTGTGATGCATTATTCCTGTAGGTTATGGCTAAGCTAACGCAGTCTTTAGCCCTACATATTCTCTAGCTGTGTGCGTCTTCAGGAACAGACGTGTTTTCCGAAGAAGCATATGAAAGATGTCTAAAAAAAGTAACGTAATAAAACGTAACAAAACTTAATAAAATCTCATAATGACATCACAGGGTGCGTGGATTGGTGGACAATGCTCTTCTGTGGGGTCTCTTTTGCCAGAAATGGGTGACCACTTACCTAATTTATCCTCACTAATAACACAACCCCCTGGTTAGGTCATCTTTATGTTGTTCTGCACGATCAGTGTTGATTACCTATTTTGATAAACCCTAACAGTTTCTTGATTCAAAAATAATTCTGGGCCTAAACTCAAATAGACATTACAATTCAGTTAAAAAAGTGTGCAGGGAATAGTGATAGCAATTCTCAAGAAAATTACAAATCACATTTTTTCCAGGATTGTACAGTTCTACTGTTGTCCATGTTATCGTTACTGATGTGGGCAGGCCTTAAATTCAGGTGATCACAGGTGAGGGTGAAGACGAGGAGGGTGCAAGATGGAGTGAAGTGCTTACCTGCGTACAACGTCCAGCTGATTGAGGAACTCATAGACACGAGAATGGTAATAGTAACACTTGGCAGCCACCAGGTCCAGAGCTCTGCGGTTCTGGGAGCCAATCTTCTGCAGCAGGTCATCAGACACCTTCTGAGCCTGCAGAGGCGGTGCACATGAATGACAATTTAAAAAATCCTTTGAATTTTGTGTACATTAAATATATTTAATATACAATTAACTTTGGTAGAAAGTCTTTAGGTATAATGTATATTAAATACACTCTACATACAATTAACTTTAGTATAAAAGTTTCAAAATCTCACATTGTTTCATGTTGAACATGCATACCCTCAGAAAACAGAATTATGCTTTGGGTCCACTGACATGGTCTGGTCAATAACAAAGGAATGAAGAGCTAAAAATGTCCCAGTCCTAGAGACCAACTGATTTCCTTAAAACACTGAATTTCTAATGAACTAGGCTGTAATGACAGGTGACAGGTGAAGCCTAAAATATAATACCAAGTCAGGGATAATTATTGTTGTTGACTACCTGGGGTGAAAGATTGCCTTCTCTCCCTACAAAGAATATAGTTTTTTGTAGTTTTGCATTTCATCACTTTATGTAAAAGTGTCTGTCAGGTACAAACAATTAAAAAAAAAAAAAAAAAAAAAACGAATCTCCAGTGTGGGCTTGCCTCTGGGTAGCGTTTGTTGTTGGTGAGGTAGACCACCAGGAGCAGCTGCAAGTAGGCCTCCACCTCAGGCAGCAGAGGAGCGGCTGCAGCCTTCCCTGTGCGCGGTCGGAACTGCACATCACCCTCCATGTCCATTGGCTGAGAAAGAGAAAACAGGCAATGCAAATCAATGAGTGGATGAACACAAAAACAATGGGGATACAACAAATCAAGTCAGTTAATCAATCATTCTTCATCGCTCTCTACAGTGGTCTAGCCCGACTAGGGCTAGTACTGATTATCGTCCATGCTGTCCTCCGCATGAGCTTCTTGAGGTATTGTTACGGGCCTACCTCTTCCAGGAAACCGAGCAGAAAGTCCTTGCCGGCAGCGTTGGAGGTGTAGAAGCCGGAGATGGCTTTGTGGAGGACATTAGGGTTGAGGCGTCGGCTGGTGGAGGGCAGAGCTCGCAGCGCCCGCAGCACGAACCGCGGCTCCTTCCCTGACACAGCCTTCTCAATCTGTTTCACATGTTCCTTGATGTCTGGAGAAGGGATAAACAGGACATATACACTAATCACCAGTGTGAATTTTGTCAAATTTAGGTCTATTTACATAGTCACAAGAGATTTGAATTACACTCATTAAGTCATTCCTTGGCACTTGCTTTGATGCGACTATGCTGGCTCCAAGTCCATGTAATATTTCAAAATATAACGTTGACGTACGTTCACAAGCTCAGATGGAGGATGGGATTTTAGGCTAATCACGAGTTAGCAGTAAATTAATTTCGATATTACCGTTCATTTTTGACAAGCAGCTTTGCTCCCCACAAGGTACGAGGAAGTAGTACTTTAACAAATTCTACTCTAACCTCAACAGCATCCAAGTCGCTCTCATCACATCTACATATTAGACGGACTAAAGTAGCCGTGTTAACGTTAGCTCCATTTACACTAACTAGAGGCTCCGTCCATCACCATCATTGTAAATCCCTAGGAAACACATATATACCAAATCTATTAAAGACACTGACACAGAAATAATCAAAGCTAATTCTATGAGTTTTGACTTTGGAGTTTACCGGTAGTATTAGCTAGCTATGAGTATTGCTAATTGCTAAGGTTAACCATGCCCACGACCTACCGTCTATAGCCAGCCAATCTCACCAGCTAGCTATCGTTAGCTAGCTGGCTAACTAGCTAGTACGCTAACAACAGTAAATTGACAGATGAACGATTATGAATTCCACAAACAGAAACGACTTTCAAGTTTTGGAGAACACTAAACAGTTGCGGGTTGTAAGCTGAAAATACCTTCTAATGTAAGGCTGTCGATTTCCTTTGGAGGCTTTGCCGACCCGGCAGCGTCCTCCTCGGGCATCTCAACATCCTGAGGTTCGGGCCCTGTCTCCTTCTGTTTGTCAGCTTTTGCATCTCTGGGCTTTTCACGTCTCTTGGCAGTTTGTTCTTTCATCTTGTCACTAGAAGTTGAAAACAGAATTCAACACAGGCCAAAATCAGCAAATAACTTTAACAACAAACAAAGATGCACTGATTATCGAGTCACTGAACAACACTCACTTCAGTTTATCTCTCAGCAGAATGACTGGCAACTATTGCGGTGCGCAAAGAATTGTGGGAAACAGACATAACTAGTCAAGAAGAAACTACAGGAGAACGGAAGGATTTCAGAAAATATAGTGCAGGGAGATGGTCGTGTTGACATGGTTCGACTGTCTTGAACAAATTAGACAATTTATGTATGTATGTATGTATGTATGTATGTATGTGTGTACAATATATATGAAGGCCCCATGTATTTCCAAATTCATATGGATTGAAACTGTATAGTATGCACCTGGCAACCAAAGAGGGGCTTTCTTTGCAAGGGAATTTTTCCTTTTATTGAGTCTTTGGAGTCAAGTGCCACCACTCGCACTGCCCCCCACACACACGCGTAGATCCACACAAACACATACTCAGAGAGAGAGAAAGAAAGAGAGTGATGTAACAGTGTGGTTTATATTTGCCAGTGCTCACTCTATTATGTCCATTTCAGCATCGACCTCTGACCTTTATCTTCAGGGAACACCTCCATGCTCCTCAGGACGAAACTTAACTCTGTGCAGATGAGAGGTGGTGGGAGGCCAGGTTTTGTTAGATTGAATGTGTCACCTTATCCACGGTGACTTGTGTCTTGTTACCAGGTGATGGTATCACTAACGCTTGAGTAACATAGCAATGGAGGTGGTGGTGGCGGTGTGTGTGTGTGTGTGTGTGTGTGTGTGTGTGTGTGTGTGTTTGCATGTCTGTGTCCGTGTACTGTTTATAAGTGTGTGTATGTGTGTTTGCCTGTCTGTGTCTGTGTACTGTTTATAAGTGTGTGTGTATGTGTGTGTGTTTGCTGGCTTTGCTGACATTTGGATGAACAGGAGCTGACTGAGAATAACAAGGGCTCTGCCACATAGCACACAATGCATAGGTGTATTAACATCCGTAGTCATCATCATACACTGGTATATAACAAAAAAGGATTTTAGACATGCACACTATACATTGGGCCTTTCCTTCTACAGTGTATATAGGAACACTTGTCTTTCATTGTATGTTCAGAAACTCACACATTCCTTCAGGAGTGAGATTGATATGAGGAGTCAGTCATTCTCAGAATGCCGTGCTGTGCCTGTCTCATCTGAACCTGACAGCTGAGCTGAACATCTAAACAAAGAGCTTGATTGCTGTGCCCAATCACAGATGCACAGGGCAGTTAGAGCTGATTGAGCCTCTGGAGTGAGACTGAATCAGCAAGTGCTCTAATCAAGAGGCTGATCTCTATTGCTGTTATTTTGGCATGCTGGCACTAAATCTGTGTACTTCACAAAAATGCTTTCTACTTATAGAATGGGTATCTTAGTGTAGTTTGGAATGGGTCATATATTCTGTCATTTAGTCATCAAAACCGCATGATTATGTAATGATCAATGCAATAGCCATACAGTTTTCCCCACAGGGATTTTTAATACTATGGTGGTGGTAGGGTCTTAGGAATGTGTGCAGTGACCTCCCAACTTCATGTCTATTGTTTCCACAGTAAAACAGACCTGTATTGGCACTGATGAAAGAATTAAATGCATCAGTTTGAATGCGTCACACATGGCTGAAATATGGTTTAGCCAGTATTTTTATTTTGATGGTGCAAATTAGACTATGGTGGGCTGCCATAGTCTAGACAGTGAGAGGGAAACACTTGCCTGACCCAGGACTTTGGGGAATTTCAACAGCATTTTTCATTTGTCTCAAAGGATCAAAATATTTCAGGATTATCAGTAAACTCTCAATCATGCAGCCAATAATTACAAATGTAATTTCAGTTAGTGATAAGAGGAACAAACTGTTTCATTAAAGCATAGGCCTGAGGCTCAAATTCAATATATGGGGTTGTCAACCCTGTGTTGAACCGTAACTGATTTCTTTGCCAGTTTCTCATACGGAGATGATATGATAGGGCTGCTTGTTGGTCTACTGCCTACTCCTAGCATACTGTATTGTGTGCCACATTTCACATGAATGAGTGACACAGCGATCACCTCGGCACGCCTGATGCTATCTAGCACAACACTTTGTCAGCTTGTCATTTGATAAAAGAGCAAACTCAGGCGCAGCCCTGGTCAGATTTCAAACACAATATTTACTTACCTGCCCTGGGCTGCGGCTGGGTCTCGGCAGGGAGTCACGTGCACGGCGTGAGAGTGGGGAAACACATCTCTGTGGCAGTGCTACACACAGGCACTGACATAGAACTGATATAGGCAGACAACTGATATAGACAGATAGAGGCCTGTCCAGTAGCACTGCAAACCTGGCAACAATGGCTTTTTATGTCCTACTGAGCATCACAAAAAGAATATAATAAAACCGTGAAGTAAGTCTAAAGAAGATAGAGCATAGACCAAGAAAGTTGTGCTGTATTTCCAACCTGGTAACACAGGCTTGACCTAGCATAGTTAAAGAAGAGCTAATATTTAGTGCCACGCTGAAAACACTTACTGTGCATTCTGTAATGGTGTCAAGGGGCACTCGCACGTCCATGATCAGGTGCAGGATCAGGTATACATTGTCAACCAAGTAAGAGATTGTCCACATATCCGACATCAGGCGTCAGGTGTCTGACATCAGGACAACTGACAAGGACCAATTTGGTTGAATCATTGTGTACAATAAACTGTACAGGACTTTAATAAGTGTGAAGACTCTATTCTCTCTTGCTCGCATTCTCCAGGATAAGATGTGGAAGGACCTGAGTGGGTTGTCCTCTTGGAGAACATATACGCCATTCTCGATATGGCAAGTAATCCTGGAGTGTAGCAATCCCGAAGTATCCCATCATTCTCTGAAAACAGCTGATATTTACAGTACTTTAGACATTAAAACTCCGGGAAGTGACCTCATTCACATTAAACAGAGAAGAGCTAATATTTAGAGCACTTAGGCAAACCTGGCAACTCTGGGGTGACCTCACATTCTTCAAGAGAAACACATGGTACCTTAGAACTGAGACTGGAGATTGTGCCAAACCTAGGCAAACACCCATCATCTAATATCCAATCAGCACCCATCTATACTGTCAGTTGCTTAAGATATAGAACATTTTAGATTTAATACATGATATGGTGAAGCCCTGCTTGTAATAAAATATTACCTTGTGTGCACAAGATTTTAAAGGCACACCAGCAACATTTTTAGGTGAATTTACATAAAAATGGTAACAAAGAATACATTTGTTTTTACTGTTCATACAAGGTCTTACAACTTCGTCTTACAACATATTTCAATATAATCAATACCCTCTGCACACAACATGACAAAATTTCGCAGCAGGATAATCTAATCACACAAGGTAATATTGTTTTGTCTCTACACAAGATTAAAAAGTCACTGTAGGGGATTTTCAAGGCTGTGTAAGGTTAAGGATTGAGAAATCTGAGTGTACTTTGTGTGTGTTTGTGTGTGTGTGTGTGTGTCTGTGTGTGAGTGTGTGTGTTTCCTGCCAAGTGAAGTGATATGGAGCTTGCTTGGATCGGATAGAAGGGAGCATAAAATAACAGGCCCAGTTTCCAATTCCATTTGCCTTTCTAAAGGGCCACAATGATTTGTCTTAAATTTATTGGCTTATGTGCAGACACAAAGGCACTATTTCAGGGTGTGCCCTAGTCCCCAGACAGGCAAGAAAATGAGCACCTGAAACAGAGCTGAAAAAAAAAAACAGCAGCTTTGTGGAAGATGTAGTCTTTTGAGCAGAAATGTCAGGTCTCTCAGTTTCCATTGCATTATTATTATTATTATTATTATTATTATTATTATTATTATATTTTACTGAGCATCTGAAAAATTATCTAATTAACTCAGGATATATATTCGTAACCTAGTCCAAGTCTGTAGACCAAAAATAAAATCTACTGTATTTCCAAAGCAGAATCTCTGAAGATTCTGTGGGGGGAAAAAAGTCGACATCAATGAAAGCTGCCTGTTCAGAGGACATGTAACTGAGCAGAGCAGGTTCTGGTTTCAAAGGGCGAGCACGTTGACAGAACCGAGTCCTGACACCCCAGACTGATTGAGTGGCACAGAAGTGAATCGCATCCTTGTGAAACGAGAGGTGCAAACCTCGCAACACACACAAAAGACCCAAGACAGTCATAAACATGCATAACCCATGCCAAAGTTGGCACGCTATGTGTTTGCATGCTCACACACACACACACACACACACACACACACACACACACACACACACACACAAAGACAAATGGCATTTTCACACACTGGGTCAGAAACACTAGATGGAAGAGGTGTTCATGTCCTGACAAACAATGAGGTCAAGACATTCCCAAACAAACACATTGACATGTTGAGGTAATGACAACGGTCTAGGAAAACAAATTTCACCTTACCCTCTAATTGATGGCAAGTTTATTCACAAATGAGTGTAGAGTAGTCTGTACTGTGCAGGAACATGGATCTGCAGGATGGGTGAAACTGCTAGTAAATGGGTTTGAATTATGCATCACCTCAGTGGCTTAGGAAAAAAGATTATCCTATAGGTTTCTGCTTTATAAGCATGTATGAATGTATGTGTGTGTGTGTGTGTGTGTGTGTGGGTGCACTACTTTACTCCAATGCCATTAAGCTATATATCATTGGATCAGCAGGACTAAGAGGTTGGACCAAATCCATGTTGACACAAATTAGTTTTACGTGAGGCAAACAGACATAACAATGTTTCAGCATCTCATCTTTCAGTATTTCACTTCCGTTATGCTTACTCATCTCTCTCACTGATTTAAAGACTTCTCTGATAGAGAGAAGCCAAATTAAGAGGTTGGTGAACCAATTAGCTTTAGCTCCCACCACCACCATCCACATTATCTACATATGAGGTCTGTAGGGGGTGCTGTGAGATTGAGTCAGTATGTGTGTCAGTGTGTGTGTGTGCAGTTCTGCACTGAATCTGGATTGAGATGTCAATCCTTATAAGGCTTTATGAATGCCTTATAACCCTCCATGAATGTGTTTAATGGATGCAAAGTTAACAGAAAACCCTATTTACCACCTTTAATACAATTGAAGCTTCACTGTGTTTTAATCATTTCAGTTTCTCTGGAAAAGCGAATGTCAAATGAGGGAGGTCAAAGCACAGGTTTGTCCTCTACACTGGCATATGAACATGTAAACAACTGATTCAGGGTCATAAGGCTTTCAAATACAACACAACATGAACTGTGTGATGGTCGCTGTCCACTGATTCCAGTGCAGTTGCAAGTCTTTGATCGTAGTGCGCACAATATCTTGCTGAGAGGTGCCAGATAAACCATTCTTGCTCCTCATAAGCCATCTAAAATAATGGGTTTCAGGGCACTGATTCAAAAAGACTGAAAAGGGCTGGGTCCTAGGTGCCTAAACAATAAAGTACACATTTGTCAACACGTTACCTTGCTTTGGTTTGTAACAATGACAGGAAGCATGTAAAAAACCAGCATGTAGTGGAGTTAGAACATAGAACAATCACACAAATGCTTTACTGATAAGGAGCAACGGCTAGATTCGTTTCCACAGCTGTGCCTTTCTGCTGCCCTCCCTTGTGACCCACGCTATGTGCCTGCTTCTCTCAGGACTGCTCACACAAAGGCAATACAAAGGCAAACAGCTAACCAAACAGGGCCTTCTAATCAACATACCTGCACACCACAGTATGAATATGAACTATTTTCAGTTGTCAACAGTGGTGGGCCATATGTGTATAAATAGTGCATGAGACACTCTTTCCTGCAGTCCAAGATAAGCAAAGTTATCATAATGAGGGAAATATAAGTTTGCACCCCATATGTTTGTTTAATGGTCACTACCACGCACTGTAGGAAGAGGTTTTCAGAGCACTGCTGTGTGGTTAGACCAAGGTACTGGTGGTGATTGAGGCTTCCTCATGTCTGACCTGCTTATTAGGCAGTGACTTGAGGTACTCTAGGTGCCGACGTGCGTCCTCTTGGTTGGCGCGCACATAGTACACTAGGTAGGAGATGACCATGGCGAACCAGCCAAACATGGTGACCAGCATAGCCACATCCGTGGTCCGCTTAAGGCCGGCACACAAGTCCAGTTCCTGGGCCACCATCACAAAGGACTTCCCCTTGGCATCGGTATCATTGGGCACGGTGGAGTTGCACACCACGTCTGCCAGCGAGGCCGGCTCCAGGTCCAGTTTTGGCATGGCCTCCTGCAGGCCGCAGTCACAGCGCCACGGGTTCCCCGTCAGGTTGGCCTTGGCTTGCAAGCCGCCCAGGGCGTCGGGGTCCAGCGTTAGCAGCTGATTGGACGACAAATCCAGGCTCTTGAGAGCGGGCCCGAGGCTTGCGAGGGAGCCCGGCTCCAGGAGGGCCAGTTTGTTGTGCGAGAGGTCCAGCTCAGTCAGTACGGAGAGACCCAGGAAGGCATCGGCCGGGATGCTGACCAGCTGGTTGTAGTCCAGGTAGAGACGTCGTGTGGCGTTGGGGATGTTGCGTGGCACCTCGGCGAGGAGCATGTTGCTACAGCGTACGACCAGGCCACCCGCGTCGCCCTCGTCCTCGTCACTCATGGAGCAGTAGCAGTTCTCAGGGCAACTGGTCTCCTGGAGTCCTCTGGCTGCTGAGGAGAAAACCAGCACGTTCAAGAGCATTTGTGCTGCCGTGATGTGGTGGAGCAGACAAACTGCAGAGAACGGCATTGTGGGATGCCTGCATTCCCATCTAGTGAGAGATCATAGCAGCAGCAGCAAGTCTATCTGTACACACAGGAAAAACATAGTGAGTGAGAGAGAGAGAGATTTTTAATTTTTCTTTATTAATGGAATCAAGGGTACACTTAGAGGTGTTTTTTTAAAAAAAAAAAAAACTAAAAAATTAAATGAAGAGACAAAAATATTTTCAGTATCAATTCATTTTCTCAAAGATGTAGCAATTAACATACTATCTTTTACAATACCTGGCACGAACAGTTTTTGATCTCCTGTACTTTTGGGAAATACTCCATCACAGATAAAGAATTACGACATCATAAAATTATTTCCAAAAAGCATTCATTTTCTCCAGCGTGAGAACGCTGCCCATGAGAACATAGCTGGCCCTGGTATTCCTTACTCCTCCCCAATGTGTTTCTCTGTGACAGCAACAAGCAGAGAGCAAGAGTACTGTAGAGTACCGTACTGCTGGACTGAAACAGGGGCTGATGAGAGAATATTTATTCTCATCATTTTGGTCACAACTAGGACATTAAAAAAAAAACATCAAAGTGGCAAACAGGCAAAGTAGCCATATTTCAGAATACTGCTGTTCTTCTTTAAGTGGAAGAAGGGAGATGGTGAAGGGATGAAAAAAGACAGAAAGGGAAGGAGAGAGTAGGGAGGGAGTCTGAGAACATAATGGGGAAAGATAGAAAGGAAGTGAGAGTAACCAAGAGGCAATTAGAAGTGGCATCCTACCATCAATGTGAGGGCCACTAAATGAGCCTCTACAATGCACCCCATGGTGTTTGATGCCAAAATAGGATCCATGCTGAGGCAATTACTCTCAATGGGCGGACTGCCAATCAGGCCGGAAACAGAAGCTATGTAATGAGAACATACAGCTGTGGATTATCACACACACACACACACACATTCACACACAAACAAACTGGCCAGTCACGCTGCAGTGACAGAAAGAAAGACCGTAGAAAGGGCTCATTCTCTTTTGAAGCCCATTAATTGGCCTCGGCATAAGACAATGTGGTACAATGTAGTACTCCAGAACCATTGCTTTACATTAACAAGGTATCCAGAGCCCTCTGGAGTGAAAGGATGGCGTTACCAACCACCATCTAGCAACCATCTACTGAACAGCAACCATTATTCACCCACAACATTCACTACACAGCAGCTATTTTACAAATGACGTGACTCGGAAATATTTAGTAGTAAGGACCATTCGGAATCTCGGAATGGTTAGGGAAGGAGAGTAAGGAAATTAATTGACTCAAGCCATTACGCTCGCTGATTATTATGGGATTGCATCGCCGTCAGTGACTCACCACAGGCAGGACATATCCACTGGTCTGACTTCAACACGATCATCTGACCTAGACGGAAATCGCTCTCAATCACACAGACCACACAGATAGTAACTGATGCTAACAGAAGAGGACACACACATGTTTCCAGAGGACAGACAGAAGGGTATTTCTCTGTGGCCTACTCTACTCTACTCTACTGGTAACTACACCATAGGTAAAGCAATCCAATACTTCCGTCTGGAGCGTAGTCCATGACCCAAATTCTACATTGCTACAAGTCCCAGGTGACTGAGTGGTAACTGAGTATTGACTAAAGCACACCACAAACAGCGTTTCCTCTTACTAATCCTATCTGAAAGCCACTACTGCTGCTGAACCTAAAGGCATTAGCAACCCTGGGAACATTTATGGTTAGCCACTACAGTACACAAATCCTGAGGTCAAACAATTTTCAGGGCCTAAATGCATTTTTTTTTTAATTAACTACATACAGGCATCAGTTGTAGATCTTCTCTGACTACTGATTGCTGAAGTTTCAATCTTAAAACTCACATCACGTGAGTTAAATTTCACCAAGTCTGTCTGTCAATCTGAATGTTCTTTTTGTTTTGATCACCATCCATCGCTTTTCTAATATCTGACTCCCCTTTATAACACACACACACACACACACACACACACACACACACAATTGACAGTATATGTGTGTGTTTATTATTTGAGTTATGAGCACTTTGTGGAGACAGCACTCCTTGCCTGTGCCAGACACACTAATGGAGTCCTGAGTTCCTGGACTACACAATGTAGGCTACTGCCAGTGGCCTATGGTCTCTGACTGATAGTCATGCATAAGCACTACAGGAGGGAGAGCTCAGAGGGAAGAAAAGGCAGCATTCCTCTCTTTCTCAGCCCCTATCTCACACACTCACTCACTCACTCACACACACACACACACACACACACTTTGTCCATCTCTTATTTCTTCTTCTCTGGTGTTTCTTTCTCCTACATGAAGAATGGCTGAATGAATCGTCTGTCAATCCAAATAATTTTTCTCAGATGCTGTTCACAACTATCAGCCAGCAAGATATCTTTTTAGAAATCTTTGAATCCCACAATCAGCATTATGTAGAAAAAAGGCTTTTGTATTGGCCTACTGATAGTGAAATGAAACCAAAGGGCCATAGGACATACAATGTATTTAACCTAGCCTACACCGATTCTATTTATCAGTAAGCAAGCCTTACTGCTTGCAAACTATTAGGCCTAGCCTATAACTTCACTCTGAATGATTAGGCTGAGGATAAACTACAGTTTACAACATAGGCTATAGATTTTCTTTTGCAAAGCAGGCTGGTTGATTTATGTTAAATCACAAAATGGCACCAGGCAGAAAAGAACTGACAGACTGCAGGATGTATGCTCTGCATCAGTAGCCTATTACTGTATAAAGGTCATTGATAGGCTACACCAGTGATTTCCAATAGAGTTACTGAATGCTTGACATTCACAAAGCATCTCTGAATAGTGTTTAAAACAGAAACATTTCTACGTTATGACATTGTCATTAATGTTCAGAAACAGGTTTCCCTTTTAAATAACATATAGCCATTTATTTTATGAGAATGATAGGCTACTTAAGTGTTTTGTTAAAGGTTAAAATTAACTTATAAAACAAAGATAAATCAACGGTGGAACAGAACTTACCCAGCTGGGTCGGAAAAAATGACTTGTCATTACAAACAGAACGTCCATAGTCTGTGGTCGATATCCTCTGGAATAGGTATTTTCAGCATACCTACCAAATCATTTGAGCACCAAAAACTAAAATAAAATAAAATAAATGAATAAAAAATCGAAAACAAGGAAGGTTACTGTAGCCTACTTAACATGCAACTGTGTGTGAGGTAGTTGCGCACATGCCTCGCCTCATGTCGGAAACTCGCGCTCAGCTCACTCTCTTCACCCGTACTCTGATACTAAACACAGGGTTGTCAACTGCGTGCGCATCCTGCTTTTTCACCTCCCAGCTCGAAGCAAACCGAAATAAGATGTGTGTGTGTGTGTGTGTGTGTGCGCGCGCGCGCGCACCGCGCTTGTATGTGGTCGCGCCATGAGCTATGAGCGCTCGTGTATGTGTAGGTGATCGCGATGAAGTTACTTTAGCATTCTTTTTTTTTAGCATTTAATTTTCCTAACAACCAAAATGCAATCAATTTAGCGGTGCCGCGGTGGCCGCCCGTGTGATTTTAATGTTGCCAAACAGCAAATTTCGGGTCAACATACATGACCCTTTCATTAGTGGCTTGCTGACAGACCAACCCGTCTTGTTTTCTAGCATTTTGTTTCAATGTAACTCCATTATGATCCCTGCAACAGGCACAAATGACAGAAGGTATTATTTTATAAAACTGAAAAAAATAACTAGATTTATATAATTAGAATTATATATATATATATATATATATATATATCATAATCTCTGGCCATCTGACTTAATCAAAATAATCATGTAAAAACTACTGTGTTATGAGAGACTGTAATATCTGCATGTCCTTTGGCTTGTTTTTCAAATATATCCTAGGCCTAAAAAAGTATGGATATTGTGTGGTCATATCAGAAAGGACCAAACTGAACCAGATTTTTGTGCAAACCTTAAACCTAAATGTTTTCCCATCAATTTCTTTTCACTTTTTGGTTACTAGAAAATCTTAATCCTCTGCCTTTGGAGTGTTGTGAGATACAGTATTGAGCAGCGGTTCTACGGTGGCATAGCCTGGCTAATTAGCCTGAACTGGGATTATCCATCTCTGTCATGTCTATTTGGTCTGGGGATTGTGAATGATTCTATGGACTCTATGAGCGCGAGTCTGGGCTGTTCTACTGCCTCTGTATCCCTTTGATTACAGACCACATTCCCACAGGTTAATTTGTGGTTGCCAAAACATTCCTATTCTCACTCCTTCATGTTTTGCCATTACATGTTAAAATTGTATCCCTGGCTTTGGAAACACAGGAAAATTAAGAAAAGACACACAGAAGACAGAAAAAAGAAAGAAGACTGCACTGCTTACAGGTTACAGAGGAAGATGGTGCACAGTTAACTTAAAACAAAAAAAAAAAAAAAAAAACTTTAAAAAGCATTGTGAAATAGACAAGTGAGAAAGAAGATGTGACAAGATTTTTACTGTAGTACACCAATATCAGCACTGGGTGGCAGCACACAATAGAGGAGTGAAATTAGATAGGACTGTGCAAGAATGCATGTTTATCACATGCTGAGCTATGGAGTTGTAAGAGGTGATATTATCCGGGTTAGACTCCTCCCTGAAATCAGTTTCTGTAGGCTGGGATGTCTGGGGTATCTGTTGCCACTTTATGTCCACTGCAGCAGTCAACATCTTCACTCATTAGTACTAGACATAACAGTTAAAGTCTGTTTGGCCCATCTTAAAACAAAACAAACACAACATACAACATCAGGAGGGGTGGTATATGTAGTTTGATAGGATAAAGCATGTCAATTCTGCTCAGCTCCTGTAGGTAAAACTGACACTCAACAAAAACTCAAACACACAGTAGTGTCCTCTGCTGGTGTTTTCGTGCCATTTTTTTTTTTAATTATTGAGCTGGACACTAACATGGTAGGCATATATAATGATAGTTGTCTTCAAATACTACATAATAGTCTTATGTCATAGGATTTGTCAGAAAGGACTTACCTAACCTATATTTTTAACACAAAATATTTTACTTGACTTCATGTACACATCTGACAGTAGCCTACACATGAACCACTGATTTAACTCAGGACCAACATCTTAGTTCAGTTTGTGCTGGAGACATAATTTTGTGGAGGAAAGCCATTTGTCTAGAGGCCTAGGGGTGTGATTCACTAATTCACTCACTCATTTTAATGGCATAGAGGCAATTTACAGAAGGTCTAACAAGGCTTGATACCACAGCTGGCATCTAGGAAAACAGACGGTCAGATTTTATTAGCTTACAATTTCCCAGGACATTATGAGGCTTTTGAAAATTGTGTTGAATGTTGACGCCAAGGGGCATTAATTCTACAAAGTTTCAACTGATTTATTTGCTTAATTATTTGGTAGGGTGTGGAACTCCTTCATTGCACATCACTAACTCCTACTCTCAGAATTCCAGTGGCTGGTCCCAGAAGTGCAATGGAACAAACAACATAAGGCTTACATCACTAAACTGAGACAGCTTACTTCTACTTCACTGTGCCTCGCAATGTATCAGATTAGTAAATACTGGTATTACTGTCAGTTCAGTAACACTTTCCATGAAGCTTACATTTTTAATGGTTAAGGCATTTGTAATATTTTTTATAACCTAAATATTACAGAATATTGGTATTACTGTCATTTCTCACTGTGTGATTTCAGTGATTTTGTTTGAACCCAGACTATTGTTTTAAGCTAATTGACACCACCTGATGCCTTTCAGGCAGCCTAGGTTTTGCAGGTAGAGCAAAGGCATTATTACACTCCCAAGCAAGGGAGAGATTAGCAAGGGAGTTGACACGTTACATCACATCTCCTGAGGATGCAGAGGTATCAGGGATGAGAACCCATAGACTACTAGAGGAGGGAGGTAGGCCACTGTAGTCATAGTAAAAGAGTTGGTGACGCTCTGCAGGGCTCTCTGTTTCTGTGGGTGGACATCGGTCTTTCCAGAAGGATCTGGTTTCCTCAAAGCATTTCAAATTACATACAATGTCAATATGGTATAACACTTACCTGATTTGCTCTCTGTGAATGAAGGTCCCTTTAATAGAGTAAACTCAGAAGTGCTGTGCTGTCTATGTTATAAGATTATACAATTTGAAAGGTTAAATTAATTTCATGAATTCATACATGTGTGCTAACATTAAAGCATTGTGGCAAACCTACTGACAGTCATCTACTATGCACATTTGACTAAGAAGGCGTGTTTTCAAGCTTCATCAAAGATAAGGCATTTGCAATACAAAACAAGACACATAATTTACATGGATGATCTTTGTTTTTGTTCAGTATCATCAGGGATGCTGTAAGTCCCCCCATGATCAAGGTCTGCTGCTTTTTATCATAAACAGTGCCATCACAAAACATTTCAGAATCAAGCTACTGAGCAGAGTTTATACCGCATAGATATTTTCCTTGCCTAAATGTGGGAGATGATTGGAGCAGAATTTAGGCCCTTTACTCTCAAGCAAGTATGTTTCAAGTGGCACCAGTGGATGCATCTGGTTGTTTTGTTTCATTTTATACCTTTACCACAATCCTAAGAACAGATATACAGAAAAAAGTTAAACAAGCCATGTCACATGTGATTAAATGCACTAGACTATTGATTTTTAACAAGTGGAAGCCTCAGTTCTGACAACCACACAGGAAAATAGATATCCTAAAGATAACTTTAATTGACTGAAAACAATACTTGGATGATTTGCCTTCTTCTATGCTGTTGTCAAAACAGTGGGAAATGAAAATCTGTTAAATAGATTTAGCCTTGCTTTAAAGGACCGTAAAAGGACAGTTTTTTTTTTCTTTTACACTTAAAGCCTTGTTTTCTGATTGTTTATGATGTAATAAAATGGTTAACATTAAAATTTTGATGAATGCTCTGTTCCGAGGAATTTCCGGTTGTTGCGGTAGGAACCCCACCCACCTACAGAATGACTGCATAGGTGCCCTGCTGCAATCATTCCTATTTCTCTATTAAATAAATCATAAATAAAGGAGGAATATAGCAATAGCAACTAGACACTGTTGTACAAGGCTAACTAAAGAGGCCACAAAGGCCAAAACTAATTTAGGTCCTAGTGTGCCACTAACAGACATAAGGATCTGAACCTTGCCATAACAAACATTTTTGTTGTTTGTTTGGATCATCCAAAACAGGGTATCAGGATGTCAGTTTTGACAGGCTCAACCTATACAGTAAGGAAATAAGAAACTGGAGGGAAAAATAGGGGGAACTAGATGACTCTGTGTGTTCAGTTTGTTTCCTTTACCAGGCCTAGGCTTACCGCCAAACTAAGAAAAGGAGGACACCTATGTCTAAAAGTGTGGACAAATTGTCACAAGGACACTCCTAATCTTTGGGCATTTCCCCCTACAGCCCTTACCAAAAAATTGCTGCAGTTTTTCAAGTTTTTTTTTTTTTTATAGTGCAAAGTTTTGGAGGAAACCTTGCAGTTTGTATAAATAGCCAAGAGTCTGAGAGCCTACTGTTAATATGCTATATGCAGGCTATGAAGAGACAAGGTTTGCATATTTGTTGTCTAATGATTGATAATAGGCCTACCAGTAATATATTCATAAGCTTCATGTGAGATTTAGTAGCCAATTTAGCCTTAACTTAGTCGATTATATTGTTTCTGTGGCTTGTGGTGCAGAGCTACTTACTTGCCTGATCTTTTACTATCTGTGCTACCTGTTATGAATTAGCCTACTCTGTGCTTTTGTTGTTTTTCTTTCTTGATGTCACTCCCATCTTACGTCCTTCCTGAATGGCAACATGAACCTGTCTGTGCTCATCCCCTGTCTGTCTTAGTGGTGTGTGTATGCATGTGTGTGTGCACATGTATTAATGGATGCATGCACAGGTCAGTCAGTACTCTTTGCATGTACTGCAAGTGTATGTATGCATGTTGTGTGCTGTCTTCCAGTGGCCTAGGGTTCCTCTCTGCTAGCCCTCACTTTTCTAGCCTGGTAATAAAACCAGACTCTCGTTTTACACTTTTGTTTCATACAGAGGGTCTGGACATTTGGTAGTGAGATTCAATTACTTGCTTGAGGTGTTTAAGTTTAAAATGATTGGAACAGCCTCTCAGTGAATGCTTGCCTTGGCTGATAGCATTCTATCTCTGCATTCACAACACCTCATTCAGTGCACTGATTGGACAGGTTAAAATGGCTCTTGAGACTTGCAGCATTGAAGACACTCCATGTGGATGTCCCTGAACTCAGTTGAAATGTTTTCCCTTTCTCTATTTCCCTGTTTAGACCACCAACCTTACTGCTACAGCTACTTCTGCTGTTTTATGTTTTAGACACACTTTCTGAGTATGAATAGATTCTTATCTCACAATAAAAAGTCAAATTAACTGTTGCAGTCACTTGTCATCAGCACTTCTTTATTGTTGAGGATTTGGACAAGGATAGTTTTTTTTTTTTTTAATAAAATACCTTGGATGAAACAATAATTTTAAAGGTGAAAAGTTACATGGAAAATGAGCTACTTGGCCGTAGAGATACATGGGAATGTGCAGGGTTATAAATTGTACTGCAACCAGCCGCCAGGAGGCCACTAGACTTCCGGGTGCTTGAAGTTTTATGGTTGATGCGCTGTCCATCTATATACACAGTCATTGGTCTGGACAAATGCCTAAGAAGGAGAATACCATGTCTTGGTCTAACAAAATATTTTTTAGCAGTCCAATTCAGTATCTTTCTGAAACAGCATGGTATGTAAAGTCATTGTAAACAGGCTTATTTCAACCCATAGTGAACAAGTAACTGAGGGGCCTATTTGTTTGCTGCAGAGAATGAGTAGGGGATGTGCTAATCTCGCAGAATTTCATATCTGTGTTGAAAATACAACAATAATTTGTTTTACTCTTAATTCTACTCAACTCTGTCCCAAACTTGCTCACCAGTGGATGCAGTATCTGTTCTATCATGCATTCTATCATCAACAGTTGACAAAGCACTGAATGCTAAGAGATATTGCTAGTGGAGGGAGCCTAACAGGCTAACTTTAAATGTGAAATTAACATCAGGCAGATACCAAACATAACATGATCAGATATCCCAAGTCTCCCTGAAGCTTCAGGAGTCTGCTATATTTAGATAGTGGTCACGGGGGATATAATATCTAATGGAAATTGCATGAATTTCATTTATGAGTGGGAGAAGCAGTCAGACATAGTGTCAGAAGCTGCACAAGATAGTTACAGGCTATTAAAAAGTAACATAACTTAAAGTAACATAACTGGCAAGTTGCTCAGCCAGTGCATTCTACATCTATGCCAGTGTTATGATTTGGCTCTCCAGTTGGTACTGTAAATGCTTGTTTTATTTATTTTTCATTTAGCATCATTATTACCTTCGTCAAAAAAATCACGAATTAATATTTGGACATTGGACGTGGTACAAACAGGTTGATTTTAGGTGACTACAACTTATATATTGTTTTCTGTATGCAATGACCAGCGCATCAAGATAAGTAAGTCATTAATCTATTTCTGTGTCATCGGGATTAAAAATCTAAAATAAAACAAAGTTGACTTATTACAATCTCTTATTACATACTGTAACATGCTAACTTCAACAGAAAAAAAAAACATTAAGTAATTCAATACAGCCACCACTGAATGGACAGTAAGACAAAGCCTTGCTCAAGGGCACCACAGTCATGAATGTCCAGTCCAGTCCTCAGTCACTCCTGGATGTGAACATGAGAGAACTATGTTCAGTCACTTCTGCCCACATTTTTTCAACCAGGTGGGAATCAAAGCGGCCACCCTTTGTTTTCAATTACAGGTTAGAGCCCCTAACCAGTAGGCCTCAGCTGACCCTGTGGACTTGCCTGGTGGCTGGGAGAACACAGGAAACTCTTCAGGTCCTTGAAGCTTCCAAGGTTCTTCAGATGTAGCAGGGGCATGACAGTGCTCCCAAGCATAGATGATATAAGAGCTGGGAACATGATATTACATGCCTGCTGTGGGCTTAAAGGGAAGATAATTGAGACACCATTCAAAATCAGCATGGGAAGGTATGACACTAAGGTCATGACTAGGCTGTTGGTGATGATCTGCAGAGCTCTCTGTTTTCGTGGGTGGACACCACTTCTTCCAGAAGGATCTGGCTTTCTCAGGTTGAGGAGAATGATAAAATCACAGAAAGAAATGGTCATAACAGCGAAAGCACATGGAACCCATATCACAATGGCCAATTTTCTGTACACGGTTATGACTGAACCAAAAACTACAGTAAAAGTCCAGACCAATGCACTGACTACCAACCGATATCTTGAGTCTTTTATCTTCAGGAACAGAACAGGATAAACAACAGCCATGTAACAATCCACACAAACGCAGGCAGTAAGCAGAGGTCGTCCGGTCAAGTTGAAACAGTACAGAACAAAAGCAGCATGTTCAAACTGATTGTTTTTCCAGTAGAAGAAATTGAGGGTGGCTGGAAGAATGAACACATTGAAGATCAGGTCCATGACAGTGAGGTTGAGCATGTAGGTGGTGCTGGCTGAGCCACTCTGTTTCCCCTTAGTTATCACACACAGGAGCCACACACAGGCAGGAAGCCCTACAAATGCACAGGGCACACTGAAAATGCCCCAAATCAAAGGACCCACAGACAATCTGATGCAGTTTAGGTTCAGGTTCAGGTCCAGTTCAGTTGAGTTCACAAAGCTTCTCAGGTTTGATGAGAAATACTCCATACTTATTTCCAGGATGAAATGAGGAGATATATATCAAAACAACTGAATGTCCCATCAAAGACAAACACATGGGGAAATCTAGAAATAAAACAATAGTTCCAATAAAAACTTCAGCAAATTGACATGTTCCCTTCTGTGAATCAGTGCTCTCCTTTCTCTCACTTGAGAATCAGGAGACTATGTACTTGGATGTGGTACATATCTATTTCTATTATTTGAATATGCAAGTTTTATCCATTAGGTGCGTAGGATATGATACTTTCATACTATGATATGATATGATACTTTAGATACTATTTTCCACATGTGTCAAAAAGTGAGAAGCCAAGCAATTACATCAAATCTCAATGTATTCTCCACTCTGTACAATATGGATATTTTGTATCAGAAGACATCTTTCTGTAGGGAGGTGTAGGTGTGTGGGTACAGTAATTTCAATCAATTTTTATTCTGTAAATGACTTAGAAAATATAAAAAATCCTATAATTGTTTGAGGAACAAATGTCAATATACTATGTTTTTAACCAATTGCTGTATATATATGACCTCTAACACAGAACCTTACAACTTAATAATTACTATGTGTAGCAGTCAAGTTGTAGCACTCTGGTTTCAGCTGGCTTGTCATGCTTGAAGGCCTTGAAGGTGATATTTGCATGGCTTTTGCCATTGAAACCAATCATTATCACCAGAGGTAATGGTATGCAATCCCGCTCCTGGTACAGACCCTGGTTATCTCTTGTTATCTCTCTGGTCTGTTGACGGTGCCCGCCACCATGGCATTGGCAGAGGAGGGAAACAGAACATGGCAATAAATCTCTACGGGGCTCAGAGACATCAGTGGTATGCATGCATACACAAGCAGAGAAGGGAGGTAGCACCCTAATGTCATAACGAGGCTATAGATGATGGTCTGCATAGCTCTCTGTTTCTGTGGGTGGACGTCACTCCTTCCGGAAGAATCCGGCTTTCTAAGAGTGTGGAGGATGGTGATGTCAAAAAATGGTTTGGTTGGAACGGCAAAGGGAAACTCAATGAATGGAGAAGACAGGTTCAGTGCGGTCCTGAACAGAATCAGATAAATGACTGTCAGACCCCAGACCAGCACACAGACCAGCATTTTATACCTCTTGTCTTTTCTCCTCATGTACAAGATTGGGTAAACCACAGCCATGTAGCAGTCCACACATGTACAGACCATTAGCAAAGGTCTTCCACAGACGTTGAGAGGGAACATAACATCACTTGTCTTTGCAACAACGTCATTTTGCCATGTGAAGTAATTGAATGTGAATGGAAGTATGTTTATATTGAAGAACAGATCAATGATGGTGAGGTTGAACATGTAGACATTAGACATGTAGATGTTAGCCATGCCGCTGCGTTGCCTCTGAATGAGCTCCCACAGAAGCCACGAATACACCTGGCCCAGTGAAGATGCCCCAGATCCAAGGACCCACAAGCATATTGCCACAGTAGTAGTTGTCAGTGCTGTTACCAAGACTCGTCCAACTTGGTGCAGACGACAAACTGAATTTCAGAAAATCTGAAAACAAATTTAAAGAAAACAGAAAGTCAACACAAGGTTCATCCAGAGGTTTATATCCTGTAGTAATCCACTCAAAGCCAGTAGTCATGAACTGACTAGAAGAGTTCACCTCGATATATTGATAAAATGTTCCACCTGGACCTACACATATTACATAGTGACAGGTGGCCCTGGTGGAATATCAGTCAACCCAGCGCCAGTGCCAAGATCGTTTTACTGAAGATTTGATTATACCAGAGAAAAAAAGAATTACATGGACACTGAATGACTGTATGATGTATTTGACTTACATGACCTTGGTCTGGCAAAAGCAAAGATGCAAATGACATTTATTTCTCAGCATGATTTAAATTGCTGACAGTGTTTTCCAAGCCACTGCAGATATATTTTATATATTTTCCTTGGTCAGTCATCAATTAATGTAGACTGACAGCACAATGTCTTTTTTTGAACAACAAAACCTTTGGGAAATGATTCCTGGGTAAAAGACTCATTTATTTATTTAGACTATATTTATTACATAGGATATTACAGGACAACATAGTCCTATTGACATACAATAGGACTATGTTGTATGTGTGTGAACTACTAGGCTATATTATTATATCAGTAAACAGAAAATTCTAAACTAATCACAGCAACCAGAATTTAAATCTGAATTGTTTATGTGATATTTCTTAATATTTACCACAATTGTGGGCATTCATGATATATAAACCAATAACCAATAAACAACAACAAAAAAAAAAAACAGATACAGGTAAAAACTTTTTTAAACTCAACTTGTGAGATGACCCAGACAAACGCCTGGGCCTTACACAAGAAATCAATAGCCAAAATTAAAGTTGAAACCAGAATCCAGTACTGTGAAAATGAGCTTCACTCAACCTATAATGCTGTTTAAGCCTACTCCGTAAAAAGTCTTGCCTAAGATAGAGGAGAACATCACTGTGTATTGTACAAATAAAGTTACTTCAGAGACATTACAGAAATTAATATAAAGGATGAAAGGTGAATACCACCCACAAAGTACATTTGCTGTCAAAAGAATGAAACTAAATGAAAATGAACCAGGTAAAAAATGAAGGCTTCAAGGTAAATTGAGTGAGTGAGTTGTCTACCTTTGAGGCCAGGTAGCAAGATCTACAAGTCACAGTGCTTGAGAGATCCATACCAGCCCCTAGGGTTACTATAGCAATATAACCTAAAAGATGCAAATGGAGAAATTACTAGTTAGTGTGAAGAACTGCTACATCCAATGTTTTGATGGCAGTGTTCAAATTTGGTTTGTTGTCAGTTGGTTGCTCTTCAGCTCTTTCCACTCTTTACCTCCTCTAGACACTACCCCCAGATCTTTGGTCGAAAGTGTTAACAAATTTGTAAATGTTACATCTCAGTTAGGGTTTATATATTATGTTATAACACATTAAATAATGTTTTCGCTACACTGTCTGTAATATGTCTATCACTATATCTATCATCTAATAATGAAAAATTATATTTTCCAATATACTTTAACCCTTTCGGCTATGTGAAGGTCACAAAAGCAAAAATTATAATTACAAAACTGGAACACAACATGAAATGTTGTGTACTTGAGCAAAACATGGCTACTTTAGCCAGCTGGAAAATGTAACATATTTTCTATGGTTAAATTATGTAAGGGCCCACAGCAGACAGCTATGGATGGAAAAGCTACATGTAAATATATCTACACAAAACATCATATTGGTCCTTCATCTGGCATGAAAAGCTTGCAAACCTGACTTATTTGCATGAAATGGATCTTTCCCAAACGACAAAAAACATGCAGATCATGTTTGATGATGGAAAGTTATTGTCTAATGTTTGTAAAACAATAGCAGTGGTATTGCTTGCTTATTAGTATTGAGGATTTGGAAAAGTTGCATTTGTTGCATAGTCTCTATTAAGTGGTGGATGAAGTTGTTTGCTTGCATTTAAAAATCCGTAAAACTGCCATTCTCTCTTATTAAGCTTTTTCACAAATGCCATCTAATCTAATCACTGCAGTGACACTGGTCTAAACACACGCAGGTGTGACCATCTGTCTGTTAAACTGAGATCTGCCATGTTGGTCTCTGTTTTGGCTGATTGATGGGACCGTGCGATTTGTGTTTTTAATAGCTACGCTAACACACTTTACCATTCAAACCAAAGAAAAGGCCATAGATATTTCACACTTTACTTTCTCCAAGAACACTACTAGACCTTCACAGGCAGCATTTCCTCTCCTCACATCACACACACACACACACATTAGGGTAAGCTGGTTGGAAAAATACACACTCACACACACACACACACATTAGGGTAAGCTGGTTGGAAAAATACACACTCACACACATGCACACACACACACACACACACACACATGCACACACACACACACACACACACTCTCTCTCACACACACACACACACAAACATTAGGGTAAGCTGGTTGGAAAAATACACACACACACACACACACACATACACACGCACACACACACACACACACACACACACATACACATTAGGCTAAGCTGGATGCAAAAATACACACACACACACACACACACACACACACACACACACACACACACACACAAATCATGAGAATCTTTTCATCCTGGTACACCTTAATGTTTTGCCTTAAAGCAAGCTTGTGTAAAATCATGCACACTGACATAAAAGCTTAACCATTCATTCTAAAGCTGATGGAAGGACATCCTCTCTTCTGTAATGTTGCCATCATTATGAACAAGACAGAAGCCTTTGACCCCTTTTGTGTCAAACTCTTAGAGGGTCCTTTGCTGTGGGCCCTCTTCAGTGTGCCCTCCATATGTGTGGGGGTGCCCGCCAGCATGTGGCCTCTGCGGGTGCTTACTCAGAGGCAGCACCAAGGCTTAACCAACGATGTCTACATGCTCAACCTCATCATCATGGACCTGATCTACAACATCTCCAGGCTTCCTGGTCTGATTAATTTCTTTGTGTGGCAAGACTGTCTGATTTTGAAGCTATTTGGTGTCCTTGAAGGGTTCAGTTTAAATGGGCGTCCTCTCTTAATGGCTTGGCTTTGTGTGTTTCTGCTACATGGCTGTGGTCTTCCCCATCCCATACATGAAAGTGAAAAACTCCAGATACAGAATGGTTGTATGTGTATTTACCTGAGTTTTCATGTTGGCTTTTGGCATATTTTTTGTATTTGGTGAAAACCAAAGGAATTCCACGTCTTTTTTCAATCATCACCATTGCTTTCTGTGATATCTCCATCCTCCACGCTTTGAGAAAGTCAAATCCTTTTGGAAGGGGTGACATCCACCCACAGAAACAGAGAGCTCTGTAGACCATCACTAACAGTTTTATCATGATTTTGGTGTCCTATCTGCTGCTACTGGTTGTTCAAATGTCCTCAGATGTGATTCCTTTAGATCAGCAAGAGAAGGTGTGCTATATTCAAAGACCTGCTTTAATTTTTTCCATGTTGGGAACCACCATTTTGCCTCTTCTCCACCTCTGGAATCTGGGGAGTTTGAAGAATCTGACAAGGTGTGTTTGTGTTCGAGGTTTGTAAAAGCATTGGGTAGTTTGCTTATGAAATTTGAGTGATTTTTTCTGTGTGAAAAAAATATTTATGTTTATGTGGAGGAGAAATAGGAGAAATAGGAGAAACCTGTAAATATAATAGCTGTGTTGTAACTTTAGGACTCCTATTTTTTTTGACTAAGAGTAATTCACAAAGAAATTGTGCCACCAAATATTGTTGAAATATATATTCATTTATTCATCAAATTCAATTAGTCTACTTTTATTCATAAATCCATTTAAACTGCCAACATTTAATCATAAATGCATTTTAAAAAATGGTGCTTACAGTGTCAGTGTCAATCCACTGTGTATCCCCTTACTGTTTCATTTGTAACCTGTAATCTCTGTTGTCACTCACTTCCACAGCCACGCAACACCATAGCAACCAATGATGAATGTAAATGCAAGCACGGCCATGCATGAGACCATAGCATCGGAGCTTTTATCTTAAAACTGCCAGGACATCTGAAAAAAAAAAAAAAAAAAAAACACACAGGAAGGCGCAGCATGTGCAACCCAAACACCAACACCAGCTGATAAGGAATCATGCCCTCCCAGACATAAGAAAAACATTTAAATAAATTCGTTTTAAAATGGTAGTATTTCATGTAATTCATAATTACTCATTTGGGCTAAAAAGTTGAAGTTTACGAGGGAAATAAATAGAAGACATTTAGGAATGAGTTAGACTTTTAGGTTATCTTGGTGACATTCCCCTAGGTTGGAGAGAGGAAATATGGGTGGTGCAGTAGTGTATAGGAATTGGCCTACATATTTGAATTCCCTTTGGGATAGTTTCAGGGTGTGTATTTTATTTCATAAATAAAATGTTAAGCGCATTGTTTTCACCATTGAATGTAAAATGTGTTTTATTTAATTATGTATGTTCGCGTGTAGAACTACTGTCAGGTTGAAAGGTCAACTGGGGCCTGAGAGAGAGAAGAAGAAGGCTGTAAGTCATTTTCCCGGTGTGGAGTCGTTAAAAAAAGTAAGTTTCGTTCGCTCGCATGGTTGAGGCTGTTTTAGTTCTCCACTGTGTTCGGACTGAATGTAATTGAACTGAGCAGCAAAGACTGTGCAACGTTTGTTTTAGTTAAGCTAAGTGAAGTCAATGGAACCTTTGAAGCTAGTTATTCATGTTAAGTACATCGAATGAGCCTTCGTCTGCTGCTACTGGTGGGGAAGCTACGTTGATCCATATACGTTGAGATCCCAGGCGTCGGACTCACGACCAGCGCTACAGAGACGGCGACATCGCCAGTTGGGTGGGCTGCTCATTGCGGGAGCGTTTTGGATTTAAGGTACTGTGGATTTTCTTTTCTTGGCTCATTCATGAGTGAAGCGGCCAGTGGTTTTGGGCCACCCCGAACCCGAGCATCGCTCCAGGCCTGCTACTACTAGGGTGTAACTGAGTTTAGTTGCATGTTGTATGTGAGTGTGTGCGTGGGCCCACGAATTAATTTTTTTGTAAAAGGGTTATTTAAAAGGATGTGTATTAATAGGTTCATGTTAACGGTTTAATGTAGCCTGCCACTATGGAGGCTAATTTGTGACAGCAACTGAAAAGTTAATTGTGATTGATTTCGATTGTAAACTAAGTTTACTGAGTTTTGGTTTAGTTAATTTGGAAAGGTATTCACGGAATACAT
The DNA here is from genome assembly GCA_027481765.1 of Tenualosa thibaudeaui. Classification (NCBI taxonomy): domain Eukaryota; kingdom Metazoa; phylum Chordata; class Actinopteri; order Clupeiformes; family Clupeidae; genus Tenualosa; species Tenualosa thibaudeaui. The sequence continues at coordinate 1,438,017 of JAIFZK010000002.1, forward strand.
ATTTTGTGTTTATATTGAAACATTTATCATTCATACTTTATTTTCTATAATTTAAAAACGTACGATTCTTTATGAAGTAAACTATTATTGCTTAACATTTAGGACGTGGACTCCCGAGTTTCATTTATTCATAAAATAGAATAAAATAGAATTTCTTATGGTTGAAAGACTGAAAGGACACCAGGTTTAAGATAGATGACTTTATTTGGTTTATGCTTTAGAAACATTCAGAGAGAGCCTAAATTAGAAAGGGGAACAGCAAACAGTTTATATTTAGGGTTGGGTAAAGGAACCCAGGAACGCCTTTTCAGTACCCGGTCAGTAGGCCTAGGGGGCGCTACACCAGTATGCACAAGGTTTGCTTGTATGGGATGTGGAAAATCACAGCTGTGTAGCAGTCCATGCAAACAGAGGCCATAATCAGTGGTGTTCCGTGTATGCTGTGAAGACAGTGAGCACTATCAGCCAAGTATCTCTCCTGAAAAAGTAATTGAGTATGCTGGATATTTTGAAAGCATTATGGATCAAATCCATGGTTGTGACATGTTGAACATGTAGACGTCATTGGACAGGCCGCTGCACTGCCTCTTAATAAGCGCCCACAGAAACCATGCTCAGGCAGGGACACCCACACAAGAACAGAGCGCAGATAATGCTGCAAATCAAGTGCTGTTGCAACAGTTCAGTGCAGAAAATGTCATTAGTCTTGTTTACTGTAGAAGTTGCATTTAAGAAATGGTCAGCATCCAAGGCAAGGCTCATACGCCTTTATGGAAACAAAAAAAATAAGAGACCCAGAACAAACACAAATGTGTGTGTGTGTGTGTGTGTCATATAAAGATGCATCCAAATGAGAATGTTAAGGAGAACATATAGCCTATACTATCTCAACTAGAAAACAAAGTCAAATGTAGCATTTAACATAAGAATTTCTATAGGTCATTTTGGATGTCCCTGTATGTAGAACTGAAAGAGAGTACCACATAAATAAATGTATATTTGTAAATACATATAAGCATGTATATACTGTATGTGTGAAAGTTCTGGTAAAAACTAGTAAATATGAAGTAAGAGTCTGTAGACCATAAAATAAATATTATTTTTGGCATCTGACTTACATGATGAGACTCTTTAATGTCTCTCTGTGACTCTGTGCTAAACACTGCCTGTGACAGAGACAAAATGCAGGCTGAATGTGTCATGTGTGATTCAGTAGTTTTTGTTAGCAATAGTCTAAGCCTCCCCACAAAGATCAGTTGTTTGCTTTAGTCATTCAAAACAGGGCCTATCAGATTGTGAATTCAATACGTGTGCACTAATACGTGTTGAGTTTAAGCTATGACCTGCACACAGAATCATGGACAAATAAGACATATTTCTGCTGGAAGACACTGGCATGTTCAAAGCAAAATTTGAACAACAACAAAAAAACACATTACGGAGTGTACTTCCATTCATGATCTTAGCAAATGTAAAAATCACATTATGAGAGGCATGGCAAAACAAAGTGTATTTTTATACTTAAAAGCAGTAGCAGCAGGAAGTAAAAAAACAAGCAGGAAAAACAAATATATGAGACATAAAACTCATAATAATGATATAACAGCACAGGGCCTCGTAGACAGTTTGTGGTTGCTATGCATCAGTTTGATTTGAAAGGCTGTTTGTGTCTTCCACAGCTGTCTTATTTGAAATATTTCAGCACACAAAGAACCTTCTTCAAACTATTTTGGACTCCCATATTACATAAATTTAGCAGCGACATGGTGGTGCTCCCACATAATGGTGCAAGGTCAGCAAGTCCAGTCATATAACACATCTTCACTTCCATACTGAGAGGAGTTAAGAGCAGGAAAATAACCAGTGGAGGGAGGAAGGCCACAACAGTGATGATCAAGCTGTTAGTGATGATCTGCAGAGCTCTCTGTTTCTGAGGGTGGATGTACCTTCTTCCAGAAAGATCCGGCTTTCTCAGGGCATGGAGGACAGAAAGATCGCAGAAGACAATAGTTGGAAGCATGAAGACGTATGGGATCACTCTTAATGAGGACATGTATGTGTTTGTCAGGCTTAGAGAAATCCCATGGATGAATGACAAACCCCAGACAAGTCCACATGTGGCCAGTCTGTACTTGGAGTGCTTTAGGTTCATGTAGGTTATGGGTTGAACCACAGCTAAGTAGCAGTCCACACAAATACAGCCCATGCTCAAAAGTTGTCCATTCAAAAAGCAAAAGTAGATTGCTAGGTTAAATATGTGAGAAAGCATCTCTTGACGTGTAAGCCAAAAATGCAGGATATTTCCTAAAATTATTATATTGATGATGAGGTTTATGATAGTGTGGTTGAGCATGTAGATATCAAACGTACCACTGCGCTGCCTCTGAATGAGCACCCACAGAAGACACATATTGGCAGGCAAACCAACAAATACACAGGGTACACCGATCATTTGCCAAAGCAAAAATATCACCGTCATATCACCACAGCTGGAATTGTTGGTCCCAACTCCAGTGAAGTTTGTGGGTGAAGACTGAGTCAATGTGGTGTCAGGTGGAGACATTTTATCAGATTTAAGCTTACCTAGAATGAGAGTCAAAAGCTGATATAATATGTAAAGACATACATATCAACACAGCTGCATAACCCTACCAGACCTGAACACAAAGAGTGTAGTTTTCCTGAAGATATTCAGTTTGACTTACCTCAGAGGCTGCTCTCACTCTTTTAATGAATTGATTTTCTGTGCCTAACAGGTGTGATGGAAGAGCAGTGCTTTGCCTGCTCCACTATTTAAGACATTTGAATATGTCACACAAACAAAACAGGATGAACGTAATTCATCAAGGCCACAACAACTGCCATTAACAGTTTTTTCAGTGATATTGGTGCTTAAAATATAAAAAGCAAAATATCTGTGAAGCCCTTATTATCATCATATAATTATCATTATATACCTCTGTATTAAGTGGTCAAAAAATGTTAAATGTGATCTGATCTTCGTGTAACTCATGACTAAATACAGTGTGATGAATACCATAAGAGAAGTCATTGCAATTCATGTCTTGAAAACATCTATGATCCAAACATCTACAGTCCAAAAGGTCTGTCAGAAAAAAATGTAAGCCAACCCTTCACAATCCTGGCAGTATGTTAAGCAGGCATTTTAGTCCCTTTTTCTTTCAGGTCAGCCTAGTTCTTAGGATGTTTTCTATGCATCTCTATGGATGGTTGTCATTATTGTGTTGGTTTGGTTGTTCAACTTGAGACTTGCTTTTTTCTTGTAGTGTAGTACCAGAGACATCAAAATAGGCACAAATCATGTTGTTACCCCTGGCCAAGGTAGCGCCGCTTAGTACCTCCACTTAGTATTGCTTTTGTAGAATTTTATATGATTTTATATGATTTCTTGTGACTCCTTTCTGACTGTCAATCATCTCATCTGTGTACTACTCCAAGTTATCTATCTAGCTAAGTCTGTACAAAATGTTCAGTCAACAACTTGTGTAGCATGGTGGAGACCTTAGAGGTCACCTTGACCAGTGATCATATGTCATATGTCATATGTCAGGTGCAAGGCCTTGGTATATGCATGTATGTTCCTGTTTAGGCGATATGTGGTCTGCTAAAATCTAAACCCTTGAGTGTGTCCCTGAGTTATGTACTTATATGGAGTTCCATCCTGATTTAGAAACTGTTAAATTTTCCACTGTTTAAGACAGATTTACGATTAGATTATGTAGAGCCCATTTTCTCTTCACCCGGAGAGAAGGATCCAGAAGAGCTACGCTATCATCTTGGTTATCCTGTCTCAACCTCGCGAGACAAAAGAGTAACTTAGTCTGATAGTCTTTAGACTTCACTCTGTTACTTCAGCTTTTTATTTCATCTATTATTCCATCCAATCAACAATTGTAAACCAATTTGTAATAAATCATCGATCATTGTTGTCAAGGGACACTGAACCGACATAAATGTATCAACAGCAAGGACAAAGTACAAGAGGAGTTGTGCACAGGAAGGAGCTTGAACATACAGATGTAAATCTCTCTAATAATCAAATGGTGTTTTGTGGCTAAATCAAACAGCAGACTGTGATCATGCTTGATACTTGATGCATTTGATTATCAAATTGTATGCCATGCCTCAACAATGTTTTGAGATGTTTTTATTGGCCATGCAAATGAGTCATGAGCCAGTTTTGCCAGTCAGTCCAAAATGACACAACACAACTTTGGATAACGAGTACACTCCTTTATATCTTATGCCTCGTGGAAAAAAGGCTAATTTTACGCCAAGTAACACTCTATTTGAGCTTATATTGATACACTAGATACGCTATACAGACAAGTGGCAAGAGAGGAATATCAACCCTACATTCACTTTTTGTCATGTACGTCTAGGACACCTGGTTACTACACATGGAAAAAAAGTGATAGTGACTCATGACACACACAGTAAAATCTGCTGAAAACATGCCTGTATGTTGTATTCCAACATGCACATAATGTTTGAATTCAGAATCAGAATCAGAATCAGCTTTATTGGCCAACTATATTTACATATACAAGGAATTTGACTCCGGTAGATGTTAGCTCTCTATACACCTATACGGTAGTGCTTTCCAGATGGTAAGAGGGAGAACAGTTTGTGTGCTGGGTGGGTGGTGTCCTTGATGATATTGATGGCTCTCTTGGAACAGTGTGATGTGTATAAGTCCTGAATGGCTGGTTGGGGTGATCTGATGATCTTTTCAGCAGTCCTCACCACCCTCTGTAGAGCCTGGTAATGGTAGTCTTCAACAATGTTGCAGGTAATGATAAATGTGACTTGCAATTAAATATCTTCAATGTGTGAGTTGACCTGTCAAGTATAATGGGAATCAGCCAACTGCGCAAGAGATAAATACACACACACACAAATATTGACAGGCATAACATACTCACATACTGACACACAAATGCTACGGTAGTGCTTGAAGAAGCAGTGAAGGCACTGGGGTATTGAGTTAATTTTGAACAATCATATATTTTCCTGGCATGTGTTTTCATATGATTTTTAATAGTTTGGCTTATATTAGCTTAAACCAGTACCAAATTTAAGATGGTTTCTAACAGATTTTTTTCTGCAGAGATCTCACAGACAGAAAATAAAAAGAAATTCTACAAAACTGCACAAAAGAAATATTTGTCTTGTAGTATAATGTGGGCAATCCCAACAGGTAATACACACCAACAATTTTGCATTGTTTGCATTGTTGCAGTGTTACTAAATACTTTTATGTGTAACTTCCCTAATGCTGTTTTCTCATTTCTCATTTTCTCTATGATACTTTATAATAAAATGCCCATTTTTGGACATGAAACACATTTTAGGATATGTTAGAAGAAGTTATCCGAACAAATTAATGTGTGGTCGGCCTCAGAATGCCCTCAACTTTCTGAGATCTGTAGTCAGTCATGACTGGTCAAAACTGTTGTCAATGTTGATGCATTACAGCAAACAAACCTATCAAATTTCTTTGCGCAAACAGTACACACATAAAAGATACAGATGCACACAGTCAGAAAGACACTGGAATCAAACAGAAATGATGATAGATAAATGTGTGCAAATCCTCAACGTAGGAAAGCATTACAGGACTTTGATTTTATTCAGTCAAACTTGAAATAATAGCCAGTAGAGTTTTGTGAACAACCTTGTCCTTGCTGGTTTGGACCCTAGTGTCACACTAGCGTGTCTGTGTGTGTGTGTGTGTGTGTGTGTGTGTGTGTGTGTGAGAGAGAGAGAGAGAGAGAGAGAGAAAATTACCTTTAAAGCCTTTGTTTTTGAATAAATAATGCCATGAGTAGACTTGGTGTCCAACTTACTGTGTTATTTTAGCTTGACATGAAGATATAGTCTGCAGGTGTTACTGTAATAGACAGGACTAGGACCCAAAGGCAGATCGGAGCAAAGGTTTATTTACAGTGGTCAGGGGAGATTCAAAAAAGGGACAAAGCTCAGAAGATCCAAAAAAAACAACGGGTAATCCAACACAAAATCATGTAAGTCTTTGGGGGAAAAAACACACAGAAGATCCGGTCTGTAGGTATAAAACACAGACGGCAAAAACTAAAGTAGTAATCCTCTCAGTCATAGAAGGTAAATCCAAAAAAATAAGTAGTCAAGTTCAGAATACAAAATCCACAGGTAAGCGCTCAATAGCGCAGGCAGAAAACACGAGAATCAGAATTCACCGAAGGCAAACACAGGAGCAGGCAAACATGAGAACAGCTTTTCATCAAGGAACACGGTCAGACAATCAGACAAGGAGCAAGGGAGAACTGGGAAATAAATAGGGAACAGAGCAAAGAAACTAACAAGGTACAGGTGACACTCATTACAACAATCAAGAACGTGAAGACCGGGTGCAGAGCGGGAAGGGGGAAAGGGGCAGGGCAGACAGCAAAACAAAAGCACATGGACAGGGTAAACAAAACACGGAACTAGCGATACACAATTAGTCCAGAAGGAGGCCGGGTAGTTGAGAGCAGGATCATGACAGTACCCCCCCTCTAACGGACGCCTCCTGGCATCCCTTTGGTAGAGGAAAGATGTTGGCGGCGGAAGTCTCTGATTAGGTTGGGGTCTAGGATGTGCCGGGCCGGAACCCAGCACCTCTCCTCAGGACCGTAGCCCTCCCAGTCAACGAGGTACTGGATGCCCTGGCCCCGACGACGAACGTCCAAAAGTCTTTTAACAGTGTAGGCCTCGGATCCATCTATGAGGCGGGGGGGAGGTGGGGGAGCAGGGGGTGGATGCATGGGATTACAGATAAAGGAGGGAAACATGAAAAGTGGGGTGGATGCGGCGTAAGGGACAAGGGAGTTTAAGACGGACGGCTGTGGGGCTGATGACCTTGGTGATGGGGAAAGGACCGATGAATCATGGGGAAAGTTTGCGGGATTCGACCCTCAGAGGCAGGTCCCGTGTGGACAACCACACCCGTTGGCCTTGACGGTAGGAGGGGGCTTGGGACCGACGTTTGTCGGCCTGGGTCTTCATCCGGGCAGCCGAACGGAGAAGGGTGATGCGGGTACGCTTCCAGGTCCGCCGACAGCGCCGGATGAATGCCTCCGCGGAAGGTACCCCAACCTCCTCCTCCTGGTCCGGGAACAACGGGGGTTGGTAGCCCAAGGACCACTCGAAGGGGGATTTGCCCGTGGTGGATGAAACATGGGAATTAATGGCGTATTCGACCCAAGGCAGCTGTCGGCTCCAGGCGGAAGGGTTCTGAGAAACCATGCAGCGCAGCACGGTCTCTAATGACTGGTTCGCCCTCTCGGATTGTCCATTAGTCTGTGGGTGAAAACCGGAAGAGAGACAAACAGAAGCACCAAGTAATTTACAAAAAGCTTTCCAAAAAGCTGAGGTGAACTGGGGCCCCCTGTCGGACACCACTTCTACAGGGAGACCATGGATACGGAAGAAGTGTAGCGTCATGAGTTGGGCAGTGTCCTTGGCTGAGGGGAGACCGGGCAGAGGAACAAAATGAACAGCTTTGGAGAAACGGAGAAACGATCAACTACTGTGAGGATGGTGGTGTTACCGTCAGAAGAGGGCAAACCAGTCACGAAGTCTAGTGCGATGTGGGACCAGGGTCTTCGGGGAATGGCTAGGGGTTGAAGCAATCCGGCAGGAGGTCGGTTGGAGGATTTGTTTTGTGCACACGTAGGGCAGGACTGGACAAACTGGACGACATCACTCTTGATGGATGGCCACCAGAAGCGTCTCTCGATGAAGGCCTGGGTTTGACTGGTACCGGGATGGCAGGAGAGTAGAGAAGAGTGCCCCCACTGCAGAACCTGTGGACGAACAGAGCTGGGAACATACAGACGGTTAACAGGACACTGACTGGGACCCGCCTCGTCTGCTTGAGCCGCCACAACGAGCGACTCAATGTTGAGGCGGGCCGCTCCAACAACACGACTGGAGGGGATGATGGGTTCTGGATCTGGACTCTCTCTGCCAGAAGTGAACTGTCGGGATAATGCATCGGGTTTAGTGTTCTTGTGGCCAGGACGGTAAGAGAGTGTGAAGTCGAAACGAGAGAAGAATAGGGACCAGCGTGCCTGTCGGGGGTTTAATCTCTTGGCTTGACTTATATATTGTAAGTTCTTATGGTCTGTCCATACGAGAAATGGGACCGGGGCGCCCTCCAGCCAGTGTCTCCATTCCTCCAAGGCCAATTTAACGGCCAAGAGCTCCCGGTTCCCCACATAGTAGTTTTGCTCGGCAGGTGAGAGGCGGTGGGAGAAGAAGGCACACGGGTGGATACGGTTATCCTGGGAGGAACGTTGTGATAGGACTGCCCCAACGCCCACCTCGGAGGCATCGACTTCAACGATAAACTGACGTTCAGGATCGGGTTGGGTCAGGACAGGGGCCGAAGTAAAACGTCTCTTCAACTCTCCAAAGGCTCTCTCTGCCTCTGACGACCAGAAAAACTTGACCTTTGAAGAAGTCAAGGCAGTGAGGGGGGTGGCGATGGTGCTGAAGTTTCGGATGAAACGCCGGTAAAAATTGGCGAAACCCAAAAAACTCTGCAGACCTCGGCGAGTGGTGGGTGTAGGCCACTCCAAAACCGCCCTCACCTTCTGCTGGTCCATATGGATGGACCCCGGGGAAATAACGTGGTGGAATTCCGAGTTGGTTATCTGGTTAGGAGACGTTTCAGGACATAGAGTTGGTTATCGTTGACGTGGACAATGTGTTCCGACAGGGACTTTGAAAAAATCAAGATATCATCCAGAAAAACAAATACAAAATGATTTAATAAATCTCTAAGAATGTCATTGACCAACGTCTGAAAAACGGCGGGGGCGTTAGTAAGGCCAAAAGGCATGACGAGGTATTCATAATGTCCAGAAGTGGTATTAAACGCCGTCTTCCACTCATCCCCGTCACGTATGTGGACCAGGTGGTATGCGTTCCGCAGGTCTAATTTTGTGAAAACCTTGGCCCCTTGCAGGAGCTCAAAGGCAGATGACATGAGGGGAAGAGGGTAACGATTCTTTATGGTGACATTATTCAGGCCACGATAATATATGCATGGTCGGAGCGAGCCATCCTTTTTAGAGACAAAGAAAAACCCCGCTCCGGCAGGGGACGAGGACGGGCGGATTATACCAGCAGCAAGGGACTCCCTTATGTACTTGTCCATGGCCTCCGTCTCGGTGCGGGACAGAGAGTAAATACGCCCCTTAGGTGGGGAGGCGTCAGGGAGGAGGTCGATGGCACAGTCATAGGATCGGTGAGGGGGCAAGGAAGAGGCGCGGGACTTGCTAAAAACTAACTTGAGGTCCATGTAATCTGGAGGTACAGCAGACAGACAAGGAAACAGTTAGCCTGACAGGCGGGAGACCATGCAATAATTTGACTCTCCACCCAGTCAATATGGGGATTGTGTTTGATTAGCCATAGGTTGTCCTAGGAGAACAGGGGAGTCAGGAGAGTCAATGACAAAGAATCTAATCGATTCACAGTGGGTGTGGAGAAGACAGAGACTCACCGGTATGGTGACCTGACGGACAGTAGCCAGCTTGACTCCCGTTAAGGCGTTGGCCACCAGGGGCACCTTGAGATCCTCAACAGGCAGCCCCCACTGGTTCACCAGACCGGCGTCGATGAAGTTCTCCTCCGCACCCGAATCGACGAGGACCTCTGTCTCTTGTCGTTGTTCTCCCCATGTCAGGACGGCAGGAAGGAGGGTTCGCTGGGTAGGTGAGGGGTTAGTTGTAGTGGCGCTCACCCGTACCCCTCTCACGGGTGAGCGTGGGCCTTTTACCGCGCAAGCGGCAAGAAAGTGTCCGGGCTTACCACAGTATAGACAAAGATGGGCTTGTAATCTTCGCCGTCTTTCCTCCACACTCAGACGAGTCCGGTCCACCTGCATGGGCTCTGGGGTTGCCAAGACGGGAGATGACGAAGAAGAGGTAGCGAGACGGGGAATTCCTCCACCCACAGCTCCAGATGCTCTAAAACGTCGACGTTGCTGCAACCTAGTGTCGACACGGATGGCCAGATTGACCAACCCCTCGCAGGTCTCAGGCAGATCATGGGATATTAACTCATCTTTCAATTCTTTAGAAAGACCGTTTAGAAAGGTGTCGAATAATGCCTTCTTACCCCAGCCAGATGAGATAGCCAGGGTCTGGAAGTCTATGGCGAAGTCAGAAACAGATCGGGAACCCTGGCGTAGATGGAGCAATTCCCTAGCAGCCTCGTGCCTGTGTTTGGAACGGTCGAACACCCGCTTCATCTCGGAGGCGAATTCTTGAAAATCATCGCAGGCTGGGGACTCCGCCTCCCAAACCGCCATTCCCCACTCTCGAGCTCGTCCCGACAACTGGGTGATGACGTAAGCCACCTTGGCTCGCTCGGTGGAGAAAGATCCGGGTTGAAGACTAAAAATCAAGGAACACTGGGACAAAAATGAACGACAGGTACCAGGCTCACCGGCGTACCTCTCGGGTGGAGGCAATCTGGGCTTGCGGAACAATGATGCCGCTTGAGCGATTGGCGCTGGAGCTTCAGGCTGCACGGAGAAACCCATGGTCGACTGGAGGGGCTGAACCCTGGAACTGAGGCTCCGTATCTCGGCTCTAAGATCTTCGATCTGTGCCTGATGCCGGCCCAGCAGAGACCCATGTTGTTGAATAGCCGAAGAGAATTGTCCAGGATCCGCTGGGTCCATCTTCGTGGTCTGATTGTACTGTAATAGACAGGACTAGGACCCAAAAGCAGATCGGAGCAAAGGTTTATTTACAGTGGTCAGGGGAGATTCAAAAAAGGGACAAAGCTCAGAAGATCCAAAAAAACCAACGGGTAATCCAACACAAAATCATGTAAGTCTTTGGGGGAAAAAACACACAGACGATCCGGTCTGTAGGTATAAAACACAGACGGCAAAAACTAAAGTAGTAATCCTCTCAGTCATAGAAGGTAAATCCAAGAAAATAAGTAGTCAAGTTCAGAATACAAAATCCACAGGTAAGCGCTCAATAGCGCAGGCAGAAAACACGAGAATCAGAATTCACCGAAGGCAAACACAGGAGCAGGCAAACATGAGAACAGCTTTTCATCAAGGAACACGGTCAGACAATCAGACAAGGAACAAGGGAGAACTGGGAAATAAATAGGGAACAGAGCAAAGAAACTAACAAGGTACAGGTGACACTCATTACAACAATCAAGAACGTGAAGACCGGGTGCAGAGCGGGAAGGGGGAAAGGGGCAGGGCAGACAGCAAAACAAAAGCACATGGACAGGGTAAACAAAACACGGAACTAGCGATACACAATTAGTCCAGAAGGAGGCTGGATAGTCGAGAGCAGGATCATGACAGTTACAGCTTACAGTTACTATTATCATGTAATATTAGTGAAACATGTAATATTACAGTTACTATTATCATGTAATATTAGTGAAACATGTAATATTACAGTTACTATTATCATGTAATATTAGTCGTAGTAGCATGGTTACTCTCTTCTATGTAGGCTACTGTGTGCATATATCCTCTGGTATGTTGTATGCCTCCCCATATTGTATAAATGATTATGGTGGGCCGTCATGGCCATAAATGCCAGGGTAATTTTTTGGTCCCAGTCCACCAATGGACCCTGTCTACCAATAATTGAATTCCGCTCTGAACCTCATCATGGACAACATGCCTGTTTGCAGTTACAAGGAAGCAATCAAAAATCGGCTTTTACCCTGACTTGATATAGGAGGGCTTAACATCCCCAATACCAAAATCAAGAAACTACCAACCACGGCATTTTGTCATCAAATTCAAATCGATGCATGCTTGGTATCCAGACCAAGCTCAATCTCAGATTGAGGTAATCGATCATGAAAGCCAGGCTAGTCAAAAATTTGATTTTACAAAACTGTCCATCATACAGATAAGAGCCAACAGTGGAGCAGACTGTTCTTCTGTTCTCTTCTTTTCGGTAAGCTGCCTGCTACACAGGATCGCCATTCAATGACAATCTTCTTGTATCATAGCCAATAGCCATTTAGTGTGATAAATAGCATTTTATTCATGAATTGTACATTTCACACAATCTGACAAGCATGTAGCACACAGAATCACAGGAAGAGAGAGACAGAGAGAGCGAGCTGGTACTGGTGATGCTACTGTTAACTAGCTTTCTTCTTACTTCCTTCTGTCGTGAATTCTGTAAGAACAAGTAATATATATGTGTGAGGATACAGAAATAGAATAGAGCATGCAGTAAACTGTTGTGCTATAAAAAGAGAGTTATGTGCATGCCAGAAGACTCTTTTTGAACTATTTGAAGACTATTTTGAAACCATGTTTAGAGCACCATTGTAAAAGGACAGAGACTGAGGTCTGCGTAGGATTGGCTCTGTGCCAGCTACATCATCTAACTATCTAAGATAGATAGATAAGGTATAAGGTTAGAATGGTTAGAAAGATGAGAGTGGTTCGAATGGGTTGAGGATTACCACTGTTACAACCATTCTCTCAGTGAACGCAATAAAGACTTGGTTGAACAAGACAAACTTCTCTGCTAATTTGGGTTTTTCCTAGAAAACTTCTCCACACTTCCTTCATTAATCTTCATCTATGTGTGAGCAAACCCTTACATAGTGTTTTGTGGTGATGTGAACCATCTAATGAACCTGGTTCACTAAGGACGCTGGACTAGTTGGCTTAAAGGCCCAGAGGTGCACCTGCACCCCAGTCTCTTCAGTGTTCCAAAATTGTCCATGTAGAGAAGGGGCATGATGGTGCAACCGACCATGAGTGCAATCAGAACAGGGATGCTAATGTCACACATCTTCCTCTGAGCACTGATGGGAATGACATGTATGAGGGTCAGACATGACACAAAAACATTTTTACGTGTCATTACATGTTAATGATACATGTCATGGTTCATGTCACTCATGTCAAAAACCTCAAGAAAAATTTTACCAAATAAATATCACATTTTGGAGACAACTACATGTTATTACCAAAAATTCCTTGATATTCCCTGACTTTCCCATTTTCCAGAAATTCCATGATCAGTGGAACTCTGATTTGCATGGAAGTCCATACATTCATATACATCCAGTCCACACATTCATATAAATTCTTACCTTATGTTCTAGTGTAGCGTAGTCTCAGTAATCCAGTGTCTCTCAGTGATTCAGAGTAGTCTATAAGTGATCCAATGTAGTCTCTCAGTGATTCAGAGTAGTATCTCAGGGATCCAGAGTAGTCTCTCAGTGATCCAGTGTGTAGTCTCTCAGTGATCCAGTGTAGTTTCTAAGTGATCCAGTGTAGTCTCTAAGTGTTTTAAGTCACACTATCTTAGATTAAACGGATTATCCATTTTTGTTAAAAAATTACAAAAAATACACTACCCAGAATAACAGCATTTCATACTACAATGCCAGGTATGCACAGTGTCTGAACCAGACCCACATGTAATCCACCATGTTGACCTTGGTTAAATGGCGATTGGTTCCTATTATTTTACAAATTGGGTTTGAGGTGATAAGCGGTTGTGATTGGTTCCTGGGATTTTGGCTGCATAGCTAATGAGCTCCAATGGCCAAAATCTGCATGATCTGCAGGTCAAATTCAAATTTGCTTGGGTCTGGGATCTGGGTTTACTGGCAAAAGGGCTGTTGAGACCAGAAATGATACTATAAAGATAACAGCAATTCTATCGATATATATATATATATTAGTGTTCACACGTCACATCAATGGATGGGATGTATAAAATTCTATGGTTTCTGAATGGCTGTCAGCTTTTTATCATTCTCAAAACTGATTTTAAAGTGATATTGTTATAGTAGTGCTATTGTTATAGTTATAATGATATTGCTGATATGGTGACGATACCACACGATGGCTGCCTGATACCGCAGTTCCCACTCTTGTTTTCACCCTTTCCTCTATTTTGTGACTTTCTTCTCTCCTTTTTACTTAGTTTTTAGTTAGTCTCTAACAGTTTGGAAAGTTTAGATTAGTTTGGCATTTTCACTGAGTGCTTCTATTCAAATAATGTGTTCTGACTGATCTGTTTTCCAAAAAGACGAAGCTCTAGCTTCACCGGGCGCCTCCATCTGTGGAGCTGCAGCATCTTCTTTTCCTGTTCCTGTGTGTGGCAGAGATGGAGTAGAGGGAAACTGAAGCCGAGACTGAAAGTGATGGTGAGACACGGGGGAGCAGTGTAGAGGATCGTTCACTCATAGCTTGAGTGATGGCCATGTGCCTGCAGAGGGCTACATTCCGCTGGCCTGGGGTGCGTTTCTACAAACGTTAGCTCAGTCATTGCTAAACCACTTGTGACTGTGTCTAGAAGTGCCACTCCATCACATTACCCCATATCGGCTGTTTGCTCGAACATCGTCGTTGCTGAGGCAGAGAGAAATAATATTGGTTGAGCTAATGTTGGCCTATTTCACCAGTGTTACTGCAAGTGTGTGTATTGTTTGTAGTCAATATGGTGAATTTTTAGAAAGTCTGCACTAAATCTGCCATTAAAGTAATTATTTTCCTACAAACATTATTTATATATTATCCAAATTTGAATGTTATTCTCACTGTATTGAAAGCTAAATGCTTAGCTGTCACTTCCATTAAAATCCCTGATGATTGTTTTGGAAGTGCGGTGGTCTCCATTCTCACATGGGTGGACCAAGTGATGCCATCTCCATAATCACCTTGGCTGAAGACGATCCCATATGCGAGTTCTCCGTCCTGACTTCAAAGCAGCCACTGTCTCAGGAAGGTGCAGGATATAAACTGACTAACCACGTCTGGGTCCGTAGGCTACATGGATCACTACGTCTTACATTAGTATTTCAATGAATGTGACAAATAAACTCCTTGATCCTTGGTCCTTGATGACATTGTCATTTTAGTTAGCAGTGTGGGCGTTATCATTCATAATATCCAGAGCAATAATCATTTACTGTTGTAGTTATAAGTATCTTTCTTGTTAACGGCCTTAAAGCATGTGGGCAATTTTGAAGACCACTCACAAATGTATCAAAATGAGTTAGTAGTCAAAATTTTAAGGTGAAGTGATCTAGGTTTTAAGGTGAAGTGATCTAGGTTTTAAGACACAGAACAGACTAAATAATGTGCCTGTAAATGCTGTTCAAAATACCGGAAAAGATGAAGCAATCTGAAATAAGAACCCATCTAACACTAGGATGCTCTGGTTGCCTCTGTTGTGCTATGTTCACATGAACAGTATCCTTTACATGGTAGGTGGTTCTGAGGCCTTGTGCAAACAACTTGTATTCAAAAGCTTTTCATATTCATTATGGAAATTGAGTGTATTCAAAACTTTACATAAAATTATGTCAGTGCTGTTAAATTTTGAATTTGTGTGTATGTCAGAGAGTTACTTGATGAAAGCAAAGGTTAAAGGACACAACGATCAGCTTGTCAATCATTTAAGACAATTCAGACTTAAATAAATCTGATTTCTTTTACTTCTCAGTGAAGCTCATTATGTGATAGTTTTACAGTCCGTAGTCTGGTTTCAGTAAATATTCACATTTGTTGCTACCCTTCCTATGTGTTCCTGTGACCATTGCCCTGGTCAGCTTATGTTTCATCCATGACTGATGAGTACACTGCCTGGGATCAAGAAAACGTGCAGAACTTTGTAAATTGTTGCTAACAAGCATTAACCTATAATTAAAATACTTTTTCGAAACACAAAACAAAGACAATCTGGCTCAAGATCAAATATTTTATTTACGTTGCAAACCATACTGAAGGTATCAACAACTTCTGCACCAAACTGTTTGTGGGTCCTTTGGTCAGCAGTGTCTTGATTTTACCCTTCTCATTGGTTGGTGTGATAGCCAGTGTGTGGCTTCTGTGGTTGTTTATCCATAGGCAGTGTAGTAACTTGTGGAGTGACATTTACCTGCTAAATCTCACTGTCATGAACCTGTTATTTAATATCTCTGTTTTCCATGTGTGTTCAATTTTCTGTTTTGCCCAAATGATGTTTATTTCAAGATATCTGATGGCCATGTCAATGGCCTCAACATGAATGGACAGCCATTATTCATGGCCTGCATTTGTGTGGACTTAAACATAACTGTCATTTTCCCTGTTGTATACATGAAACTGAAGCTCTCTAAATATAGGCTGGTGATCTGTTTATCAGTGTGGGTTTTGTCACTGTTCTTTGGGATTATGTTTTTCCTCAACAACCAGCTGTATGTCTCCCAAGTCAATGTGATCCCCTACATCTTCTCTCTTCCCACCATTGCCTTCTGTGATCTTTCCATTCTTCATGCTCTGAGAAAGCCGAATCCTTCTGGAAGGAGTGATGTCCATCCACAGAAGCAGAGAGCTTTGCAAGCCATCACCAACAGTTTGATCTTGGCTGTAGTTTCTTACCTCCCTCCACTGGCTGTATTTGGATTCTCACCACTGATACCCCTTAGCTCACAAGAGCATCTTAAATGTGAAGACGTGTGGATGTGTCAGGGGATCAAGCAAAAACTAAGGCTTCTTTAGCCCAAGGCAGACATTTTGGGTTCAGAAAATGAAAGTTCCAGCCATTTAGTAAACCATCTGATCCTAATTACAGTTTTCATAACTGCTAAAAAGCTTTTGTCCAATCATCAGCCTCATTTTCAAAACTCTAAATACAATTTGCACACTATCTGCCTGTTCTAGCCATACGATTGACCCATTTCTTGCACTTCTCATGCTATATGTAGTCAATGAATGCATTTCTATAATGTTTACATTTTCTTTACATACAGGACCACCCCAACACCAAAATTATGTATCTTATGTGGCTTATTTGCAAATGCTTACACACAGCGTGCCAGAAATGGAAATCTAAGATCCTAAACCGTAAATACAGTACAAAACACTTAGTTCGGCAATAACAACAGCTAGATGATGACATAGATGATAACTCTTGAAGGAACACTGAACAGATAATTGGAGGGCGGGGACACAACAGGAAAAACAGACAAACCGTCCCCAATTTCAATAGCAATTCAATTGACGGGTTGACAACAGTATGATGTTTTGTTGTAATTAGAGGTTTTGAAAACAGTGATTAAAGTTTGGGTAAAAGCATATTAGCAGCTGGGAAGAAGTGGCAATTCTTGAAGAATTTCTGGCAATTCTTGAAGAATTTCTATTGAACATTCATTAGGTAATGTAAAATGTTTTAGAAATTGTATACATCACTGTAAACACTCACACAAATATAATTGGTGGTTACTGTTAGTAAATGGAACCAGGGTTTTGAAGTCAATGTAGTCCATGAAGTCGTGGATTTGAAATACATGAAAATGAATGTAGTTTCAGAAATGCCATCACTTGTTAGCATTTTGACAGTTAGTATACTCTGACTGAATACATGCACACTGTGTAAAAAGTACACATGCTAAAGTTGTAATTATTTTATTTGCAACCAGTGTGTTTTGTGTAAGTTTTGTTAACATAATGTGCTTTTGATAAGAAAACTAAGTATTTGGCTAATTGTGTGATGTAGGTGTTTTGTTTGTAAGAGTTTAGAAAAAGTATTTTAAGTATAGGTTAATGTTTATTAGGGATAAAAAAAAAACTGTAACACAGTGTAACCAAGATTATCCTACAAAGACCCTGTACTATTGTCAATATACACTTAGAACTACAGGTGGAAATTGATAGGATTTTATTGATATTGATGTTCCCAGTTTGATGAAAGTGAAAGTGAAATGACATTAATTAATGGTTAGTTGCTCATGAGTTCATCATGTCACTGTGGGCAGAAAGTGGCATAAGTAAAGGGCCAATTGCTCATGAGCTCATTATGTACAATATGTGACTGACTCATCAAGTTGTACTGGACAGCCTATCGGAATTTATGGCCTGTTTTGGTGATCACAGATTATCACCAAAACACAGATTATCACAGATTAGGTGTTTTACATTGTAAGTGCATGTTAATATCAGTTTGTGCAGCAATGTCATTACATGATAAAATATCTACCTGTTTATTTTTTCATTTGAGTTTAACAGTTTAAACCTTTAACAGTTTAGACTTTATAAAGTCATTCATACTAATGGACTCATACAAACTGACCATTCAACTAATGGGCTAATTATACAAAGTACAAAAGGTCAATAAAAAATACATCACTTCAGATGAGGGAGCTAGCAGGGAAACTGGCCTTAAATATCTTTCAGTAAATGGTCCTAATGGACCTTTTCTATGCTGGTGTCCGAGCCACTGTGTCCATTCAGTAACTGAAAGGTGCTCTTTTAAAAGCCTGGTGGTTAATACCAAAGACATGGATAGCATACTGCAATACAGTATGAGGAAGAGGCCTATACCCAGAGGCAAGTAGCTCTCTGCAGGCACATGGCCCCGACTCAAACCACAGGTGAGCGATCCTCTACGCCGCTCCTCCACGTCTCACCGTCAGCTTCACAGCCTCGGCTCCAGTTATCCTACAATCTGTCTTTGGCACACACAGCAAAAGAAGACACTGCAGTTCCCCAGATGGAGGCGGCTAGTGAATCTGGAGCTTCGTCGTGTAGGCAAACAGATCAGTCGGAGTGCATGCCCACATGCCAAACTAATCTAAACTTTCCAAATTGTTAGAGACTGACTTAAAACTACACAAAAAGTAACAGATCCAGCACAATGCTTGTCATAAACGTGGAGAAGAAATGTAAAAAACAGTGGAAAGGGTGAAAACAAGAGTGGGAGCTGCGGTATCAGGTTGCCATCATGTGGCGCCATTGCCAAAAGTCAATATGTTGTGCAAGCATTATCATGCATGCAAGTACCAGAATGTTTAAGGTAAAAGTTTTTGTGTGTGGACTAGACTTACTTTAGTGATTGATAACCTCACCAGATAATGAGGGTGAAGACTGCCTTTAATTGTTGTCTTGCCTGTGCGGCGATTGGTTTGCATAGGTTGTGGCAGTAGGTCGGAGTACTTGGGCACCAAAATTTGACACAGAGACAAATGGGCCATCCCCCGCCCATGGTCAATTATATTTTTTCACAGACTGCTCAGATTACCCTTCCACCTCATTTCTGAGATGTCTGTTTTGCTCATAGCACAAGAGGAGTGTTGTAGTCTGTCCCAGCCTGGGTAACCTCTCAGGCTCATCCTCCTTGTGTGTTCCCTCTTACTTACCCCCTCCCTATTTTATTCCAACTGATCACTACGTGCCTATATGTATATTATTGCCTATATTAGGTGCCTATAGGTGTATGGTTGTCCCTTGTGCAATATGTGTCCACATATTTTTGCTTTGTCTATAGTATTTGTTGGGTTGTATATTGTATTATATGTATATTACTACATGTTTATATGTTAGGTGTACAGAGAGCTAACATCTACCGGAGTCAAATTCCTTGTATATGTAAATATAGTTGGCCAATAAAGCTGATTCTGTAATGGAAAGATTGATCTGTGTCTGATATCTGATGCACATATGTATTACATCAGGGGTCAGCTACCTTTTTGACATGTTGTGCTAATAAGAAATTGTCTTGTCCGTTTGCTTGTCAATCAACAGGCCAATTGTTTTCAACTATGGGCCGTATTTCCAACATGAAAATATGTTGAATCCTTTCTGGCTATGCAAAACAGCACTTTAGGAACATATTGATCTCATTAAAAATAAATAAATAAAAATAATAATACAATATTTTTATTTATTAATGTGACTAATAGTGACTTGTGAATATCTTTAATTGATTAACTTAACTGCTTTTCAGGTAGTATATGGTTCAGTTATTACAGTGCATATCACTCAGTGACAAGATCACATTGGATCAGCTTGTCTGCCACCTGTGTGCACCTTTTCAAATCTGCAAGTACATTGCATCTACTTTTTCACTTGTGAGACACCTGCTGAGACACTTCCCAATAAGTTGGTCCATTCAGGGAAGCAGATACACTGCACTGCTTTAAATTTTACTGATCAAGCAACATCATGTCCAGTAGGTTTGATGTCCAGTAGCATAGTCCATTATTTATGTAGTTGTTTTGTGTTTTTTTCCACTTTTTTAGCTGTATCTCAAACTCACACACACTATCTAAAACTCACAGACAAACAATGTGTGTTTAGATGAAAAGAAGATGTAGCTCTGTGGCCCAAGCATTTTCCTCCTGCCAGTCTATTCTTCCAGAACCTCTTTGTATACTGTCTGAATGATCCTGAATAGTCAGAGACCTGTTGTGGAATAAGATAGCATACAGCTCAACCTCATTGCTGCATTTCACTGCCCAGGTTGCTGTGACAAACAGCTCTTAACAGCTGGTGAGATAGGCTCCCTGTTCTAAAGTGGAAACTGGTTCAATAGCAGCAAGCACATTATCATCAGTACATTATACAGTACATGGAGTATGTACTTATTGGTCATGAATTGGTTCCCTGTTCTGAAGTCAGGCATTACTCCCCTCTGATAAGAATTACATGATGAGAGCAGTTTATAACCCATGGTCAATACACACATTCATTACCCTTACAGTAATAAGTTGCTAGTACATCCATTATTCCTTTAAAACATGGTCTATTTTAGAGTAAAGGTTAGGAGTATGTTGACATTGAAAAAGATGATGAGAAGTGACAGCATTGACAATATTGGAATACTTTTGTAAACATTATATACAAACATGTTTTAATGTACCCTTAACCTTAAAGCACAGCCTTTCTAAGATAAGAACTCCTTCAAAGCCTCCATCAGACTTTTGCCAGATGTCTTAGTTGTGTGTCAAGAAAGACTTGCAAAAACTAGTTTACTTATTAAAATGTTTTTGTAAACAGATGAAAAGGGGTGGTCCCCTACACATCCTCATTCTAACGCATTTGTAGTAACATAAAAGAGTGGTATTCTTTGAAACCATAGGACCACCAACCATACCACAAGAACAACTTGTACACCATAGCCAATGCTACTTGCCTGAACTAGTAGAGCTGAACAAGTAGAGTAAATTCACGAAATCACAAGTCACACTAAAGAATACCCACTATTCAGTTAAAATAGTGGACTAATTTTTAACACAAATTGGGTGCAAGAGTCCCCATACTTTGAGATCCTCAATGGAATTCTTTATATCAGCTCTAACATGGCTCTAACATTTTGGCAAACCTGGACAAGGTTTCAACACTTCATTCAAAAAACATGGAGCCATGTTTTGGGGTCAGCCGCATGAAGCATAGCAATGGGGGCGGTGGCAGTAATGGTCCCCTTGTTAATACTGTGATGATGAAAAGCCTCAGTCATAGCCTCAGTCATATGGAATGTTTTCTGGACTTGGTCATTGTTTTTGATAACCTCCTGTGGAGATTAGACTGAAAACAAAGCAGAACACAAAGACACAATGGGTCAGGTCCAGTATGCTAAAGTCATGTTAAATAAAGTAATATTTCCTTAAGCCAATTATTGAAGTTCCTAGTCATTTCCAATTGCATTTAGCCAACCCAGGGATGCAAACACATGTATGGTCAAAAAGTGCCAGTCAAAGGACACCATAATGCCCTGTGGAGAAACCTCAGAATATTTCAAGTAGTGTGAAAAAAATGCTTAAAAGTGTGCTGTTAGCGTCCCTGCAACTACATCTTGTGGTAACTCAAAGTAGTCCACAGATTTAATTACAATGTAGTTACCTCTTGTATGATGAGCAGGTTGAGAATGGTGTACCCAATGAGGTCTTTTCTTTCTCTTTGGTATGCGGATTAGGTGGAGTTCTGACTTACTGAAACTGATGGTGGGTGATTGGTCATCCTCATCATCATGAGTTTCAACTGCTTGGTTTATCAGCTTTGTTTTATGTTACCTAGAGCCTAAATGAAATTGCAGAATAATTTCTGTGAGTTATGAAGGTCTGAAAAGGGTGACCCCCCCACCCCCCCACCCCACCGCCACACAAACACACACCACCACCACCACTTTAGATGGCAACGTCTAGGGGTTTTATGAAAATAACTGGTCCAATTTACACTTAGAAATAAGATATAACCATCAACACTGGTGCATCTGGTGTGACAAAGATGGCATGCAGACTTTGTTGGGAGTGTATGTCCTGGCCATCGACATAATCACACTTTAAAGGTAGGGTAGGAGATGTTGGAAAAATGGTTTGGGCAAGCTACCTTTTGAAAATGCTAAATTCTAAAGTTCAGTACCCTTTCTTCAGATTTTCCCTCAGAAGCCAGGCCTCCAGAGTACCAGACTGGGGAGGGACAAATGGCAGTTGAGTTTGAGAGACATATGACCATTCAATCATTTTGATGGATTGGTTAAAATAATTGGATGATGTTTTTTCAGTCCTGTCTGTTCCACAGGTGACTGATTTCTTTATGTTGTCTTAGTTGAGCATTAAATTAATTGGTTGCAATTGGGATGTGAAGGTGATTTTATGCAATATAGAAAAAATGCTCTAGGAAGACATCTCCTACCTTACCTTTAAGTTTCTGTGATGAAAAAAAAAATCACATTGGTGTAACATACAGACTCGGACCTAAATGCAGATCGATGCAGGGATTGTTTATTTACAATGAAAAGGGGCAGTATCAAAAGGGGACAAAGCTCAGAGATCGTGGGGAACAAAAACATAAGTAATCCAACAAAGGGTTTCCAAAAAAGAGTTCAGGAAATAAACACACAAAAGATCGGCAGGGCTCAAAGTCCGTCAGGGATCAGGCAGGCAGAAGATCACAGGAAAACCAAATATCCAGATAACAAGAAGGCAGTTTGAAAGTTCGAAAGTTCAGGCAAAATACAAAACTCAAGAAAATACAAGAAACAGGCTTGATCAACGGAAACGGGTACAAGAAACAGACTTGGCAGTCAAAACTTACAAGCACGAGGGACATGGTCAGACAATCAGACAAGGAGCGGAGGGAAGACTGGGGTGACTGATGAGGTGGGACTTTGCAAAACTGGCCACCTTTGAAGTAGATCTGAAAAATTTGAATCACTGTTCCATATCAATGCTCTTATGAATGGTAACCATAACAAACGTAGCAAAGTATTTCACGCTTTACTATCCCCCCATAATGCTAGCTAGGTTTTTTTCTTTAGTTCATGTTTCCTAATATAATTAGTTCATGTTTCCTAATAGCATATGTTTCCTAATATAAATAAAGTTATAGATAAAATTATATCCTAAATACAAACGGGAGATAAGTGGGATAACAGCCTTCAAGGTGACCAGCTCGATGGAAATAACGACTCTACGGAGGCAACCGTCACCTCCACCTCGCTATTATTTCCATTGAACTGGTCACCTCATCAGCTGTTATCCCTTACTTGTTGGTCTGCATAAATTAAAATTATAAACTGCCATTACTACACAGTTACCCATCTGCTTGCTTAAAGGCAAGGTTTTGACTAGAAAGGACTGACTGATGACACTCGTGATAAATATTACATTAAATGTTTAAAAGGTTTGCCATATGCACATTTTCTACTCCAGTGGCCCCAGGCACTTGTAGACGGGGAATGTTGCTAAACAACCATAATTTTAATGGAGACCGAGAGGGATTTTCATCAAAAGTTGTCTCTTTGCGGATTTCTTGTTTATTTTAACTTTTGCAGCCCTACACAAAGGCACAAACTGTATTGAGATAGTATTTTGCTTTATTTAAAGTTATAGTTACCTAATAAATAGCATTTTTATGTAAAAATGCCCAATTTTACTACTGGAAGGACAGCCTGAATTTGAATCCATTTTATCTGTATCTAGTATCTAGACAAGTTAAAAATGTTAGACAGCTTTTCTTTTTTACCATCCTCTCAATACATGAGTTGGAAAATATCAAATTAGGGGGCCAAAACGGTCATTTTGGTTTCAACTATATGACATTTGTCACTGTCATTTCTCTGTCTGTAGCCTCTGGGTGTTACCCTGCCGTCAGTTTAAAGTGCCTGCATTTTCTTTTTACCTCTGGAGCTCCATCTGCCTTTATTGCGCAACATGGTGGATTTTCCAGACAGCAGCACATTTAAAAAAAATACCATTATATGGTGAGATAGTGGCATCCTGCTGGTGACTGCCAGACCATTAAAAATCAGGAAGTGTAAATGATGAGATGGGCCATTTGAAACAGAACAAACGGAACTGACTACACTTCTGCAAGTTTTGAAATTGTAGAAGTTTTGAAAGTGTAAGCATAAAAGTTGTTAAGGTCATGGGGTTAAAGGGCATGACCATGTTATGTTAAAAATGTGTTGCATAAGTTGCTGACGTAAGTAGTTTCTCAGCTAATGTACTAACTGTGGAAAAGGTGTCAGTATAAAACCAAAGCTCACTTCTCAGATACTGTATCCCCTAATGTATTTGCAAGTGAACTAGCATCTTGTTGACATAATATCGCTTTAGTGTTCAGACAGTTATCAGTTTTTATCAGTTTGACTTCCAAAAGTGTAACGTGAAATAATCTAAAACACAGTGGACCCGAATCTCGTCTCTCAGCACCATAACTGATAGTAGTAGATAAATAGTGAGGAACATGTGTGCATGATCCAGCATGCTCAAGGATGCTTTTTGTCACAAACACAGGCCTAGAGATACTAGGCGAAAGACGTGTAGTGAAAGTAGTGAAACTATAGGAACAGTTGGTTAGCTCATGCTGGGCATAAATATAAAGGGGAGGGGCGGCATGGGGATGATTATCCATCATCCATGACCAAAACTCAGTCAAGACTGGGAAAGGGAATGATGAAGACATGGCTGGTGAGGGAAAAACGAGGCTACCTTCACTGGGCGCAGACAGATTTGAGAGAGTTAACCATATGATTTAATCAAATTGTTTGTTAAATCACCTGTTAGTAAAATAATGATGTCCTGTTTTCTTTTCCTCACAGAGAGTTTGTACAAATTCATGGCCTCACCAGAACTGACCTCTAAAAAGTTAAAAAGAGATGGGAAAATTTGAAGCACAAATATAAGGCAACATGCTGCCATATACCATTCACATACCAGATATTTATTGGTAAAGTGTGTGTTTTTATAGGGCTCACTTCTGTTGTTCTGTAGGCCTTGAAGGATCCTATACCAGGGTTAGGCGCAGAGGGAGGAGAGACCACTGCAGCATCCTGGATGTGGTTTACACAAATGGATGAGATCCTAGGAAAGAGACAAAGTCCTCCTGTCCTCGCAGACTCATCCTCCCAGGATAAGGCAGTGGTCTCTCCTAATCATCCCTCAGCCCTGACCCCAGCCCTGGTTAGTAGTTCTACAAGGGATGCCGAAGACAATGGAGGAATGGGACAGCTGATACTGGCTGAGATGAAAGGAGAGACAGAGAGAGAGAAGCACTCAAAAGAAAAGACTGGAAGCATGAGAGAGAGATGAGCTTGAGGAAAGGCGGAAGAAAGAGACCAGGGAAAATAAGCTTCTGGATGTGTTGACAGTTCTGTTAGAAAATAAAAGATAAACAGAGTAATATTAGTTCTCATTCATGTAAGATTTTACTCCTACATGTTCAGGGGTTCTGTTTTTATATTTATATTTGCACCACTTATTATTATCATTACTGCTGTTACTGTGGTAAGTACTTCCTATTGACATTTGCACATTGCACTTTTGCACTAAAAACACAATTACAACTACCTCTAAATGCACAAAGCTGGAACACTCAGTCAAAGTCACCTCATGCCTTGTCTGTCTTGTCATGCCCTGCTACATTAGTAGTGTACTTAGGGTACTCTGTCTTGTCTTGTCATACCTGTTATGTTAGGTAGTAGTACTAGGCAAAAGTAGCCTTAAGCTACTTGCACTTATTTATTTATACAAACTTAGGAGTAGAATTGTCTTGTTGTGCATCTGCACTTTACTGTTGTCCACGTACACGCATGGGACAGTGGGAAACGTAATTTCGATTCCTTTGCATGTCAAGTACACATGAAGAAATTGACAATAAAAGCAACTTTGAACTTTGAACTTTTGAATTTTGTTCTTTTTATCTCTGTGATTCAAGTCCCTAGTGGAATAAAGGAAAATGTACCCGAGTTACTGTGATGTGCAGGAATCAAGCCAATAAACATGTGAAATGTTCAACTGGATGCGCTAATGCTTGAAATTAATTGTTGGAGAAATAGTACTGATTTCTGATTGGTAGGCAGGGTGCGTCACACCTATGAAGTAGATCTGGTGAAAAAGTCGAATTACCGTTCTATATCAGTGCTCTTTTGAACGGTAACTATAACAACCATAGTAAACAACAGTTGAGCTTGTCAGTAACAATGGAATCAGATGTTATTAGCTATAAAAAAGAAAGCAGATTCGGCACCAAGAATCTGCTGTCTGGGAAGTGACCTGGTGTTTTAGTATGAAAATTTTAGTGTGAAAATTTCTTTTTCATTTTTTGTCTGTCATTAGGAGGTGCTCTACCACACATGAATGATTGGGCGTTCCTTAGATGTGGCCCCTTGAAACATGCGTACAAAAAAAGTTACGTTATTTTTGTGGTTTTACAGTTCTTAAGTTATTCTGCAAAACTGTTTCTCACCTATATGTGCACAGGCCAATGTCTGAAGCAAGGCTAGTATTGTCGCCTCTGCTCAATAATGTATTTCATTACTGGATCAAGATACACTCTGAAGACATTTCAGTTTTCTTTAACTACACCAAACGCAATGTAAATGTAAGCCTATCTAGAGTGTCCAGGCTCTTTGCATGAAGTGAAAGAGTTTGGTCCATTCGGCCAATTTATCTTGCTGACAGTGAAAATGTGAGCATAGTAAATTCTGGTACAGCAATGAAGCTGCAGGGTGGAAGTTCAGTGAAAATAATAGACAAAGATCAAGACCTCATGATCGTGACCTTGGTCATGACCTTGGTTACTCCGGCTGTTGGATGTGAGAACTAAGATTAAGTATTACCAACAGTTTAATAAGGCTTTTAAACATTTACAGTATGCGTCAGACCACTCCAAAGTGAGATGAGTGGACACCAGCACGCATCAAGGAATAATTGCAGCACCTGGTGTTCCTGTAGCCTGTGTTTTCATAGTGAGCTTGTAAGTAAAGTGACATGATGTCACTGGGATAAATAGGACCTCTTTGTCATACCTACAGATATGACAGACACCCAGTATTGTTTACATAGTAATCTTTGCATCTGTGCCCTGCTATGTAAATTTGCTGTTATGTGATACCATGCACGTCATACCATTTTCTTTGCACTCTACTCGTCTGTCATTACACATACACATCATCAGCAAAGCCCCATTAAAGTCATAAAATGGACTGTTTATGCAGCATTGCCTTGCTGTTTAGTGGTTACAGTCTTATATGGAGAACGTCCCTACATGCCAGTTGCAACTTTTGGCATGGGCTACTGTCAATGGATGCAAAAGAGAGATTTTGGTATTTGACCTGTAAAATGGTAACAAGCACAAAAATATTAAGGTAATAAATTGACTCCACAAACAGTTATTTTTATACCTTTTCTGTATAAAGGAGAGGAGAGAGAGAATCTTAGGCAAAACTTTAAGAATACATTTTTAACAACCTTTCCACCTACAACGTCTCTTTCAACTTTGTCCATAGGTCCATTATCCACACTGTTCCACAGAAGTGGAATGGTGTTTTTTTTGTGCCTAGCCAGTGGCTTAGAAATAGTGATTATTTTGAAGTAATATTTGCTGTTCATCCCCAGGATGAAAGCACAGCCTTTGGCTAATGTTAAATAACACACAATATATATTAAACAGTAATACATATATGATCTGTCACTGGACCCTCTGTTAGAAAACTAATAGACCCACAGTATAACTTGAGTTTGAGAACTATAGCTTTGAACAATCCATCATAGGAAACAAAAACCTTTCTAAACACACCTGGCTATTCAAATCAGTTTTTCTTCCAGCCTTTCCTGATCACCTAGCAGTCTATCTGTCAGTGAGAGTAGATATGAGGTGAGTCAAGCATAACATCTTCAATACAATATCACTTCATGTTTATTGGTCAATACATACAGTTTTTTTTTTATTATTATTGATTTTCCCTTTGAAATATCAAAAATATTTATTGGTGTAAAGTTTGTGTACATTATCATTTTATTACTCCTACAATGGATGCTAATCTTTAGTGCAATTTGTTTATCTGTCTCTTTCTCTGTCATCAGAATTACACAGTGCACAGCTGGTTCTCACAGACTTTGGAATCACAGGGTGGGTTCAAAAAGGATCTTTTTCACTTTCGTGGTGGAATTCTTTCCTCTCCATGTGTCGTTGTGTTTGTTTTGTGTTTTTTATCTTTAAATGAATGCAGTTGTATATGCTGGTCTCACAATGAGTTCAGAAAATGTGTCCACAAATCTGACCAGCACAACACACATTGGGGTCTTTGACCAGTACTGTGTTACAATGTCTGTTGGCCCTTTGGTTTGGAGCCTCTTCAGTTTTCCCTGCTCACTTGTTGGTTTGTTTGCCAGCGTGTGGCTTCTGTGGGTGCTCATTCAGAGACAGCGCACAGGCCAGTCCAATGATATTTATATGCTAAATCTCACCTTTATGGATCTAATATTTAACATTGCTGTGCCATCGTGTATCTTCAACTTCATGTACTGGCAAGATTATTGTTATTTGACCATTTGTAGCTTTCTGTACAGTCTCAACATGAGTGGACGGCCACTGTTTATGGCCTGTATCTGTGTGGACTGCTACCTGGCCGTGGTTTACCCTGTACCCTATATGAGATTGAAGCATTCAAGATATAGACTGGTTGTCAGTGTACTAGTCTGGGCTTTGACACTGTCCTACGGAATTTTGTTTGTCATCAATATGCAATTGTTCAGCACTTCTGTCACAGTGATCCCATACATTCTGTCCCTTCCCATCATTGTCTACTGTGATCTCTCCATCCTCTACACTCTGAGAAAGCCAGATCCTTCTGGAAGGACTGCTGTCCACCCACAGAAACAGAGAGCTCTGCAGACCATCACTAACAGCCTTGTAATGGCCCTACTGTCCTACCTCCCTCCACTGATAATGTTTGGTTTCTCTGATATGTTCCCTCTAAGCCAGCAGGAAATATATTGCAATGTCAGCATCCCTGCCTTGATTTCTTCAACACTAGGAAGCAGTATCTTGCCTCTGCTTTATCTTGGGAATCTAGGCAGTTTCAAAGAATTATGCAGATGTGGCTGTGTCAGTGTAGGGTGACCTGACAAGAAAACCCACTTTGCTCTGATTTCTGAAGCTAAAACGTTACTTATTTTAATGATGTTGGCTGTAGAAATAGGAATGTCCCTGGTTCCCAAGGAAAATTCATGTGTCCAATTTTTATCTCACAGCTCTGGTCACCTTATGTCAGAGGTCTGTAGGGACAAAAATGCATACTCCATGTTTTGTGCGCTTTATTGAATTTGAGACCCTGTTTACACATAGTCCTGTATTTGTAATATCAGATATTTATCTATGCGGTGGCACCTATCATCTACATGTAAACAGATGTTTCAGTCACGGAAATCAGCTACTTTTGAAAACTCACAATCCTGCTTTGTTTTTCAGATCTCTGCTTGGCTATCTATTTGTTTGATGTGGTTTTGACAGCCTTCACTGGCTTTTTTGAGCACTATTTTTTAATGAGGAGGAGGAAAATATATCAGTTTTCACACGTACCTGGTTACAATGTGTACAAGGCCTGAAATAGTTACGTTATTATTAAAGGAGAAATCTGGTGTGAATCAATCTGTTGTTAAGAGTGCTGTTGGTTGAAAAAAACAAACAAAAAAAAAACGTGAAAATCTGACACAACACAGACCAAATAATGATCTAAGACCTAACACTAACTGAATGGGGCACAGAAACTCACTTTCAGTGTGATTTTCCTATGCTCCATTCAGTCAACATTAGCTACCAGTTTGCTAATCGGTCTATGTTGTATCAAATTTTCTGGTTCTTTTTCCTACAGACAACACTCAGTGACCTCAAGCAACAGGGCTATGGATTGAATCACATTGAATTTCTCCTTTCATAATAATACTGTTTCAGGCATTGTACGTATGTAGCCAGGTACATGTGAAAACTGAAAACTGATATATTTTTCTCCTCCTTATTAAGACATTACTTGTTGCTACTAGTTCTATTTTTTTTAGTTGCCTACTACTAGTAGTACTAGCTTTGGTAGTTGCACACACTTGAGTATTTGTAGCACTACATGTACTGATACTAAATCATGACAGCATACTATTAATAAAGGTTATAGCCTAAATGAATTAATAATGGTTGTTTGTCATTGTGCCACAAGAACATGTCTCAGATAATCTCTTCAATCTTAGGCCACACTAGTATTAGTGGAATTAGTGGGTATTAGTTAATACCACATAGTGGCACTGTTTTATCATTTACCTCATAATCTATCTCTCTCTCACTCTCTGCCTAGATAATGCCTAAGTTGGCTGTTTTAATGACCGGGCTTGTAAAATAAGCTAAGTAATAAACTTTGGAAACCTGACCTGATATGTAGTACACTGTTATGTACAGTTTTTGAAGCACCCAATTGTTTCCATGGGCTCTGCTTGCAAAAAGCTGAAACTTCCTTTTCTCTGCATTGCATCGTTAAAGTAAAACCAACGATTCATTGCATGCAACCCTAGTGTTTTGAAATACCAACCCTATGCTGCAGTTATCTTTACCACTGTTATTTAGCAAGATGAGATCACCCAGTATTGCGCCATCACTGTTGGGGAAAGAAGTGTCAAACTACTTAGAAACTTCACAGAAATTGTTGTAATGGTTTGGTGCTGATTGAAAACGGGAATTAAGTTTGTCACCAAAGACTGCAAACATACTTGCTCAGACACCTTACCTTTACCCTGTTTTTGTGAAAATAACTCAGTGTTAAACAAACAAACCAATGGCCAGAATAGACCAAATATTACGGAGATTATGATCCCCCTTCAGTTAAAAATATAAGCATAACATTAAAAATAGATCATGTTAAGCCCTCTGTAATATAAAATATATACCAGATAAATCAACTTTCCAGTATATCTATGTGTCTGTGTCTGTTTGGGGTCTGTCACTGTGTCAGTTATTCATCAGCCTAGTTGGCTGGTTCTTGTTTAAACATTTGCCACATGATCTTAGTCATGTCCTCTGCTCAACACACACACACACACACACACACACAGAGTGAGAGAGAGAGAGAGAGAGAGAAGTATACCACTGAATGGTATTGTAGTCTGTTCATTAGTGGAATTGACAGAGCAGGACATACAATGACATCAGCTTCTTGTTGGACTTTATTGACTTTAATCACAGCCTCTTCCATTGTAACAGGTACGTTCTGAAATTATTTTATGAGATTTTCTCGAACCAATTCAGTGTACAACATGACTAAACTTTGTTAGCTGTCACTAAAAACATCAGAACGGTCTGGTTAGTGCGTAAAATTACTCACTGGATTGCACTCATAACTTATAATTTTCTATCTGTTGATTAAGTATACTACACTCAATTAAATTTCTTATTGCACTAGGGGCACCATCACAACAGGGCTGTAAAAACTCACATCTGGATATTAAGAATGGGAATTATACCCTAAGCCAAGGCTTTGACATAGGCAGCATCCTGACCTATCAATGCCCACATGGATACTATGCACCAGTTCAAAGTCGTCGCTGTCTGGCCAGCGGAAAATGGAGGCCATTGCCAAGCCGAGGACTTGAGTGCAAAAGTGAGTAGAGTACCATGTTTTAAAGGGATCTAGGTTGACTTTTTATTTTTGGATTACCACAGATAACTCTGTTTGGGTACTGATAGAATTCAACCACCACTCATGATGAAATGTTGGTGTTGGAGTTTGAATTATAATCACCATGGGTTTCACATACATTTATACCTTTACATACAAATATTTTTATCAGCATATAGATGCTATGTGTAAGGTTTTTGACATTCCTCCCTATTTCCTTGAATCCCAATAACCCATAGAAAAAGCATCAGAATGTAAGTGAACAACCTCGTAATAATATCTCTTTTAAACATGTGGTACTGTATTAAAAGGGAGCTTCGCCATGTTTTGTTTTTGTTAGTTGGCTTCACACACCTTCATTTAGGACAAAAATTATGAAAATCCATTTACAAATGAGCAGACTAGCCCACATTGGGCTACACAAAACATAGTGATCCAAGCAAATTCTATACTGTCGAAATAAAAGACCAAATATGGCCAGATAGCTACATTTTGTAATGCTTATTAGCAGGATAAGTAACTCATTTCTGAAAGGATTTTTCTTAATGAAAGAAACATTTTGTCTGAAATGTGATGGACTTCCCCTTTCCTTTTCCCCTTACAGTGCAAGTCCATGTGGCTGATTTCAAACATACAATAACGCGAAGTTACTTTAAAATGTAAAAACCTATCTTTCTCTATCTATTTATCTGTCGCTCTATCTTTGCCTTTGCATGTTTATGCCTACAGAGGTCAGATGTCCTAATCCATTTGGATTTGAACATGGAACTGTAATGCCACCCGTAGACAGGTACAACATAAATGACACAACGACGTATGAGTGCTTTTCTGATTACAAACTTTATGGTTCTGCGACTCGTGTCTGCAAAGCCAATGGAAAGTGGAGTGGTGAAACACCCATATGCAGTCGTAACAGTGAGTATTTTACATTCAGCACTGTTGTGTATACGCGTTTGCATTACAACATTATAACACACACACATTATGGTGATATCAGTAACAATGATTATATCAGTATCAGTGATCACAGTTTTCATTGGCATATTGTCCACACATCCAGTTATACAATTAAAGCAATAGTCTGGAGTCAATCAACCCATTGCCTTGTTGTTTGAGGTTGCTGAGTGCTATTGGAAGGAGTAGGGATAATTTGGTACAAACGTACACAAATTGTAGCAAATCAGCAGCCAACACTAACTGATTAGAGCAAGGAAACTTTGTTTCAGTAGGTTTTCCTGTGCCCTGTTCAGTTAGCGTGAAATATTCAGTCTAAAATTCAGTCTATGTTGTACGGAATTGCCTTGTTCCTGTTATCAACAGCACTCAGCAACTGGCTTGACTGACTCCGGACTATTGCTTTAAAGGGCTATAGTTCAAACTTAATTAAATCAATTTAAGCGACAACAACAACAACAACAACAACAATTTGTAATGCCAGTCATATAATGTTTTCTTGCAGCTGACCATTGCCCAGATCCTGGAGTCCCAGCAGGATCACGCAGGACTGGCCACATGTTCAACATTGGTGACAAGGTGTCTTACCGCTGTGACGAAGCAAAGTTGCAGCTGATTGGCTCTAAGGAACGGACATGCGAGGAGAACGGTCAATGGAGTGGTAATGAACCAGAATGTCAATGTAAGCCTAGTTGATAATACACCTGATTATTTACATTTAGTGTTATACATTTAGCAGACAACAGACAAGCAATATTATACAATGTAAACCTTAGATAATAATGAATAGCCTACAAACATTGAGTAACTGTCGAAAGTCAACACTACTACAAGAGAGAATAACCAGATCAACAGCATACATAAAGCTATTTACCAAGGTGTTGGTAAATGTACAACCAGTTTTTCAGTCTCTTAATTGTTGGAAAACCCATCCATATAAGTTGTTAGTTACATCAAAGGAAGCAGAAATGCCACGGTATCATCTAATCTGCATTCTGAAATACCTGGGGTTGCCTTTTGCCCATTGGTGAACGAGGCCCAAAGTTCTGTACCTTTTTTTCTTTCTCCTCTAGTTCCATATACCTATGACACACCAGAGGAAGTGGCTCAGGTGTTTGGGAGTTCTCTCAAGGAAAGCTTGACAACAGCTGAACTGTGTAAGTTTTTTTCTACTTGACCTTTCTGCTCTGGACTTACACTTGACATTTTGTCCATCATTATGGAAGTCGTCAGGTTATGGAAGTTATTTTCATGTTGTATAGCTTAGCCAACAACTAATTTATGAAAACTGAGATCTTCCATGTCCAAATATGCTATGTGAATCCTCTAATTCCCAGTTTGTTGTTGTCCCTGTTAATTGTCTGTATGCTATATAAACATGTACCTGTACCTGCTGCTTCATTCAAATGTGATGCTGTAGAAACTACTGACATCATTAGTAAAATGTTGTCACCTTATAGGTGCTATTTTATGTGGTTTGTAAACACTTTTTATGACATAAAGATAACATCTCCTTATTACCTGCTAGCTGTTTATTGCTTTGGTTTACTTTTTGGTCTTTTTTTTGGTCTTTTTTTTGGCACATTTCCATTACGGACCAGAATCGGCCATGGCTTTACCCCAGTCTTAAACACTGGTGCCTAGCCCCAGTCTTCTATTTCCATTAGCTTGAGCACCGGAAATTTTGCCCCTGGATGCACTAGGGGCACCATGGATTTACACTGGATAGACCCTGGATAAATCCTGTTTACATGGATAGATTTTCTGCCATTCCAATTACACTATTCTGATTAAAAATTCTGGGTCATCTGTTTACATGCAGCAACATTCTATTCTGATCGGTCATGTGACAGGCGCAAATTTAACCTATTTTTAAAATTACCGCATCTTTCTAGTACTGCTAGGAGCTAACCAAATGGAGGGTAACTCATTACACTGAAGTGAACAGTAAACTGCTGTTAGTTGTCTCAGAAAACTACTGTTACCTTGGCAAAGACATCACCAGCCTACATGGTCCCATAGCTATCTGGAATGTGAGAGAAATGTTGTGGATGCTCACAGTGACAGTGAAATCACAGACTTCCACGAACTTCTGGTTTGTTTAGGGTTTAAGATGAGTGATGAGCATGCATAAAAAATCAAGTGTTTACATGATTGTTCAATCGGAATAGGAATGGAATAACATCCCTTTCATTCCAATTAAAATCTTAATTGAATCAGAAATTTTATTCCGATCAGGGTGCTTACATTTGTCATTTCTATTCTGATTGAGCCATTATTCCATTTCTATTTCAATTAAAAGTGTCCATGTAAACAGAGCTAGTGCAAGAAAATTCCGAACACTGCTTAGCAACTGTTTGTTTTCTATACAAACAAGCTAAAACGTTTCTGTCGCTAGGCAACCCTAAACAAATGCTACCTGACAATGTTACTCCAGGGCTGGCCTGAGGCTGTTTGAGCCCCTGCCCTGATCCAGTCTTGATCATGGAAAGTGGAAAAGTCAGAGGATTTACCCCAAACACCAGGGTTTTACCCCATAGTGGAAATGCGGCATTTATGGTTTCTGAGAAATCCGGATATGCTTGGTGGAGTACCCCGAAAGAAACTGGAATATGGTAGCATGTGAACCCCTTATCCTGATTTCTGACAGTTGTGGAAAGAGATTCTACAGTGTGACACGCAAGATGGAATGCTGATAAGCACCAAGACAATCAAGTGGTGCTCTTTACAATTCTCACTGAGAACTCTGCAAAAAAATGCTATGATCTGGATGCAGAATATTAGTATTTATCATGTAAACAGGGATATTAATAACCTGATTTTTCTGCATTAATTTAAACACGTTATCTTGAATATGATCAAAACCGGGAAGCTTCATATTCAGGATACTGAAGTGCATGTAAACGTAGTCACTGACTACACCTTTACCTACATTTACCTATTATACATTTGTATTGAATCTAGTATTCTGAGGGTGATAGCCAAAAATCCGCCGACTTGTTAAACACAATTCTAGATTTCTAGAAATTGAATTCTAGAAAAGTAGAGCAGCCCTGTAGCATTTCTTGCATGTCTATTTCATGTCTCAAACATTATTTCATGTCTGCATTCTGTTGATTCATTCCAGCACCCAATGAACAGGAGGGGAAGAAAATCCGTCTGGATATTGGTGGGAATCTCAACATCTTCATCGCCATTGATGCGTCCGATAGCATTGACGAGGACCAATTTAAAAAGTTCATTGAAATAGTCAAGAAACTGATAGACAAGGTCTGTTTGCTGGTGCAAGAATATTGCTCTTGATGTTTTGGGCCTTTAATTGTTGTCTAACTGGTTTATACCGTCATCTTTGTAGCCTTACTTATTATGTGAAGTCATGGTCGAAAGAAAATCAGTGTCTTTTTTACCTGCATCTCTTTTTTGCTCCAAGCTGCTTGCAAGACCCTTCTTTTTGAGTCAGAGCTAAAGTGTTACCTGGCAAGCCGGTGATTTTTTTATCATCAGAGCTCTTCCTATAGGCAGTGTTATAAAAAAAGCATTATACATTCTCACTAATCCATGTGGATTTTTTGCAAACCAAAGTGTAGGAAAGGCGATTTTCATGGAGTTATGTTGACTGACAAGGTAATGACTGAAATTTCAGTTTCATTCAGTTTAGGTTTTGTTTAACTCAACCCATATTTTTTAAATGAAAGTGCTTTTGTAACTTCATGAAGTGATTAAGGATGCTGAAAGACCCTTCATTCACCCCCCTTCAAATGTTGTACCAAATCCTGTCATTCTCATACATACCGATCGCACTGTGCAATTTAAAACAGTAGGGCTACAGGTTGATTCACTTCTGATAATCTCTTTAAGAGACAGTATAACACACAACAAATTAATGTGCTTGATTCTTAATAGCAGTAGAACTTTTATCTTATCCTATGCTGTGTGAATACGGGCCCTGTTTAATATCAAAGGTTTCAAGCTGCTTTTTAAGATTTGCATTAAAGTATATAATATAACTTCACTACTGTGCATTTTCTCTTTCAGACTTTTTTCCAGGATCAACACGAACTCATCACATTGTTTATTCATCTTACAGATCAGCTACTATGAAGTGACGCCCAACTATGACATTATGATGTTTGCTACAGTGGTTACACAGATTGTTGACATAAAAAATTACTACACTGGCAAACCCAAAGTCCTGGCAGATGTCATCAAAGACCTGGACAATTTTAAGTTTGGTGGTAAGTAAATTATGTTGGTTCATACATGAAACCAATACTAAATGTAATAATGCTTGATAGTATAACAAGGTTAGTCTCTGTATGTTTGTCTATTAACATAACTTCAAAAATATTGGTTCAGAGGGCTTCAAAATTTTAGATGACAGAGGGTCACAAGGGTTTGACATTTATTCTGCAATGAAGGATAACAGGAAAATGGGATAGTTACTGCAAGTAGACCCCTCCAACCTCTACCCCCTAAAAGTGAAAGTTTTGGCTGATTATACTGTCACTGGGCATCAAAAGAGAAAAACTATTAGAATTCCATTTCTTTTAACATATCGAAGCCCACTGGTCAGGTCTGCCACAGAGGTTTTAAAAACTGTCAAGCCTATAGAAATGGCTATACCAATTCCATGTTTTTCTGCTATTTTAAAGGCATGGTTAAAGGCATGACCTTTATTCCCTTAGCAACCATTAGCAAACAATGCAATATAAATAATCTAGCTTATATTTAGGCTGATGAAAAATGCAAGTCAATGGCATAGTGACATACACAAAGCCACTGTCAATTAAAACAGCATTCAAACCTTATTGATACGCATGAAATGTCATCTAGATTCTTCAGTTATCTGTAGATACTTCATTATCTGTTCTGCTTGTAATATTTATTTTGACAGCCAAACCAGATGATTCTGGAACTAACATTGGAGCAGCCTTTACAAGGATTCTAGAGAATATGAGCTTCATGAAAACACGGAATGCTGAGCAGTTTCTAAATAGCGATAATGTGATCATCATGTTCACTGATGGTAAAAAATGTTTTTTTAGTTCAGTTACATTGGAATATACAAATATCTGTATGGTGTGAATGTGCATTGTGGATGCATGCATGGTGTGTGTGTGTGGGTGCTTCTGTGTATTCACGATACACATACTTCTCTGGTTTTCAAGGTGAATCCAACATGGGCGTAGATCCAAAGATTCCAGTGAGACGGATCAAAGATTTTGTGTATGGAAATGACAAAAAGGGGCGTCTTGAACATCTTGGTCTGAATCTTTTTCTCTCTGTCTGTCTGCCTCTCTCTTTCTTACACATATACACACACACATCCTACATTTATGGGCCAGGCTGTACCTGGTGACCCTAGACACACAAAAAAATTACATAAAGAGACATGACCCACACACCATACCATGTGGTATCAAGAAGCTCTTCTGTAACTTAATTTGTTGCACAAATGAAATTTTGATTTGACAATCCAACTTATTTTAATGCTCAATTCTAAAGCCAGCATATGCTATGATGATGTGGGGCGTTTATTAGTTACCAAAGTATGTCAATTGTAATGCTGTGCTGGCCAATATAGGATGCTTTTTTTAACACACAATCATCTTGCCAGTTAACCTAATTAATCAGGAAATGTCTTTCCTTGTTTTGCTTTTAGCATGAAACTTTCCTACCTTTTGTTGCCCCTATCCCAAGTTGTTTTTTATGTGTCTCTAGCATGCAAATTAATGTGAATTGACCAACTTTTTACATGTTATCCTTCGACTATTCTCAAGCAAATATGTTGCTTGTATGCTTTTACAATTTTAGCTTCTGGGTTTTATTTTACGCATTTTATTTTTTCATTGTCCCAGCTTTTTTGGAATGGTAGTTAAACAGGTGGCAGACAAAATACCACTTCAGACGACGCATGTAAAAAAATTGCAACACCGAACATTATTTTTCCACTAAGTTTCTATTCCTTTTCACACAGATATCTACATGTTTGGCTTGGCAGCTGAAGATAAGGAGTTGCTGTCTGAGTATGCGACAGACAACGCAGGGAAGCATGTGTTTGTGCTGCAGGACATGCAAGGACTTCATGAAACCTTTGACGAAATGATTGGTATGGCGTCTCCTCCTAGAGTACATGTTCTTCTCTGCAGCATTATTAGAAGGAGAAATGCAGTGTGAATTAATTCATAGTAACATTGTTTGAGGTTACCAAGTGCTGGTGGTAGGGAAAAGAAAGATAAAATCTGATACGATGTAGACTTAGAATAGCAAATTGGCAGCTTACACTACGGGGCACAGAAACTCACTTTCAGTTTAATTTTCCTATACCTCATTTAGTTAACATTAGTAGCTGCTGGTCTATGCTGTATCAAATTTTCTGGATGTTTTACTATAGACAGCACTCAAACAACAAGCTGTTGATTGATTCACATTGTATTTCTTCTTTGACAGTAGTAAAAACATTAATACCATGTCGATATAGGCTATTCATTTGAGTGCAGAACACATTTCAGACAAATTTTAGTGAAAATGATTTGTGCTGCACAGACCGGTGTTGCTATGGTGATGGCAATGCATGTTACAGCTGTTCTCTCAACCTTTTTCACTCTCACCACGATTTTCACCTTTCTTTTTAAATTTTGTAGAAATCCCAGGCTTGCACTGCATAAATTGTAGGTTAACTTACCAGCTTTGTTGTCAGTTTTATGGTTAAATGACTCAAATCCCAGACTTGCATAGCATACATTTAGGTTCATTGCTATTTATAACAGGGCAACTGAGTGTATCTTGTATTTGTTGTTACTCTGCACAATATATCGATTGCACATGTTTTGACTGCTATATTTTCTTCTGTCCATAGATGAAAGCCAGGTTGTGGGTCTGTGTGGCCTCCACAGGGACTACAACTATGCTGATGATGACAAAGATTCTTCCAAACGCATGAAACAACCCTGGCTGGCAATCATTAATGTCCAGGTTAATAGCTTTACCGTGCAGTTCCCAGATAATCCAACTCTTTCCCAACAAATCAGCATCTACTTTGTCTTATCTTCACTTACCCCAGCTAAAAGGACAAGGAACATGGGTGTCATACTGTATGTGAATGCTTATTTTCTTGTCATAGAGTGTAGGTAGTCTCTGCCATACAGTCATGGCCGTTTATGCTGTGCAAGGAAAATCAGACCTGTGCCCTTGCTCCTCTCAGTCAGTGTTAGCTGCCATTTTGTTATTCGATCTGTGTTGTACCAAATTTTCTTATTCTGAACAACAGGGCTATAAGTTGATTTACCCCATACTTTTCCTTTTAAGATGATCCAGACTGACCTTATACAAGTATGACTTACAAAAGATATACTTAGCAACGAACGTTTTGGGAATCATATTACAGTAAAAACCTTAATGTAGAACTTAAGGTATAACTCAAGAATGATGAAGCGTTAAGTCGTGTTATTATTGTTTGCTGGGCTGGACAAAACCATAAACACTTATCTCTTGTAAAGACCTCTGCCAGACCTGTTACTAATGTTTATAAATGTAACAGATTTAATAATCAACAAGGTTACATTAATAATTAATGTTATTAGACTGTTATTATTACAATGTATGTATTATTACAATGAGTTTATTTGTTAATGGCAACATCTTTAAAACATAGCCCTCTTTTTCCTCAGAGTGAATTCTCTTATCTCTTGCTTAACTGTCTGCTCTCTTGTCTTCAGCATGAAGAGGGACTGCCATCCAAGTGCTTGGGCTCTCTTGTCACCCCTCGCTTTGTCTTAACTGCAGCCCACTGCTTCAAGTTTGGAGACACACACAAAAGAATCTCTGTCACAATAGAAGACGGAAAGAAAAAAGGTTCCATGTAGCTCCCCAATGCTTTCATTTTCAAAGTTTTTTTTATTTTACTTTAAATATGATGCATGGTCTTTATGATAATATTTTATATTCTGTATCCATATCAGACACATGCGTTAAGAGTCATAAAATATTGATCACACTTTTGCGGTTATGACGACTTACAGTGACCTTATAGTCTGATGCATAAATATGAATCCTATTAACATTTATGTTATGATAATAACATAATAATGACAATAATGTTCTAAAGCATCTCATTATACTAATATAAGTAGGTTTATTAGCTACTATGGTATGTCAGTTGTAATCCAGTACAGTTATGACACTGCAGAGGTAAAAGAAGGATGTAACACTATGTCGTAACTGCAAGCAACTCAACCAAATGTTAGCAAAATCAGTTTGATTACTTTTTTTCAATTGGAATATCCTAATTGAATGTGATGCGAATGTGATGCGAATAGAGAATCTCTCCGAATTTAATGGAGCCAATGTAGACAGGGAGCAGTCAATGCTACACAACAACCTGATGCTTGCTTGCAGTTAAGACATGGTGTAAGGGCTTATAATACTGTTTATAACAGAGTGACAAAGACAATAGTGGCGAAATGGTTTTAAACATATGACAATCATTTAAAAAGACTACATGAACCATTTATAACCCTCCATGAATGTAGTTGTAATGCTTTATAGATGCAGACTTTTTGTTTAGTAAATAGAAGTTTATGAAGTGTCAACAAAAGTCCTTATGTTTTACTAAATAATGCTGTATTTCTGGCCTTTCTTATACTCATTTAAATGTGTTGCTTTATGTCCTAGTCCATAACGTGAAGGAGTATCACCCTCATCCAAACTATAATGCCACATCCAAGAAAGATAAAGGAATAGCAGAATTTTTTGATTTTGACGTGGCGCTTATTGAACTTGAGGCAGATGTGGAGATCTCTGCCATCGCAAGGTAAGCCAATATGTTGACATTATTATTATTATTATTATTATTGTTGTTGTTGTTGTTGTTAACAACACAAATGGTTGTAATAGCTCTATGCAATATGAATAAAGAATTCAGATTCAAAGTGATGGTAATTTTTCCAGCATTCTGGAGAGCAGTATGCAATAGAAAAATGTTAACTATAATAGTCAAGTAATGTTTTGTAATAACGAAAAAGAGTAAGGCCTGGTTTAATGATTGTGTTCTTTTATAGACCTATCTGTATACCCTGCACTAAAGAAACAAGTGGTGCCTTGAAACTTTCTGGCGATAATGTAAAATGCAAAGATCATGGTGAGCTGATCATGGCAAATGTCATAGCACACTAACCACAGCACATTAACCTCAGCACATTAACCAATAGGAAGTCATCCATTGTGCTGTTATGTTGGCAATGAAAAAAACAAAATGATCCTTGAGAACGGTCAATGTGTCATGTGATCCAAGGGTGACTTCCCATTGGATAACTTCAAGTGAACTCAACTCAAAACACATCAAGCCACCTGAAAAAAAGAAAAGCCAATGCCTGCCAACTGACCAAACACACACGAACAGGCACAGGGGCCTTCAACATCTTGCAGGCCATGAATCCATCGGCCTTTGTAGACACAGTGAAGGACGAGAAGCAGGTTATGGTGGTTTTACCACGGCTAAGGGGAGCTGTTAGACAAAAAATATCTGTCTGTGAATATCTGTGATCTAAGACAATTGTCATGTTTGTTTTATAAACACCGAAAGAAATTGGCATTTATACATTTTGGCACTTGGTACTTTTGCTATCTGGGAAATGCCATATATGTCAAAAGAGAGCAGAGTGCTGGACCCCCTGTTGAATATCTCTAGCACTAGAAGAAGCTAAACTCACAGTGGCGTGTAACTGATTAACAGTGGGGGCATCGGCACATTTTAGAGATTTCTCTGAGATGTACAATATGTCTATGCAGTCAGTCCTAACTTTATATGTTTGTTTTTCACAGAGAAACTTATGTTTAGTAATGAATATGAAGATGCCTTCATTATGTCACCAAAAAGGGAAAGGAAAGATGTTAAAATTAAGCTTCATGCCTCAGTAAGTAATAATAAAAATGCCTTCATTAGTCAGGTGAAATACTGAAAAGAGAAATCACCTGTTGTTGGAGGTTTCTGATTGAAACTACAAAAATGCTTACGTGATACTGTATGAAATTTATCAATTCTTGCAGAGCATTTCACAGGCTTCCCCTCGAGACAATGACTGCAAACATCCATGTAGTCTAGTAGAGTTTCTACCTTTACAGGTGGTGGTAGCGTAGCAGTTAAGGAACCTAGCTAGTGTGCAAGTAGCCTGAAAAGTTGTGGGTCTACCGTTGTGCCCCTGAGCAAAGCACTTAACCCTAAGTTGCTCTCGGGGAGACTGGCCCTGAACAATTGATAGTAATTGATAGTTGACGAATGTAAGTCACTTTGGATAAAAGCGTCTGCAAAATGCGTAAATGTAAATGAAGAATGGCTCATAAAATCAGCAACATGATTAATGAGAGTGTGCTTGGATTATGCTGTTTCGTGTTGTAGAGGGATGCGTGCATTGAAGATGCCAAGAGAGCTAAAGGAATAACTGCTAAAAATGCAAAGGAGATTGTCACAGACAACTTCCTTTGCACTGGTGGGATTACTCCTGTGACAGATCATTTGGCATGTAAAGGTATACTAAATTCATCTCTCTGTAGCTCTTTCTTGCTCTTTCTATGTCTCTCTCTCACTTTCACACACATACACACGCACACACACACACACACACACACACGCACACACACGTACATATTTTATTGTTGAATTTGAGGGCCCGTCAAAGTATTTTAGTGAAGTATTATAGGACAGCCAAAGTATTTTATAGGACAGCCATAAAGCATATCCCATGGGTTGCTCATAGACATATTTGTTTATTTGTGTTTTTGTTTGATCATTTTCTCCACAGGTGATTCTGGTGGTGCACTATTTACTGAGCAGTATTACCGTTCAGTACAGGTCAGAATATATTCCCATATTCCCATATATTGTTTATACTAAGGATACCAGTGCTTGATAAATAACTGCTTGGTTCTGCTAACTGTGTACTGATTGTTATTTTGGATGTGTTACGATTGTCTCCTTCATTAAAGGTTGGAGTGGTGAGCTGGGGTGTGGAGGATATCTGCAACGGAGAAACCATTATAAATTCCCGTGAACATACTAGAGATTATCACATCAGCCTCTTTAAGGTGCAGCCTTTCTTGAAGAGGTTTCTGGGAGAGACACTAACCTTTCTAGAGTAGAGTTTGTGTGTCTTATCTGACTATGGCTTGTTTTATTTGCATTTACTTGTTAAAGTGTTTTTTTCAAGATTATAATACTTTTTTAATTATACATTAAAGCATCAAAATGTTTATTGCTTTGTTGGTTACTTGGTTACTTGGTACTATTCAATTAAAGATGAAATGCAAGAGGAAATTTGTGTCACTGTTCTTTTTTTGTGGGGTCATTTATTAATATAATGATTATTAAACCATTTTAGTGTACTTTAAACCATTAGTGTATATTAAACCAGTGATTGTTTCAGCTTCACATGATCACAAGAAATTGAATCCCCCCCAATATTTCTACATTCAACCCTCTACGTAATTCAAAAGATTCACTGCTTCAAAGTCACGATTTAAAAGACAAGTCCGGTATTTTCTCCAACACATACAGTATCTCTGTTATTTAAGCATCCTGAATAATGG
Source organism: Tenualosa thibaudeaui (assembly GCA_027481765.1). Lineage (NCBI taxonomy): Eukaryota > Metazoa > Chordata > Actinopteri > Clupeiformes > Clupeidae > Tenualosa > Tenualosa thibaudeaui. The sequence continues at coordinate 1,482,275 of JAIFZK010000002.1, forward strand.
CAGTAGAAAAATGTGAAAAGAATTATACTCCTGCTAGTTTGTGGAACCAGACAGCTTCAACACTAACCTCTGGGGCAGGCTCTATACATGCTTGTTAGCTTCTGTTCGACACAACTGCTCAGCTGTGTATGGACAGTGGTGTCTCATAGGGAAATGTTGTATGCTGCAATGCTAAGTTGTAATGATATTTCAAGCATATTAAGAGGCTAGAAACATTCATAAAGGCTGCCGAAGAGGTTAGCGCTGTAGCTATTTGGGTCTGTTAGTAGGAGCATAACTCATCTAGTTTATTTAAACTCATTTTTTTTTTAAAATCAGAATCATAATCACTGTTCCTTCACAATCACAATAACAGCGATACACCTTGAAAATTGTCAGATTTCTCCTTGAAAGTTAATTTGCAAATCAAGCATGCTCTTATGCACACAATGGTCCACAGGAAACAAAAAAATCTACCTTTCATTGTCTCTTTTTTTGGCCACTAAGTAGAACACTCTCTTCATAACACTACAGCAGCCAATTTGTCAGCTACAGAGCTCCCTCTACAGTCACCATTTGTTTTGTAACTTACCTAACTCTCACCAATACATGTGGATTTGTTTGCAAACCAAAGAATAGGAATTATCAATGATAGTTAGGTATGTTAATTGACAAGATAATAAATGCAATTTCATAAAGCTCATAAGTGTGATACTTTCCTGCAGGGGTTGATGTTGGCATCTTGCTAGTGCAGCAATTCACAAAGAGGCTGTAGATGAAGCCGCCACTTGTCACTCATCGCTTTTGTTGCTCAATTGCTCTTGTCGCTTCAGTCAACAGAAATGGCCTGGTGGTCAACAGAATTTTTCATTTAATTTGAAAATCTCTGTCCTTTTTTCAATGACAGTTATATTGATTTTCTGAATATGTTGTGAATATGTGTTGTGTATTCTGTAAACTGTACGTCAAAATAATCTCATGCATTTACCTACACATGTACAGTACATTACTAGTATGTTTCTGTTAAGCTCTCCTATGACTACTGTATTTACTAGTGTTTATTTACAGACATTCATCTATGGCCTTTGATGACCTATTATTTTTAAATAGGAGCATATTTTGCCCCTATTTAAACACGCTGCTGTGAAATGGCCTTTTACACATTATGAAAAGACTTTCTCTACAAATGACATCGGTCATAGCACGTTACTTTTGGGAAACTCACCCAAGTCCCAGATGGACTTTTAGTTAAACATTTACTAGAGTACATTCTCAGCAAAAAAAACCCTGACGTCCACTGAACTGCTATATGCTGTAAGTGTAAGTTTAATATCCAGCATTGACTCAGCATGGCGAAAACATGTTTGCTGACTTTGTTTCCTCTGATCATACTGTTTTTTCATATCTTAGGGAAGTCTTGACGAAAAAAAACCCATCAGAATTACTCAACCTGTGAGCTCTTTATGTGAAAAGGCTTCTTCTTGTGCTATGGTGTACACCCTTATTTATGTAATTGATTTGTCTTGAACCAATCTTTCTATCCATATTATCTAAAGCATGAGCTGGTGGGCTGCATTTTGTTCTACATGTATTATTACGTGTATAATTTTAAACTGTACATATATATTTATTTCAAAATGTGGAAAATGTTCAAAACCATGTTTTGTACTTTACCATGTCTGTACATTTGGGGAATTTTTCATATAATGTCTACAACTAAATACAAGCCCTCAAATGTCATATTATCATATCAGAACAAACTACCTGTTGGAGACTCCTGGGCTACAGTGTATCATAAAAAATATGTGCCATTCAATAGATGTTATGCAAACATCCCATTTTTGTTATAATAATAACTGCTTATGTACCAAGAGTGGAGAGACAATTCACAGTGTATATACAGTATTATATAGAATGTCTGTGTTACAATGTGTATATCTGTTATCAATTCTTGTAATATCAATCTATCTATCTATCTATCTATCTATCTATCTATCTATCTATATGTCTATCTATCTATCTATCTATCTATCTATCTATCTATCTATCTATCTATCTATCTATCTATCAATCATTCATTTGCTTTATGCACTCCACTCCTCAGGGGCTCCATCCTCAGGGAGTCCTTGGCTATTAAAGATGGGAACTACACTCTAAGTAAAGACCTTCAGACTGGCAGTGTTCTTGTCTACCATTGTCCATCTGGGTTCTATGAATCCATGAATTTAGGATTAAGTGGTTTAAGAATTTAATGAAATGCGAATACAACAGCCTAAATGGATTTTTTCTACAGTTACGTCTAGATTATTATGTAACAATTTGAAGGAAAAAAAACTTTTCACAGTATGACTGTTGTTTTTAATGACTTCTGTTGTATGACAGATGATGACTGTCCAGATCCTGGAGTTCCCACTGGAACACGTCGGACAGGTAATTTCTTCAATGCCGGAGACAAGGTCAGCTACCACTGTGAGGATGGACTGACACTTATTGGCTCCAAGGAGCGGACATGCAAAAAGAGTGCAGAGTGGACTGGACAGGAACCAGAGTGCTACTGTAAGGCACAAAACACACACACACACACACACACACACACACACACACACACACACACACACACACACCAGGAACCCTGCTTCTAAGACATAACATTCAGTGATCAATTCAGTGATCAAATAAAAAAGTCCACCCTCTAAGATAGTTTTGTTTTTCTGACACATTTTGAATCCAGCAAAGATGTATCCTTTATGTTTCCCTTAACATTCATTATTCTGTCATTTGAATTATGAAGTCAGTTGAACAGTAGAACAATGATGTTCAAAGAAATAAACCAAGGTGATGTGTTCTGGTTAGTCATCTTGCTAGGCCATCTGAAACAGTTCTTAAGAGGTACCTTGTGTTCTGGTAAGTCATCTTGCCAGGCCATCTGAAACAGTTCTTAAGAGGTACCTTGTGTTCTGGTTAGTCATCTTGCTAGGCCATCTGAAACAGTTCTTAAGAGGTACCTTGGATGGTTAGTGTTAGTGACTCAGCAAGGTAAAACACAGCTGAATACCCTGTTTTTTGTTTGTGTGAGTTTGTGAAATTTGATAAATGCTACATCCACAGGTGATGTGAAATTTGCACATTTCTTAATTTCTCAGATTTTTACTGACTCTAAAGAACATCTTATCAACAAACAGTAAGTTCATGTGTCTGATTCTTCTCATCAGATGTGAAAGTGTTAGTTGGGAGGAAAAGGATAGTTGTAGGAATGTTCAGGAGGTTGTCCTGTTGTCTCAGTCTCTACGTTACATATTCCCCATGTCTTCTGTTCAAGCTGCGACATTTAGCTTCAGCTTTTCTGACGCAGCACATTTCAACCCAAACTGAAATGTTCTAATCAACGAAGAATACATTTCTCTCTGTTTTCAGGTGAATCTTTTTCTTCTGCAGATCAGTTACTATGAAGTGAGCCACAAGAGTGATTCCTATTGTAGATATACTAAGTTCCTACATAGGGAGACGAAAAGAACTAGCTCAGGTCATTGGAGATCTGGAACGTTTTGATTATAATGGTAAGCTATTTCTTCCATGTCATGATACATGATCACAAGTCACCAAATATTTATGTCAAATGTGCTGATGTGTTTTCTAACCTGATGACTAGGACAAACACAAGGGATTCATGTGGGGACTGATTTATGTTTAAAGTGCAGAGGCATGTTTTATCAAACAATAGCCTCATTCTTCTCTAAGCTTAAGTAGAAAAACAGAGCCATGTTTGTGATCCACAGACTGGTCCTATCTTGGTCTGCCATAGGCAGATTGACAAGACAAGATCATATCATGTAGCCAATTGTTTTGTGAGTATGTTCATTCAGCTTTTATGATAATCTTCATCATTTGAGAGCCTGATGCATCAGCCACTTTCGTTTCACTTCATGCAAAGCATCTAACCATTTAAAAACATAAAATTATTTGGCCTGTATTTGCTCCACGGTGGGCAGATACTTTCTGCTTCAACCAATCGCTTTCAGCCCTCACTCTGTTTGCTGTCTGTATTGGCCCATCCCAGCTCAGAGATGGTATGAACCTAGGTTTATGTCTGGCTCCCTGGTGCATGGGGAAGCTAAAAGAAACTGAGTCGAAGCACTAGACGACACTACCCTTAGCACTAGACTAGACTTAGCACTACCCTTATCACTAGACTAGACGTAGCACTACCCTTAGCACTAGACTAGACTTAGCACTAGACTAGGCTTAGCACTACCCTTAGCACTAGACTAGACTTAGCACTAGACTAGGCTTAGCACTACCCTTAGCACTAGACTAGACTTAGCACTACCCTTAGTACTAGACTAGACTAAGCACTACCCTTAGCACTAGACTAGACTTAGCACTAAACTAGACGTAGCAGTACCCCTAGCACTAGACTAGACATAGCAGTACCCTTAGCACTAGACTAGATGTAGCTCTACCCTTAGCACTAGACTAGACTTAGCACTACCCTTAGCACTAGACTAGACTTAGCAGTACCCTTAGCAGTAGACTAGACATAGCAGTACTTGGCTAATCATTTGCAGCTCAGGAGATTGGTTTGGATTTTCATGTGTTCAGGCCAAATACTGGAAAAAGGCCTTTTGTCTTTCACACACAGCAATGTATGCTATGATTTCACAAATTACATATAGGGACTTACACGGTCATAACATTATTACACAATTCAGATTCACATATCAAAGTGCTTCTTTGTCTCAATTTGTAGTCATACCTCTGACACATTGCCCTTGACCTGTGGCTTCCCCCAGTGGTCAATCCAAGGACAAGTCCTTAGAAATAATTCAATCTGCTACTATAGCTACACTGATGACACCCAGACCTATTTAGCCCTGTCATCCTCTGATTATGGTCCCCTGGAATCTCTTTTTAAGTGCCTAGACCAAATGACTAGATGGCACAAAACTTTCTACAGCTGAACACTGAAAAAACTGAAGTAATTGTCTTTTGGGAAAAAGAAGAAAGACATAGAATTGCCATGCATCTCCATGCCAAGGGCTTCAAGCAAAAGACATTGTCAGGAATCTTGATGTGATCATTGACAGTGACCAGTTTTAGTTTTAATAGTCACATGAAAGCAGTCTCAAAGTCATTTTATCATTTAAAGCTATAAACTTCTAAACATAAATAAACTAAGCGTCTGAGACTTCTGAGAAGAATCTAGAAAAACTCATACATGTGTTTATAACTAGTAGAGTAGACTACTGCAATGGCCTGTTTACGGGCCTCCCTAAGAAGACCATCAAGGAGCTACAGTTAAGTCAAAATGCGGCAACACGGGTGCTTAGAAGAGCTAAAGGAACTGTCCACATAACTACGATCCTGAAATCATTGCACTAGCTCCCAGTTAGTCAGAAGATTGATTTTTAAAGCACTTTTACTTTTTTTAAATCATTAAACAGGTCTGGCCCACAGTACGGAGTCAATATATTTCAAAACTACACCCCGATCAGGCTATCTATCTATCTATCTATCTATCTATCTATCTATCTATCTATCTATCTCTTTATTTATTTATTTATTTGTGCATTTATTTCTTCTACAGCATCTATGTGATTTGTATGCTCATGTTTGTCTGGTTTTACTCCTTGTTTTTATCTACTGCTTTTTCTATTCTTTGATTCTGTTTGGTTTTAATCTGTGAAGTACACTGAGGTGCCGCCATATGCCACTATATAAACAAACTGCCTTGCCTTGTTGTTTACCCTTTGCCAGAAGGTTAACTTTACAATGTGGACACTTATTCTCCCAACAGGGAAGGGTGACAACAGGGGAACTGATATTGCTGGAGCCTTTCAATCCATTTATGAAAAAATGGCTTGGATGAGAATTGGTGACCAAGCCCAGTTGCAGAATATCTCTCACATTATCATGTTCACTGATGGTAAACATTTCTTGTCAGTATACATAACATATCTTGACATTATAGATGAACGATAATCTTTTATTTAGACTTGTGGTCCACATTTAAACTGTGTGTTGTTTTGATGTGGCATCTCTTCTTCAAAGTGAAGCCAACATGGGAGAGATTGAAAAAATCAAAAACCTATTCAGTGAAGACAGTGTAGAAAACCTTGGTGAGACATGCCACTTAGATATGACACTGAATAGCAGAGAGAGTGGGTTTTTTCAAACTAATGGGATGTCGGACCAATGACAAAGAAGAAGAAGAAGAAGAAGAAGAAGAAGGAAAAAAAAAACAGTAGTATATAACTAAATAAATAAATAAACAGTTAACACGCACATTTTCTGTATTTTTGTGTACATAGAAACTGCAGAATACTACTACTGTGGAATAGTACTACAAGAATTTGAAGAGCTTCTGGCCGCTCAGATAATTTTGTTTTTCTCTTTCAGATATATTTATTTTTGATGTGGGTGAAGACATTTACAAGGATTATATCAATAGATTTGCGACACACAGAGCGAGTGAGAAGCATGTCTTTTATGTGAAGGATACTGAGAAACTGCACGAGATGATTGACGAAATGCTTGGTATGGCTTTCTTAAGGTGCTTACAGATGACCACCGTTAAATGCTTCTGATGTGCACTGGTCAGTTGTTTTCTAATGGAGAGGCATTAACCCTTTGAGACCGAGGCCTGAGACCGAGCTTACCAATGGTATAACTCACCAGTCGCTGTGATGAATGGTTGACAAAAAAAATCACTTTAAATTTACATAAAAAATATTACTATTAATTTAGCTCTGATTCCATCTCACATCTGTTCATCTCAGTGAAATATCTCATAATCACTTTACTCAAAGATGTCTAGCCAGGGCAGATGCAAGAAATTACCAATGGTAGACCTACTAAGGCTCAACTAGTGTCTGTCTAGACATACCAACCATGCAAAACTATTTGCTACCACAAGAGTGCATCTAGATTTCTAGGCTAAAGTCATACAGTATCCCACCTTCATGATTCTTATCCTGCCACTTTCCAGACGACCCCCTTTATCCAAATATGAAAAAATATTTCTACTGGCATGCTTCTAATGGTGAGATATCTGCAAAAATGTAAAAATATATGTTAGGCTGAAAATATTTTTTCCTGACTGATATGCATATGCCATATGCAAGTAGCATCACCTCAAACACTGTCATATTTGGATTGGGACTGTCCCATAAATCCCACAAATCCAGACTAGCACTGTAGGGAGATGATAATCAAGCGGAAGTGCGTAGGAACGCATGGCCAGGCTGTCTTAAAAATTAAGGTATTAAAATTACCCTGAAATAGTCTATAGGCTAATTTAATTCCTAGGTGAACATCGTATGATCATACACACAAACATGGATAAATCAGTGAACAGTTGAGGAAGCAGTCACTGAACAGTAATTGAACTCCTTGTAAGGTTTCATTCACACAGCAATCAGCGTGTTTGTGGTCCATAACCATTGGTGTGCATTCATGGTGCATGTGCGTCTGTGTATTCACAGATGAAAGAGATCCCTACACGACCTATCTGTCCAAGCTCGTATAAAGTCTAGAGAGAGTGCATAATCAAACTCTCTTTTATTTCAAGTGGACAGCGGAGCTGTGCAGTGCTGCCATGCGGAACGCATGCTAATCTGTTAACAACAATCTGTTTACATGCATTCTAAATCAAAACGGATCAAAACACATCTGTACCGCTGACTCACAGATTGCGGTGTGAATGACATGTACTTTACTCTACTAAATGTCTTTACTGTACTTTACTTTACTAAATGTCTTTAGCTTTTTTAATGCTCTTAATTAATTTAATAATTTTTCTTTCTATAGGTGAGAGCACCAGTGTAGGTTTGTGTGGACTCCACAGGGACTGCAGATATGAAGATTTTACACATAGGTCTCTGAAACAACCTTGGCTGGCTGAAATTAATATTAGGGTCGATATGTGTTATGGAAATAATTGTAAACTTGTAAATTTGAGAATTTAGCATTGGCCTAGTCATAGAGTTTTCATAATTCCAGTAGTTATGTACCTTAGCCAAGAAGTGAAGGCAAACGACACTTCAGTGAGCCAAGGTTTAGAATAGAGATGTCAAACACAGTGCAGGGGCTGAATCTGGCGTTACACATAATTTTTGTGGTCTGATTCAAAAAACTGGAAAAGAAATGTAGCTATGTGGCCTTTAAAAAAAAAAAAAAAAAATACTAGTCAACTCAGCTATGAGGTGCATCATGGAACTGCTTACCGACAGGAAAGATAAACTACATTAAGTGGTGAAGAAGTCAGAACACAGAGCACAGGCTATGGTGATGGTCATGTAGACGAGGTATGGCAGCCCTCTGAGGAAGAGCGTAATGCTCATGCGGTCCGTGATAAAAATGAGTTTGACACCCCTGGTTTAGACAAATATCTTTACATAGGAGACATGGGCCCTATGCAACTGGCTCATCAGGGAAGCGCCACACTGACTTTAGACAAGGTTCTACTGGAGTCAGATTGACAAAGACAGACTTTGATTATACAGTAGAAACTTGGTCTAAAGTCAGTTGTGGGTGCTTCTCTGCTATTTTATCAGTGTATTTTCAACAATATTCACACATGCAGTGCTCAATCATTCAGACATTTTGTTGTGTGGAATGTGTGGGACATTCATTGTTAAGTGAGAGAAATTGAGCACTTTTAAATAAATACCATGATTGTTGCACAATGGTGTTTTCAGGAAGAGCACCAAACAGAGGCGACCTTTTAGTGAGACTGTGACGTAGACAAAGGAACACACACAGTTAATCAAACATTCTCCTGTACTGTTTGGCTGTTTGGCAAGCTGACTGTTCAGATACTGTCTCAGCATGAGGAGAACAAGTTTGTGGACTTACCTGCTGATGCTGACCAGCGTTTCTTCTCTTGTCCTGGGTAAGTTTTGACAGAAGAAAAAACGCATTTAAATGGTCACTGTGTGTGTATGTGTGTGTTTGTGTGTTTCAGGTAAATTACAGCTCCCCCAAATGTATCTCCAAATTTCTTTTTGAAATGGTCTTCAGTTGTCCATACCAAAAATATTAGCTATATGTCTTTATCCAACTTTTTACTGTTTGTACATTGAAGACATGATTTCTGAAACCCTGGCCCAACATACTGTTACGCAATTATTCCAAACTACTTAACTCTTACCAAATTGGTATAGCAATGGTGTCAGAATGAACAGCTGTTAACTATCAAATTAATAGTTTTAACATATTTATGCTGTGTTATGTTACATATTTATGTTACACATACACATACAGTATTTATATATTTGTCACTCCGGTATTATCCAGTATCTTATAGTGCAAAACTCAGAGACCCAAGTTTGATGATTTTGATGATTATGACATACATTAGCAATTTCTGTGTCTAGCCAATGCAGTCTGTATTCATTTCATAACATGATTACACTTCATGACAGTACAGTTAATGGTTGCATCCAATATCATACAAAGATGACTAATGGTGTTAGATCATGTGGTTTGATTAAAATACATATTTAAAATACAATTTATATATATATATATATATATATATATATATATATATAGATATATATATATATATATATATATATATATATATATATATATGATTATTAGTAGTAGTAAGACAGTAATTTAAGTCACTATATTTGGTTCAGTCTTGTAAATTGTATGGTGCCTTTATAGAATTTAAGATTGACCAACTGATGGTTTATATGCACAAAAAGCATGAAGAGTATTTTCTAATTCCCTCCTTTTCTCCTCCCTTCATTCTCTGGTCTACTCTACTCTGTAGGTGCAAGAACAATCAGTGATTGCTCAGATAAGAACCTGGCCATTGATGGTGGACACTACACTCAAAGTAATGGCTTTAAGGCTGGGAGTGTTGTTACCTACCACTGTCCACATGGGTACTACTCTCCAGTTAAAAGTCGAACGTGCCAGGGCAATGGGGAGTGGGATCCTCTTCCAAAACGTTCCAGACCTACAAGACCTGGACTCCAGTGCAAACGTGAGGGACTCATTAGGATGCCTGTACTCAGTGCTCACTGTTCAATCATCCTGGCTTGGGTCAGGCTTCCCAAAAGCATTTTAAGCCTAAGTTGTTTGTAAAGACCCTCTTGAGAACATCTTATTTTCTCTGACCATTTCCCCAAAATATTGTGGTTTAAGAACCACAATAGAAAAAAAACATAAGTGCATGATACATCATTATCCAGAAATCAGGCCCTCTTTTCCAGTTGCCCAGTTTATTTGTCAAGTTACTATCCAATTTCAATGGCAATTTATCAAAGATGGGTCCCCCTGATGGAAAAATTAAAAGTTATAGCCTACCACATAAGGCATACGTTAGCTTCCTAGCAGGCAGATTAAAAAAAAAAAAACTACTGGGCATGCAGCAATCAGTGATACACTAAGGTCTAATCCACACAGCAATCAGCGATATATTAGGCCTAATCCACACAGCAACCAGCGATATGCTAAGGCATAATCCACACAGCAACCAGCGATATGCTAAGGCATAATCTACACATCAATCAGCGATATGCTAAGGCATAATCTACACAGCAATCAGCGATATGCTAAGGCATAATCTACACAGCAATCAGTGATACGCTAAAGCCTAATCCACACAGCAACCAGAGATACGCTAAGGCCTAATCCTTATCCACACAGCAATCAGTGATATGCTAAGGCCTAATCCACACAGCAATCAACGATACACAGGCCTAATCCACACAGCAATCAGTGACATGCTAACACCTAATCTACACAGCAATCAGCGATATGCTAAGGCCTAATCCACACAGCAACCAGCGTTACACTTAGGCCTAATCCTAATCCACACAGCAATCAGCGATATGCTAAGGCCTAATCCACACAGCAACCAGCGTTACACTTAGGCCTAATCCTAATCCACACAGCAATTAGCGATACACTTAGGCCTAATCCACACAGCAATCAGTGATACGCTAATGCATAATCCACACAACAACCAGCGATACACTAAGGCATAATCCATACAGCAGTCAGCAATACGCTATAGCCTAATCCACACAGCAATCAGCAATACACTTAGGCCTAATCCTAATCCACACAGCAATCAGCGATATACTAAGGCCTAATCCACACAGCACGACACATATGGAAAAATAGAACTCCTTTCTATTTCAACTGGACAGCGTGGGAGCTGTACGGTGTGCATAGTCTAATCTGTTAATATGGATTCTAAATAAAAACAGACCAAAAACTGTTTCTGCACCGCACAGCATAGATTGCGGGTGTGAATGAGGCCTACACCTCAGCACTGATAACTCACTCCTTCCTCCATCAGTGCCCTTGCTCCTCCTCTCCTTTTGCAGCTGTCCGGTGTCCTGATCCACTGGGATTCCAACATGGCTCAGTGTCCCCATTGCAGGACAAATACGAATGGAATGACACAACAACATATGAATGCTATTCTGGCTACACATTTACTGGGTCTGCCACCCGTGTCTGCAACTTCAATGGGAAGTGGAGTGGCAGCACACCAATATGCAGTCATAACAGTGAGTTTAAAGCTTTTTAGTAACTGTAACATACTGATAACTTATCAGTAAATAAGTAACTGATTCTAACATAACGTAACATTAACTCCTTAACTTTCTTTGAGATGATTAAAGTATCTACCTGTCTATCTATCTATCTAATAATAATAATAATAATCATAATAATAATCATCATAATCATCATAATTATAATCATAAGTCATATCATTATTATGTAATAGAAGTAATACATCAATATATGCTATATAGCTCTTTAAATTCAAGATGATCTTGCACAAATGTTTACATGTGCACACATATTCAGACGCTATGCTCTATAATGTTATATCTCATTTGTGGGTCAGGTCATCACTGCCCAGATCCTGGAGTTCCTGCAGGAACACGTCGGACAGGTAATGAATTTTACATCGGAGACAAGGTCAGTTATCACTGTGAGGACGGGTTGACACTTATTGGGTCCAAGGAGCGGACGTGCAAGGAAGGTGGAGAATGGACTGCACAGGAACCAGAGTGCTACTGTAAGGGACAAAACATACACACAAACACACTGAACTCTAACTGCACCTGCAGATACACCTGACACACACACACACATCTTTGGGTCATCATAACAGTTGCATTACAAGATCATACAGTAATTCTGCTTTCATAATCTTTGACCATTTGGGTAGCAGAAATGCTACAAACTAGCATGTGGAGCACTAAAACTACATGTTGAACAAATAAAAGTACAGTATAGAAGTTCATTATATTGTAGCAGAACATGCATCAATGCTGCAAGGAAAAACTCCTTTATGTTTAGTTAGTCTAGGAAGAAACATTGAGTAGATCCACAACTCAAGGGGCTAAACCAACTGCCGGGGTCATATACGAAAAGTACGATCAGTAGTAACCATGATAGACTACAAGTTGTCCATGGATTTAGCTTAGCATATTAACATCCCATAACATTGTATGGTAGTCAATCCATAGGTGGTTATCAAGATTTATGGCTGGACAGTGTAGTAGTAGCCAGACAGTGTTAAAGTCAAGGAGTGAGATGGGTCATCCCTAACCCTAACTCTAACCCTAGGTAACAATAAGGGTCCAATTGGCAGTGCCATTGTGAGGGGGCGTCAGTCACAAAGCCTCAGGGAAGGGGAGTCGGTCCTGGCATGGGCCTCCCATAGTGTTGGCTGCAGTCCACTCGGGAGGGGAAGGTGACAGGAGCCGGAAGGAGGCAGGGATGACACTCAGCAGAGATGATTGTGATGTAGATGGAAAGAGGAAGCAAATGAGGGGGGTGGGGGATTATTCCACAAGAGGGGCACACGGTAGCAACCGTTGTAGATTTTGATATTCTCGGTATTACAAAAAAAACAGCATTCTGGGAAAAAAACAGCATTCTTAGGGTTCTAGGAGGGTGGTAAGGGACAAGTAGGTCTTTAATATATGTTGGAGCATGGCCATTGAGGGCTTTATAGGTTAGAAGGAATATTTTAAAATCGATTTGACTTTTAACAGAGAGCCAATGTAAGGAAGCAAGGATAGGAGAGATATGTTCATATTTTTTAGTCCTAGTGAGTGTTCGGGCAGCGGCATTTTGTATTAGTTGTAGGTTGATACAGGTATTACTGCACCCAGAGAACAGAACATTACAATAATCAAGCCTGGAGGTAGTAAATGCATGTATTAATTTTTCAACATCCTCAAAGGATAGGAACTTTCTAACCTTCACAATATTTCGTAGGTGGAGAAAAGATGTTTTTGAAATGTGTTTTACATGTCTATTTAGAGAGAGGTCCTGGTCAATAATTACCCAGAGGTCTTTAACTTTTGTGTTACATGACAGTGAAAGGCCACTGAGTAAATTTTGGTGAAGAGCTGTTTAGGGCCAATCATCATAACTTGAACACATTGAACACATTATCGAAACTCATCTAGTGTAACTTTAATTTGAACATTACCAATGCACAATAACCAATGCACAACATCATTTTACATTTAATTATTTGTTTTGTTTCAGATGACTACACATATGACACAGCAAAAGAAATTGCTGAGGAATTCAGCAAATCCCTTAAAACCTCTTTAACTGATGAAAGTAAGTTCCAGTTTTTATATTTCTTCTCATCCAAAACTTTAGATGTGTTTCAGATGTGTTATGGCAGCCATAACTAGGTGGATGCAGAGTTGTTCTAACAAGCATCTAATTTTATGTTATGGTTACTTTTTATCCAGGGAAATTAAATACTGTTTTCTGACTGGCTGACAGGGTTTGTGTTATTCTCCAGTAACATTAAGTAGATCTGATTTAAAAAAATAATAAGAAGAATTTACATCTAAATAATAAATTAAAAATTTAATCACTGTTTCAAATCAATGCTCTTTTGAATGGAAATAATAGTGAACCAATGTGAACAACTAGTGGACTAGAATCACCTGTTTCCCAAAATTTCCCATTGCCATCTAATTCAAGTTTGGAAAACGCACCCCAGGTCAGTAACTAAAGCACATAGTAAAACATAGTACAACACGCAACTTCTTCCGGCAGTAAAAGTTGCTCTGTGCATTATCTGCAACGCACGTTGTCATCGCTGGAAAGTGTGGTACACCTATCGCTGGAGTGTAAACTGCTCCAGGAACTGGGCATAAACCTCTGGTGGAGTCCTGCATGTCAAATCCCCTGTTGGATGATGGTATTCCAGTCTCCGGTAGTGAATGAGTGTGCTGAAAGTTTTTTCTCCTCTCCGGTGTTCCTCCAGCACGGACCGATTGCAAAGTTGCTGTGGCGTTCTCCTCCACTTCTGATTCTTCTTGAGCTCATTGCATGGACATTCTTTAAAGCAACATCTCCTGACTGTGTGTGAGGACTTGACCACTGTTACCCCAGTTGTTTTTCTCATTTTGTTATGTGTTAATTTAGTTACCACCGCCTCATGTTACAGTATGCTAGCTGTTAGTTTTTCCTTTTTAGTTTGATTTAGTTTGAGTTATTTGTGTTACAGACAGCCTGGCCTTTTGTCCAGTTCAGGTTCTTGTTCTTTCATTCTTTTTCTTTCTCCTCTTATGTGTAGTTATGTAGGCCTTGTAAGCGCAGCCTAGCTAGCTCATGCTAGTTGGGCAGCCTCAGTGTGTTTTCTCGATTGGCTGCAAAGCATAACAAGTTTGTGACCTCTCTTACCCTCTTTTTCTCTTACTTTGTTGTCACAGATTCACCCGTGTCCAAATAGCAGTCCTCTCACACCCCCTTGTCATCACAGATTCACCAGTGTCCAAACAGCAGTTACTTACACCGCCTTAGTTTGATATGTGGCTGCTGCATGAATAACTTCCCTCCACAGTTCTGCTCTTTTTTCAGCTTTGGTCGTGATTGCAGCAGCCAGAACACTCCACTTCTATTTGAGGCGCTGTGCTGCGTATGCTTGTTACTTTCTATTTATTTATTTATTTATTTTCCTTCATTATTATCTTATTTCTTATTTCATTTTAGCCCAGTCCCGTTCCTCTTTCTTCGCACCTGGTCTGCTGCCTGCTGAATTGTATCCTGTTGGCCAAGATCTGTATAGCAGTGTGCACTGTGTAAACACGTCCTAGTAGCTAAATGTGTGTTGAACATTTTCTGTGCTCTCTTGCACAGAGGTTAGGTTAGGGTTCTAAAAATGACTACTGTTAGTCAGCACACAATGTGGCAGCAGCTGGAAGTAAACAGTTTCACTTTCCAGCTTTTCAAGGAGGATCGTTATTTAGGCGTGAAATGGTCTTAACTTTTGTTTCCTGATGGTTTCCGCTTAGACGCATATTGACATACTATAATTGTGATAAGGTTCTTTGGTAGCACTTTATTTGAAGGTGTCTACATAAGAGTGACACGAGCCTGTCATTAGCATGACAGGGCATGTATCATTAACATTAATAACACTTTCATTTTTATGGCTGTTGTCATTAAGTGTCATTTGGTTTTTATGAAGCTGACATTGTTTGGGGTTCAGACATTACAAAAAATGATTTACACTTAATGACAATAGTCATAAAAGCTAATGAAGTGTCATTTATGTTCATGATATGTGTCATGTCATGTTAATGACATGCTCATGTCATTCTTATGCCAATACCTTTAAATAAAGTCGAGACCTAATAGACCTACTCCTAACAGAAAAAAACCTGATAAAATAAATGCTGATTTCAGATTTCAGCCATTCTGGAAAAGGGAAACTAGGCACCATTTCGTGTGGTTTTAGGTTAATTTACCAGCTTCATAGTCATTTTGATGGTTAAATGTTTAATTACAGGCTCTCTGGCTCTCCATTTGGTGTCTTCCTTACAACCATTACAGAATGACAACAGACAAATTACCCCAATGGAAAACAAAATCAAAAAAATGTTCGTAGCTTAACATACTGTAACTCTTCGAAAATTAGTGCTGGTGCCTATTCTTTGGTTTACAAACAAATCCCTTGATTATTGACAATAGTCGACTGTAGAGGGAGCTCCATTTGTTTTAAAAATCACAGGCTTGCTTGGTACGCATTTAATGCTGACCGTATGGTGAGCATGACTTTGTCCTCAGTTGCTGTGTGAACCAAATGAACATGCATATTGAAATAAGTACTGTAAATAAGCATTTTGACTTTACATTTTTTTGAGCATGTTATTTTTTTTCAGCGATAAATCAAGAAGGAAAAAAAATAAATCTGGCCAAGGAAGGGAATCTTAACATCTACATTGCCATTGATGGTTCAGACAGCATTAACATCACCCACTTTAATAAGTCAAGAGCAGTTATTAAGCAACTCATTGAGAAGGTAAAAGTTAATAAATCGAGAACCGTTATTAAGCAACTCATTGAGACGTTTTGTTCATTAGTTAAATTGAGATACAGTGAGTGTTAAGATTTGAAACAAGACAAGCTGAATCAATTAACATCATATATCTTATATCATATAGAGTACAGAACTACAGGGTTATTTGAAGAATATGGCATTTTAGAATATTGCATGTCCTTGCTATTATTATTATTATTGTTGTTGTTGTTGTTGTTTTTATTGCATAATTACAACAATTGCAATATACAGACATTTGTAATGCTTGTAAATCTTGTCAATCTATTCTACAGATCAGCTACTATGAAGTGACCCCTAAGTACGATATCATGATTTTCGCCTCAAATGTGTATAAAATTGTAAACATAACAACATACTATACAGACAATGCAAAAGCACCTGCTGAAGTGATGGAAGATTTGGATAAGTTTAATTACTGGGGTAAGCAACTTTTCTTTCATGTCATCGCAATCAGCTGGCATACTGCTAGTAGGCTGGAATAATAAATGTAATAGAACAGCTAATCAAACTTACTTTATATTGCCAGACTACTGCACAGACTACTACACTCATTATTATTTTTAGATCAAATAAGAAAATAGTCCAGGCCATTACAATAGCCTGGCTTACGAGAGCAACGTTTGGCTGTCTAGTCATCTACCATTGCTCTGAGGTGGAATCAACAGACATACGTATATCAAATTGCCTCTGTACTCACTGGACAGACCTATAACCAAATAGTTATGGAAATCGGCTAGTGGTCATGCTTAGCTGAGCAGAGAAATCTAACTAAGCTGGAAATCCAGATGGAAATGTGGATTTTTTTATTTAATTAGTTTATAGTAACCTGGTGCCTCTTTTAAACAAACTGTAATGTGACCATCTCGTGAAGTGGTCTTAGTACGGTCTTTGCTAAAAAGTCTGTGGTAGGGTTTACTTAACCAGTGTATTGTGAACATAAAATGCTCTGGGTTTTCGCCTTTTTTGCATTATATTTTATCTTTCTATGTTTGCCGTTGTGGCTTCGCTTGCTCCTTTACATTCTAGCCAATGATAGGCTATTTATCATGACTAGTTGATAATAAAACATGCTTTCAAATAAATAGACAATGTGAACACAAACAGAACTGATGTCTTTTTGCTTGGGTTCACGTTTTAGTCCACTTTTAGAGGACTGAGACTGGTTTGCTTAAAGTGGATCAAATGTGAAAACACCCTAAGTGTCTGACAAGCCCTGGACCCCTGATTGTTAATGCTGTGTGTTTGTTCCTTTGACAGCAATCAGAGATAAATCAGGAACTAACATTGCTGAAGCTTTTCACAAGATTTATGAAGAAATGAGTTGGATAAAGAATAAACCTGAGTTTGAGAAAAGCAGTCACGTAATCATCATGTTCACTGATGGTAAACAAGTCATTACAAGACACAGAAATAAATTTGTTATTATGATTGTAACATCAGTGGCAGCTGCATCTAACCATAAGATATCAACTTTTTCAAGGTGAAGCCAACATGGGGGGCAAACCAGAGGGTAAGGTCAAGCAAATTGAAGATCTGATACTTGGAAACAATGACAATGCACGGACTCTTGGTGAGAAATCCTGCATATTTTGCTTCTATATGTAAAAATACCTCTGTGTGTCAAAGAGGTAAAGTGATGGTCTGGAGAATTTCCAACCATAGGCCTGTTGTTTGACCTTGCCAAGTGCTGTCGGTTAAAAGATGAGAGAGAATTTGGTACAACATAGACCGAATAGCAAAACGGAAGCTTATGCTAACTGAATGGGGCCACAGGAAATGAAACTGAAAGTGAGATTTCAATAACAATAAATAAATAAATTTTGTATGTTGTCTCAATATAAATGTTCCCACACAGATATTTACATGTTTGGTGTGGGTGAAGATGTTCAGAAAGAAGATCTCAATAGGTATGTCACCAAAAAAGAAAATGAAAAGCATGTTTTCTTTGTGGAGGACATGGACAAACTGCATGTGACCTTTGATGAAATGCTCGGTAAGATCATAATATAATACTAGATGTACCACCTAGCAGTGCATAATATGACCGCCGCTCTTAGCTGCATTCATTTCCATTCATACTCTTGACACATCTTTTGAACCACAAGTCTTAGATTTGCCTCTAAGGGTCATACACATGTCAACACACATACATTCTGCTCACAGTCTGTGCACAGTCTGAATTCCTTCTTTAACATAATGGCTTGTGTAATCAAGCACAAGGGTTGAAGATATCCTGGTAAACTAAAATAGCTTACATGCTATGAGCCTAGAAGGGCTACATGCCCACCAAGTTTCATTAGCCTTGTGTGTACTGTATGTGTCCCCAAAACTGTTGACTAAAAATGTCTTCCCTCTAAAAACAGCCAATTTGACAATTTCTTGTTGCTCAATAGGTGCCACTTCATTACACAAGGCTGGTTGCGGGCTCATTGGATACGTCTCCTTGAGACCTGTGTAACAGTGGAAATTTGTTGGCCAAAGCATTACTATTCTTGCAGGGGCACAAGCACAGGGGAAGAGCTGTCCGTGGGGACCATTATTATTAAACATTATCTATTGTCACAATCAGATCAGACCAAGTAGAATAATGAAAAGAAATGTAAATGGCCCTCACCCATGTATAAACCTCACCTCAATTTTACAAAATCAATGTATTAACATTGGGTGTATTAAAATGAGCGTATTTCGAAAAAAACTTTGACCAGATTAAGAACTACAAACTGGAATAAATCTCCATCATTTTAAATGTATGTTCTTGTTCTTACCTTTTTAGTTTGGTATATTTATACTCTATATATTCTCTTTCAATTTGTAATTAATTTTATGTATTTTTATTTAATTGAGCATTTTGGTATATTTTTCTTTCTATAGATGAGAGTACCAGTGTTGGTTTGTGTGGACTCCACAGGGACTACAGATTTGAAGATTCTATTAGATATAGGCCTCTGAGACAACCTTGGCTAGTTGAAATTAATGTTCGGGTCAGTTGTCAATTATTCGATAATTTAATAATTGTTAAATTATGTTACTACATTATGTAATTGCATATTATTGTTAAGTTGTAAATTGTAAATTTAGTATTGAAGAGTTGACGCAGTGGCTATAGTTAAGAAGTCAAACCAAACTACACTTCACTGAGCTAAGGCGTGGAGGCTAAGGAAAATTTGAAGACATTGGGCTCTATTATGCAGTGATGCATCAGGGAAGCACCACACAACTGACATTAGACAAGGTCTCTTTGGTCAAAAGAAATCAGTTGTGTGGTGCTTCCCTGCTATTTTATCAGCGGAGCTCAATAACAAACTCACAGACGTACTAGCCAGCCATGGTATTTACACATGCGTGCTCATTCAGACATGTAAAATAAGAAAAGGATTACATGTAAGATGTGAAAAATGTGGAGCAAATTAGCTGTCAATGAAAAGGCTGAAAATAGGAAGTCTAAGATCTATCCTTATACCTAATTGCCCTCTAGCAGTTTACTTAGTCTTATGAATTTGTTTTTGTCAATCTCCTCAGCATGAGGAAGGATCTGCCTCCAAATGTTTGGGGTCTCTCATCACTCCCCGCTTTATCTTGACTGCTGCCCACTGCTTCAAATTTGGAGACACAAAAGAAAGTGTCCTTGTAACACTCAGCTCTGGCAAGATGACAGGTCCTGATGTAAATTTATACTGATTCAGTGTGTGTTCTCAGCTTTATATTATGTGACATATTTTCTGTATGATGTAATAACACACTTCTGTGTCTCCTGATTTTCTCGCAGAGGTCAAAAACTTCATTCTGCACAAAGAATATAATATAGGATTGAAGAAAAAGGACGGAGTACCTGAATTTTATGACTATGATGTGGCTCTTATTGAACTTAAAGAAACTGTTGACATCTCTGTAAAGACAAGGTCAGACATTTTGATTTCATTTGAATATTTGTGCATAAACCAATATAGTAAAAGTAAGGTAAAATAATGGGATTAATTAATTATGAAGGATCAGACATTTTTATTTTTTTCCTTTCTTCTATTACAAACAATAATGAACAATTCCTTAGATCTACTTTCCTTATTACTGACCATCGCTGGTAGTAGGATTTTGTCCTTGTTGTTTATTTGGTATAATATAGAACTGCAATATTAGATTACATTATTAAAAATGTAGAATGTTTTGGACCAACTCATTTATCATTGTGAATGCCTTTATAGTCACATGACCCCTTAAGTTATGACTCTAAGGAGTTGTTTATATGTAGCCTAGTATTAATTAAAATTGATATTTATTTATTTGGTTGTGCCTATCATCTACAGGTAAACAGATGTTTCAGTCACTGAAACTGGCTATCTTTGAAAACTTCGGCCAAATAGACTATAGACAGATATATACGGAATTAATGAACTTGGAGGAGGAACCTCACAACGCTGAAGTGCACATTACGGGCGAATAGGGTTGAAAACCATGTCTCTATGAAACTTCCATGGCTCATTACTTAGAGACAATATTTTTCAAGAATTTTTAACCTGACTTTATCCAATGGTCAGATTTCTACATCTGAAATGTATGCAAATTAGCTAATAATAAATTATATAACATCTAATTTAAAAACATAAAATTTCACATATATTGTAATATAGGTTTTTACTTGTCTCAAGGTAAGTTATAATCTACAGAAGTTTCATTGAGATATGTATTTGTTGAATTTACTACCCTATTTACCTGTAATGAATTGTCAATGGGGGTTATATTATTTAAAATGTTAAGGTATTATGGGATACATTTGGGCCTGGAATACAGCAGATTTGAATTCAGCACCCTTTATCACCCTTTTGTACAGTATAGCTTACCAAAAACATAATTTACCTTTGGGGTTCAGTTGTTTTGAAAATTGACCCTGACTAAAAGTTGAGATCTCTGAAAGCTCAGTCACTATGTGTGAATGGAGAGTTTTAGCATTGAGGAAAAGATATCCATATATTTACCCAACTAACTCCCAACTAACTACAAGGCCTAAAGTTAGGATAGATAGCTTTGGTATCTATCCTAACTATTTTGATTATGCTGATCACTCTCTTACTCACTCACCTGTACTCACCTGTCATTTTCTCTTTTTTCCCTTTTAAGAACAATCTGCATTCCCTGCACTACTCAAACAAGTACTGCTTTAAAACTTGTTGCTGGCGATAATACCTGTAAGCAGCATGGTGAGTAGATGGTGTGATAGGCAGAGGTCCACCAGCACTTTGGCTTGTCGGTTCTCTGGTGGATGCATTCAATCAAGCTACAATGAATTAGTAGGACTCCAACTCACAAAAGTGGCAAAGAACTTGAAGTAGAAATTTGTTGTGAATCAATCCATAGCCCTATTGGTCAAGGTCATCAAGTGCCTTATGTAGAAAAAATAATGAGAAAATCTGAAACCACATACTTCAAAAAGTGAATCAGCAGTCAACACTAACCAAATTGTCTTCAAAAACTCACTTTCAGTTTAATTTTCCTATTCAGTTAGGCCATATCAGGCAAGTCTGCGATTTTTTACCTACAGAATTCCTCCTACAGTTGCAGACCAAAAGATGAACAACAATATCAAAGTCAAAGTCAAAGTTGCTTTTATTGTCAATTTCTTCACGTGTACTTGACATGCAAAGGAATCGAAATTATGTTTCCCACTGTCCCATGGGTGTACGTGGACAACAGTAAAGTGCAGATGCACAACAAGACAATTCCTGTCCTAAGTTTGTATAAATAAATAAGTCCAAGTAGCTTAAGGCGGGTGGACAGGTCTTGCAGGGAGGGGAGTGATGCACCAATGATCCTCTCAGCTGTCCTCACGATGCGTTGTAGAGCCTTCCTGTTGTAGTCAGTGCAGCTCCCACCCCGCACAGTGATGCAGCTGGTAAGGATGCACTCTATGGTTCCTCTGTAGAATGCAGTCATGATGGGTGGCGGAGTACTTGGCCGCTTCAGTTTGCGCAGGAAGTAGAGATGCTGCTGTGCTTTCTTGGCCAGTGATGCGGTGTTGGTGGTCCAGGAGAGGTCATCGCTGATGTGCACCCCCAGAGGGAGGTGCCAAGGCCCAGTTTGTCCAGCTTGCAGATGAGTTGCTGTCGTATTATGGTATTGAATGCTGAGCTGAAGTCTATGAACAACATTCTCACATATGAGTCTTTCTTGTCTAGGTGGGTGAGGGCTGGGTGGAGGGCAGAGCAGATTGCATCCTCTGTAGATCGTTTCGCTCTGTATGCGAACTGGTACGGGTCCAGGCTGGGGGGCAGGGTGGATTTAATGTGTAAAAGGACTAGTTGTTCAAAGCACTTCATGATGATGGGTGTCAGTGCCACAGGATGGTAGTCGTTGAAGCAGGATGGTGATGGTTTCTTCGGCACTGGTATGATGGTGGCAGCTTTGAAGCCTGATGGCACAATGGCTTGACTTAGGGAGGTGTTAAAGATGTCTGCACCCTACCAGGGATGTCCGGACCCGCTGCTTTCCGGGTGTTGATGGCAGAGAGTGTCCTCTTCACGCTGGCACACTTTCTGTGGGCGAGTGGTGTTCTGTGCCTCGAAGCGTGCAAAGAAGCTGTTCAGGTTGTTGAGCTCACAGCTTCGTGGTGCAGGTTTGTAGTCTGTAATGGCCTGGATGCCCTGCCATAGGCTACTTGCATCTTTGCTGTCCTTAAAGTGGGAGGTTATCTTGTTAGTGTAGTCCTGTTTTGCTTTCTTGATGCCATGGGACAGGTCCGCTCTCGCTGTTCTCAGGCCTGATTCGTCTCTGGCTTTGAAGGCCCTGTCTCTGGCCCTCAGCAGCCTGTGGACGTCCCCTGTTAGCCATGGCCTCCGGTTAGCTCGACTGGTGACACTCTTCATGTGGATCACGTCATCAATGCATTTGGTGATGTAGGAAGTCACAGTGTCTGTGTACTCTTCGACATCTATGATGTTTTTGGTTGCTGCTTCTTTGAACATGTCCCAGTCTGTTGTCTCAAAACAGTCCTGTAGAGAAGAGGTCGCCTCCTGTGGCCACAACCTTACTTCTTTCAGAACAGGTTTGATGGCTTTCGGCCTGTATGATGGCATTAGCATAATTGTGAGGTGATCAGAGGCCTATTGTCAATTTTCACAAATACATGTGGATTTGTTTGCAAAACAAAGAATGGAAAAGAGTGATGATAATTTTCATAGATCATAGTTATATTTTCATGTTGAGTAGTAAATGTGATCTTGATTTCATTTAGTTTTGTTTTGTTTTTTACATTGGAGCATGGTTGTCAAACTGCAACTGCAGAGAAGAGCCTCCATTCACTCGGTAATGAGACATTTAACCATTGAGGTGACTACAAAGCTGGTAAATTAACCTAAAAACATCAAATGTTGCCTGGTATGCCTTTAACATTAGCTGCTTGTTCAGTATCAAATTTTCTGGATCTTTTTCCTACAGACAGTACTCGATAACCTTGAACATCAGGGCTATGTATTGATTCTAACTGTGAATAGTTTGAGAATCACTGAATCATCATCAAAAAATCAGTGGATAAGAGCCAGCACATACATTCCTAGATGTCATACAAAGTCTTCATTAATATGAAGCATTTGTAGAAAAGGCTGCAAATACTGTAATGTAATGAGCGTTATGAAGCATCTGGGTACCCCTCCGTTCTGCTTTAGAACATATTTGTAGTCCATCTATGTGGCCTCTGTTCCCCTGTCAGAAATGCATATAATACAACGCATTTGCTAAGCTCCTCTCTTAGCTGGATGCGTTTGTGTGTCACAAAAAACCCACAAAACACAACCCTTTCCCTGCTCATTCCCCCTTCTCACCACTTTCACCCCTGATCAGTTTGCATACCTTGTCTGTGGTAAATGCATTTATATAGCGCTTTTCTAGGCCTACGAGCACTCAAAGCACTTTACCATGCCTCACATTCACCCATTTACACACCGGTGGCAGAGGCTACCATGCAAGATGCCAACCTGCTCACCGGGAGCAATTTGGGCTTCAATATCTTGCTCAAGGACACTTTGATGGGGTCAAGTGGAGTGGGGCTCAAACCTACAACCCTCCTGTTGCCCCTATGGTTAAATTATGGATGTGTATTTTCTACAAAGTAACATACAATTGTTTTTCTTCAACAGAGTTAATATTGTTAAATAAAGAACATGTGCCAGCCATATTTATGTCACCTGAAAAGGAAATGAAAAACGTTTTGATCAAACAACAAGGAAAAATTGTAAGTCCATACTTGTTTTTACCTTTTAAATGTCCAGTGTCAGTAATGATAATACTATATATTATTTTATTATACCTTTCACGATTCTGGCATATCTGAAACCATAGATCTGCGGCCTCATTTATGAAACGTTCTTATGCAAATATTTGATCTTAGAGTGTACATATGATCATATCCACTTCAAAGTACAGATAAAAACTGACTTTGACATGAGAAAGTACTTATCTCCATGTCAGGTTCCACCTTGGCGTACAACCATTTCCTTGTGGTAATGCCTGGTACAGCAGATGAGATGCACAAGCAATAATTTTTGGATAAAAAAGATTTTTTCCATAATTTCTATACCACCAAGGCATAAAGGTGAAAGCTTAATTAAAGCTTAATTTAATAAATTCTTAATGTCCCTCTGGATATATCTAAGTATCTCTATCTATCCATGGAAGCAGGGCCTTGCATCTTCATATCTACCCATCGAGTTGTGCATGCATGAAACAATTACCTGTTTTATAGTTGGCATCGGGTTGTAGGTCCCCATTAATTTTATAAACAAAACAATTGTTGCTGAACATGCTGAATTCCAGGTGCAGAATGAATGAAGAATAACCTGTCAATAACCAAGACTACATTAGCATGGGAGCAAAAACAGTAGCCTACTGCAGCACTGTTGCTGGTGGCTCATGCCACCTGCCTACTGTCCTGTGCACCGCACCACTTTGTCAAGACTACTTATCGAACCCGGCCAGCTGGCTGCAACCAAAAGCATACTATACTAGTATTTGTTGTAGTTGTAATTGAAGGTAGAGGCCTAAATTGGCATTACGCATTGGAGACAAACAGATCCATAAAAAGGCTCTCTATGGTTTTGATCATAATGAAGTCCTATAGGATTGTGCAGTAGAGGTCTTTCCATATGGTTGTATATGTTTAGGCACGAAATGCACATATTTCAACAATGCGTGATAGAAAAAAAGAACCATCTGTAGAGGCTGTTACTCCTACAAAAGCTTCCAAGACCTCTTTAAAAAAAACTATTTGAACCTAATTGAAAATGAGGCAGGAGAGCAAGTAGTGGACAGGTAGATTAGGTCAGAATGGATACATAGTCATTTGAGAACATTGTGGTTATATGGGTTATTCAAACAACATAAAATGTGATGACTTTGGCCTATTTTATGTTTTTTTACATTTTTATTTTAACCTGAAATGTAGATTGTTTTATGTTAGCTATGCCACATCTTTGATTCAAGCAGTTTTATGTTAATTTTATTAATGAATGGCATTTACAAGGCAGAGATATAATAGTAGTAGGCTGCACACAATTTTTTGATGATCTCTGATTTAAAAAGTTGTTTTTTTGTGTACATTTGTTTCCTCTGGATCACACATACGATCATTTCAGAAAAGTTCTTAGATGAAATGGATGGTTTCTATGTATGTTTTTATAAATTAGGGCCTTGTTGTTCAAGGTCTAGGATAGGCTGACTGTCAAGCTTAATTGATCCGTGTCTCAGGGAGGGCAATAAGTCAGACACACAAGTCGCAAAAAAGGGTTTTGTCACATGCTTTTAATGCTCACAAACTCTTTCAGAACAATAGAGGTTGAGGACTTTCAGACATTGTCACCAAGCATGAATTTACATTTACTAATAGGTTACTTTTACTAGTTAAATATAGTCTAGCATTTACCTAAATTTACTTAAGGCCTATTTATCATAGACATTATGATAGGTGTAGTGCTTTGTGTGATGTGGTGGCATATCAAGTGGTATGTCATATCTGAAAGATTTATTGCCTCCAGTCAGTTCAGATCTTTTTTGCAGAGTTTGCATCTTGTCCATGCATTTTTCTTGTGACTGCCAAATCAGTTGTGTGCCAGTGAAAGTGAAATATGAAATGAGAAATTTAAACACCCAGTAGGCCTATGATGTGTGCAGAATTTTAATCGAAAAAAAATTTGCTCCACTAGATTTTAATAATGGCTGCGGCTGTTGAGTTAACAGGACCATAGTCAACAGGCATTGAACCCTGGCTGCTTGATTGACGGTGCACAAGTTTGCCAGATTATGAATAAATTAATGAAGTGAAGGAATGAAACAATTAAATAAATTCATAGAAATTCAACAGTTCACTGGTCATCTACGTTTACGATATCCTAGGCTTTAATGTTGTCAATGATTTTAAATTAACTCAATTATTTAAAAACCTATGTCCTACCTGCTGCTTAATTAGTGAGTTTAATGGAATAAACCCCCTACTGACCCCCTAATCATCCCTCACTGTTATTGGCTCATTTAATCTGTCCCCCTAATCATTCCCCACTGTAATTGGCTCATTCCCTCACTCTCCCCCTCAAGTTAGTGTGTGATGAGCATGCTGGCACATAAAGACTGCTGTGCATTACCCAGGTGGGTACTACACAGTGGTAGTGGGTAGTGAGGTCCCCTTCCACTGTATGTATGTATTGATATTTATTAGAAGTCCCTGCCGACAGCAGGTGGAGGTGACCTTGAACATCAGGGTTATGGGTTGAAATGCACTGGAATATCCTTTCACATAGGAGAAGGGTGTACTTGTTCACTACACATCTTGGCACATGCTGTGACTGAGAGATTCCTGTGTTGGCTATGTAGGACACGTGCTTTCAAAAGGCAACAAATGCAAAAGGTATATCCCCTGGTGTTAAATACGAAGACCTTGTGACTGAGAGATTCCTGTGCACTGGAGGGATTAATCCTCAGACAGATGATGCAGCTTGCAAAGGTTTGCAGTTTTTTCAGTGACAATTTTGTTTTCTTCCTCATACTTACATAATTAATGAAATCATTTAATACTTGTTTTTATATAGGAGACTCTGGTGGTGCTTTGTTTCTTGAAAGAAACAGCCGATCTTTTCAGGTAAGGTGATCTCCAGTTTGAATGACTAGGTCATTAACTCAAGAGTAACACATATGATGCGTGTGTGTGTGTCTGTGTGTGTGCACGTGTGCATGCAAGTGTGCAAGTGTGAAGAGAAAATATTTGAGAGAATTTGGCAATATCTTCTTATCCTGTTGTTCACTGATTTCTTTCTCTCTGGAGGTTGGTGTTATCAGTTGGGGTGTGTCTGATGTTTGCACTGGTGGAAAACATCTGTCTAATGGAGACCACAGGGACTACCACATCAGTCTCTTTAAAGTACAACAGTTTTTAAAGGACAACCTTAAGAATGAGTTAACCTTCATAGAGTGAAAATATAGCCTCATCTTCTTTCAAAACTTTTTGTGCTAATACTTTCTGTTGTCGGTGCCAATTCAGAACTGATACAAATGTATAAATCTTAATAATAAATGCATTTTTGAATATAATTTGGACAAGAGTTTCAGGTATGACTTATTTAATTTAAAGTAGAACCACCATTATTTTAACTATAAAGCTCCCCTTAGAGTTGCAGACTTTTTTGGTAATTTTCACCAGCCGAGAGAGCCTTCACTCGCCCTGTAACAAACCACTTAATCCTCGAAGTGTCTACTAAGCTAATTAATTAACCTAAAAATGTTGCTTGGTGTGCCTTTAAAAGTTAGGCGTGCATTGGTATTATGCTGGGTGAAGATAACAAAGGCACGGGTGTAACCTGTGTTGTCCCAGCACTGCACATGCCTGAACTCGAACCTGCAACTCACAGCTGGGGACTTGGAGATGAGCACACTAGCTCGTGAGCTCAAAAACCCAAAGGTTGCTTGTTACACTTACTAGCACTTACTAACACGTCTCTTAAGGTGTTAGAAGGGAGGTTTACTAATGTATTTAGCTCAGCCATTGACCAGTTGACTACCGTTACACAAGCCCAAATCTATAATGAGCTGGTGTACTGTGGTGACTACTGTGTCAAAGGGTTTCTGCAGGTTTCAACAACTTAAATTTAAGATTTTT
This sequence comes from Tenualosa thibaudeaui, assembly GCA_027481765.1. Lineage (NCBI taxonomy): Eukaryota > Metazoa > Chordata > Actinopteri > Clupeiformes > Clupeidae > Tenualosa > Tenualosa thibaudeaui. The sequence continues at coordinate 1,510,738 of JAIFZK010000002.1, forward strand.
TAAGACCTTTTTATGACCATTATGACTGGAATTTAAGACCAACATGACGCCATTTCCGGCAAAGAATTTGCAGAAGTTTGCAGAATTGCAGAAAATGACATTTATGAATTATATGGGATATACTTTTAAATCATGCAGACTACAACTAACTACCACTACAACTAACTAAAAATGTCAATTTCCCATCAAATAGGAGACACACTTTAACCCTAGTGATACATCTGCTGTAATAATTCAGATACAAACTAAATGTATTTTAGACCTGCTGCATAATATCTCATTACATTTAAGGACTAAAATTCATATTTTTACATTTTAGATTTTTTAAGACCCTGCAAAAACCCTGTTGTCATTCTTCCTAAGAGAAGTTAATTTACCATCTGAATGTCTACAAAGCTGTTGTGTAAATACATGGTGGTGTGCTGATTTAAAATATTTCACAATAATTGTATAGCATTCCTTGTCCATTGTGTTTGTTTAAATTATTCTGTTTTTTTCGCAGGCACTCTTGTCCAACACAGCTTTCACCATGCTTTGGCCAAGAGCTATCCAAAACACAACACACATATTGCCACCCCTTCCTGTTAATAGTCTTTATAGGAACTGTTTTGTAATTTGGGCCTTCCCCGCATTTAGGCTGCAGTCTGAACATAGCCTTATAAACAAAGCTTCATACCATTGGATTGGGGATTTGTGGTCTGGTCAAACAAGCTACAGTAGTTTGTGAGTTGTCAGATTAAAAGACAAGATAATCAACAAAGCTAATCTAGAGTCGGCCTACTATACAAAGAGTTAAGAGGAATGCTTGACCTAATCAAAAAAGTGTTTATCAGTAGGTACATGTTAAGCTCAACATAAATTCCAGTACAACAAATAGTGGTTTGACCCACATGTATACCAGGAGTGTGTGGTGACAGGGTCAGAGTTCGGAGAGTCTGGTGCTTGCTCAGATGTTCAAACATTGAAATCAATGGCTGACGGGAATAGGAGTTGTAGAGGAGGGAGGGAGGCAGTGAGGGAGTGATTGTTTAGGAGGGGAGGGAAGGGCTGACATTAAGGCACTGATGATAATCAATTCAATTCAATTATATATTTATACAGCGCCATTCACTATAGAATTGTCTTGTGGCATTTTACAGACACTCAAGAGTAACCGTGGCAAGGAAACATTTGATACAAGGGTCAACCCTCGATAATGGGGGTAACTTTGGGTGGAGTCCATTTTGATCACCTAGGCCATTCCTCTTACTGGTATTAATAATACTCTGTAACACTTTCTATGAACCCAGTACCCATAAGATATTATGAACACTTTCATAAAGGTTTATAATGTGTTAATAAACCCTAATAATTAAACACATTACTCATAAGGGATTATAATCTTATAATCTTATAAATCGTATAAGATTTTATAACTTTCAGTGTCACAAAGCATTATATATCTTTTTTTGATACTAGGGAGATTTTACTTTATAGTCTGTAATGTGTAATTATGTGCTCATCTTGCCTTATTTATCATTTGTCCTGAGCACTTTGTTGAACAATTAGGCATATAAAAAGACACCAGAAAACAGAACTTAAATGGAACAATCTGGGTGTATTAGACCTATAATAACTTGTGACATTTGAAGTTGTAAAGGCTTATAAGGTAACATAATGTTAAAATGTAAAAGTACAAACATGAATATATATGAGTAATTCTATATGTGAATTCCAATCATTATTAGGCTTTATTTATGCATTATAAAGCCAGCTATCCTCTTAACCAAACTGAATAATGAAAATACACTAAGTAACTTTGGAACCGGCAAACAGGCTTATCCACCACGACAAATGGCTTTCCTAAAATTTCAATTGACATTATCTGTATAGTCTCATCACAGAATCCACACACAGATTCCATTACATGCTGCCACCATAGATTGTGCAAGGTCATAACACAACTTTCACTGAACATTACACATGAGGCTGGTTTCCTTATCTTGCATTACAATGGTGCTCTCACACCCTCTGCTGGCAGAATACTGTCACAACAAAACCTCAAATATCAGTGGCTTATGATGTCTTTTTATTCCTTTAAGTCAGAATATTTCACAAACAGCATTGTCGGCCACTGAGGCTTTTAGGTAACAAGAACTTTGCATGGGCAGCTAAAAACTGTGACAGCAATTGTAAGGCCACTTGCCAAATGAGATGTATTAATGAAATGGAAAGATACCATTAATTTTAAACTTTGAATTAATGAAGCACCAGATAATACTTGAAGAAATATCTTATTGTTGTCTTCCTTTGCTTTCTTCCTCACCATTATTATTCTGTTTAACTAACTGAACTTTTACGGAATGTATAATGTATTTGCATTAATTTATTTAGATGTACTGAACCTACTTGATATCCAAACAATGGTATAGATGAGTAGATGAAATATGAGTTTGTGTACAGTATATCTGGCTAGGTTAACCTAGCAACTGTGCACATGTTGAGCACCAACATCTACAGCATCTACAGCATAAACTGTGAATGGTTCCATGGCATTACTCTTGTGTAAAACATTTTATTAAATGTGGGTAAAAACAGTTTATGACAGAGTGGTCAAAAAATTACAGGCAGGCAACTTAGTGGATCACTGCAGTCTTTAATCACAATGCCAGAGACAAGTTACCTACAAAGCCTACACAAGGTGTGCCGAGTAACTAGCCCATCTTCTTGGGAGACTAGGATTCCCTTTTATACCACCCAGAATACACATGAAATGTTGCAAATCAAACAGCAGACCCCTATGCCCTTCCTTTGACCTCTTGTCCTTCTGTTGTTTTGGCTTATCTAGGTTTCATTATTTACTTTTTCTAATTTGCTGGTGGAGCCAAATCATCATCTTTCTGGTATTCACCAGCACTTTAAGTTACCCAGTAACCACATTTTGCTTGGTTGGTTTTCTTGTCTCTGAGGGCTGGGTTTTACACAGGGCATACATTCTGTATCATATTACTATTCTCTTTTGCTGACATTCATTTCTAACAGTTTATGAAGAATTTAAAAATGTCTATAGTATTAACTGTTCAAAGCAACATTTCGATTCAGAAACACAAAATGTGTTAATCTATTAAAACGACAAAGAACAAATATGCAATTATTACTGATCATTCTGATTCAGTATCTCTACTGTATACAACAAAAAAGAAGTATGTATGTTAATTGAAATTGTAAAGCTTAAGCTGTTTTTTTTAAAAATATGTTTGATTTAAAGGCATACCAGGCAAGACCACCAATCATCAATCCATGTGAATTTCCTTGCAAACCAAAGAATAACCAAAGATTAAGATCATTTTCGTGTGTTATGTTGACTGACAAGCTGGTAATAAATGCAATTTCGATTTCATTTACTTTCCATTTCGTTTCCTCGACCTGGTGTTTCAGATACAGCAAGTGTAGTAACCGCGGAATCTACGCTAGAGACAGGCAAGAGAGCCTTTATACACCCCATAATAAGCCATTTAATTATTGAAGTGACGAAGCTGATAAATTAACCTAAAAACGTTGCCTAGTGTGCCTTTAATTGATTAATGGACTGACGATTAAAGGAAATCAAAAGAATACTACAACAGTGTACATACAGCCCTTATTATTGCAGAGGAAGAAGTCAAAATAGCTGAATTTCTTCACATTTAACATAATTTACAACATTCTGTACAGATAGACATCTATCCTACGAAGCATTGAGAGCATTTTGTGGAATGCCGTACTGCTCTTTCTCCAAACCGTGTCAACAAGACAACGCACCTTCTCCTCTTTATGTAAAGCCTGTTGTGAGATCATGCTCTTCTCCTCAGTTGTTATCACTCTAGCACTGAGAAGATTATCCAGCAAAGCATTGAGAACTGCCTCAGACATGCCATTGATGAGTTTCAGGCGAATTGCTGTGATGCTTTCTGCAAAGAGACAGAAACAAAATACAATGTACAAACCTTAGTCCGAATGTACTTTTATGCATAACATGCATACAAATATCGAATACTGTATATAGGTAGCATTTTACATATATGTTTTGCTTTATACCTGTTGTTAAAGTGTTTGCAACACCAGCCATCTCTCTGATTTTTCCACTCCAAATAGGTGTTTTTTGACTGAAGATCTCCATGTTAAAACTCTCAGGCGGATCCTCTATGCAAAGCTCCAAAAAGTTTGGAGGTATAATATAACTCAGAGGCATGGGTTGGCTGATTTCAGCCTCACATGAGGCGGTGAGTCTGATTATACTACCTATCCTGAGGCAGACAACAGGCCTTGGCTTATGGATTCTGTTTCCTTTCTCCAAAGCATCGGACTCCGCAGCCTCTATCATGCAAATATCGCGTGGCACCACATATATGTGAAGCGTAAAAGTTGGCACATTTATCTTGTAAATTAGGACATCTAAATGACATTTTAAAGGAACCCCCATCTGTGCAAGAATCATCTTGGCGGAAAAGTGAGGATTACGAAGTTTGGCATGGAAACGGGTCAGGTCACACATCTCGAATGACAATCTAGTCTCATCTTTGTGCAGGACACATACTTCACTATAAGATGTGGAATTCAAGCCACCTAAACAGGCAAAATGAGGCAGATGCACCTCTTCCAGTCTACCTGAGACAACTGTGAGGTCTGTTAATGGACTAATGGGTATGAACTTTAACTCTGGCATGAGCTCCATAACCCTAAAGAGGAAATTTAAAGTGACATCTTCAGAACATACCCATCGCAAACCAGTTATTACACATTCATACTTTCCAGCACTAGAATTATGACTGTACAAGGTGATACCATCCACAATGGAGACACTTGGCTTTTTCAGGGCCCAGTCAGAGGTGTCTGGTATGTTTGAGCAAGATTCACATGTTCTTAGGGAGCCGATGTGGTGTAATGGGTCAACTCCAGTTGACAGGTCCATCCTTCAGCAAACATAAGGAAAAACAAACGCTATATATATATATATATATATATATAATGTTTGCTAGCAGTTATGCTAACAATACTAATTAGCTAATTATGCTAATAATGCTAACTAGTTAACTGTGCTAACAGTGTCACCTACATAACTTTATTATTATTTGCTAGCATTTATGCTAACTATGCCAACAGTGTAATTTAGCCTACGTATGCTAGCAATTATGCTAATTAGCTAACAATGCTATCTTTAACTAGCTATCTTTGCTCACAGTGCTACTTGGCTGCTAGGCTGTTGCTGTGGTTGTTAGGGTGGTTAGTGTAAGTGCCACCTTGTATACTCAGCAGGTGAAAAAAATAGATTTATAAAGGTTTCAGAGCACTTTTATTTTGTAAAAGCCCTATACACAGAGAAAGAGAAAAAAATATATAAAATCAACAATAACAATAGCACACCTGTCCTGTCTTGAGACCTATACAATAGCTTTTGTGGTTCGGGTGAAACAGCGTGCAGAAAAAGGTAAAAAGAGTAACTATAGATGTAATTCCTAAAGGCATTACCAGTGCATGCTGTGCATTTAAAAAGATAGCTTACATCTATTCACAGCGACATGGGGTTCTCGAATCTAACCCAGGTCAGTCAGTGATGTTACTGCTACTTCACCACTGCAGCAATAAAATGTGAGTTGCGAGTTTCTAGCAAGGACTTTTATTTAGTCTGAGTTCTATTCACATGAACAGTTGAACAGGATCTGCCCTTTTGGGAGTTCCAGATTGTATGCTTAGAAGCTTGGGCAATTGGATTTCTCAAGCCAAGCACTTCTTCAAATCTAGACTAAAAACAAGCTGTTCTCAGACGCTTTTTGCTAACTCCTGATTCTCTTAAAATTATGTTTTTAGGGTTTAAATACGCTAAACTAGGGAACAGTAGGCGAAACAAAGCAAGTAGGTGAAACAAAGCAAGACTAATAATGAACATGATCGGTTATTTTTTCTGTGGTTATTTTTTTGCCCATTCATTGCCGCTCAATTATCAACCTCACCAGTTCTCTGTTAGTTTGTCATGTGATTAGTTTAGCCAATTATCTCGCAGTATTTAAAGCCTGGGTTTTTGCTTCATCCTCACTGAGTCTTCAGCAGTGCTTCTGCATTAACTTAGTGTTTGGGAATACAATTGTTTGAACTTCATATTTGTGTACTTTGTCCCTGGACTGTTTTTTGCGGTATCTACTTAATTTTTGTCTGTGACTTTTGGGATTGCCTTCCTCCACTGTGATTTGCCTTCAAAGGCTTGGATCTGACTTTTGTATTTGCCAACTTCAGTGCCTGTTTGATTCCACTCCTGTGAAATAAATTATTGAACTCAAATCTTGACCTGCAGTTGTTTGCCTTTTTTGTGTTGACAACAAGACCTGGTGCTAGAGCTTAGTCGTGTTTCAAGGGGATAATAGTATATCCAGAGGACTAAAGTCAGATATTTGTAAACGGCTGGGAGAAAAACAACTATTTAAAAACACAGTTGTAGCCTCTGTATTCTTATGCCAGTACTTAACACAGGTATTCTTATTGGATGATATTCTACTGGGCCCTAGCTTTCCAAAGAGACCAAACATGTGAAAACAAACCATGAAGGAGCGGGGTCTTTTAGAGGAGGTTCTTAAGTTCTTAAGAGTGGTTAAGTGCTTATTGGGAAATTATGTTACTTGGCAAAAATACAAGAAAAGAGAGCAAGTAGATACAGAATGGGAGGATAGTCAGTTTAACATACAGTATATTTCTATCAACAGAAAAAAAAAACATTTAAAAATTTTAATATTTCATTCTACTAGGAAAGGAAATTCCAGTGCTTTTTAAGTTGGTTGGTATCACTGAGGTCACCAAGTGGTAAGTACTATAAAGAACATAAGAATATATTTTTTAACTACTTACAGGAAGTGATCAGTATCAGAATCAGAAAATTCCATCTTTTCTTGTAGCAGAGGTTTCTTCGGTTTATCTTCATCACATTCAAGCAATTTTATCTGCATCGGCTCAAGTTTTGGACTGCAGGATGGGCTTATAAATTTCTCTCTGTGAATTGTATTTTTATATACATACAGTGTACTGTTATGCACAATAAGTACAATTATGTACAATCTTGTTGATCTTCCACAAAATACTGTATTTGAAGGAGTCTACATAACATACTAGTGACATGAGGCTTCCATAAACAAGACATGACTTGTATCATTGAACACTGAGTCACCCTGTACACACAGGGCTAAACTAGGGAACAAAGAGCAGGTGAAACAAGGCAAGACTAATAATGAACATGACAAGGTACAGGTACATTTAAACATTTAAAAGTTTTATTGTACTAGTAAAAGAAATTTAAGTTCCCTTATTTTTTTAGCTAAGCTTTTAGCTTTTAGGAAATGATCAGTACCAGAATCAGAAATCTCTGCTTTTTTTGTAGCAGAGGTTTCTTTGGTTGATCTTCATCCCATTCAAGCAATTTGCGTTGGCTCATGTTTTGGATTGTAGGATGGGCCAAGAAGTTTCTCTCTGTGAAGTATATTTTTATATATATACAATGTACTGTTATGCACAATAAGTACAATTATGTACAATCTCTTGTTGATCTTCCGCAAAATTTTGTAACACTTTATTTGAAGGTGTCTACATAAAAGTGATTTCAGCCTTGCATGGCAGCCTCTGCCACCATTGTGTGAATGGGTGAATGTGAGGCTTGTAAGCTTACTAATTGAGGCTTACTTATTGTAAAGCATGTTGAGTGGAAAAGTGTGATATAAATGCAGTTCCTTTTTTATTTATCTATTTTATATCACATATATAACCCCCCCATTTTGCGTGGGTGTTTGTCTCCTCCATTATCGCAAACAACAACCCTGACAACCTTCGTCTTAAAATGTTGGTAAGACTCCACAGGAACTGAATATCCGACCTGTTTTATCGACAATATATTTATTATATGCATAATCCAGCTCCAAAAATGGTAAGCAAGAAAAATGGAATTTTCAAATTTGTTGTTTTCGACAAAAAAAGATGTGTTCAGCAAGGTGGTTTTGGAGGTCCTGTTTCCTGTCCTGACTGCCTGCGGTCTCCCTCACTTGGAAGTCCAGGATACAGTCGCAGAGGGTGTTGTTAAGACCTAACTGATCCAGTTTCTTTAGCAGCTGCAGTGGAATGATGGTGATGAACACTGAGCTTAAGTCGATGAACAGCATTCTGTCATAATTGTCCTTTGTATCCAGATGTGTAGGAGCCAGGTGAAAGGCAGTGTAGATGGCATCCTCCTGGAGTGGTTGGGGCGAAACGCAAACTGCATCAGATCCAGTGTGGCAGGTAGCTGGGACTTGATGTGTTTCATGACTAGCCTTTCAAAGAACTTCATGATGGTGGATGTAAGTAACTGGACGGTAGTCATCGAGACAGGTCACTGTACATTTTTTTTCGTTACGGGAATAATGCTGGTGGTCTTGAAACAGGTAGGGACAACAGTGGTGCTCAGAGAGATATTGATGACATTGGTCAGGACATCAGCAAGCTGGTCTGCACATTCTCTCAGCACATGCATTTGGTCTGGCCCAGCAACTTTCCGTGGGTTGACTCTGAGTAGAGTTTTCCTCACTTCAGATGTGGATAGATATAGCACCTGTTCGTTGGGGGGAGGGCTGGATTTCCTTGCAACTGTGTCATTGTGTTTTTCAATTCTTGAGTACAACTGGTTCAGTGCTGGGAGGGAGCTAACACCGTCACAGGAAAGTGGAACTGGTCTTTAGCTAGTGATGGCTTGTGTTCCTTGCCATAGGTGGTGTGCATCTTTGGTATCTGTGAAGTGGTCGTGAATTCTCTGAGCATGAGTGTGTTTTGCTGTTTTGATGGCCCAAGACAGCATGGCTCTCGCTTTCCTCAGAGCTGTCTCTTCTTCCAGACCTGTAGGCAGTGTCCCTGGCTTGCAGTAGCTTTCTCACCTCTGCAGTCATCCATAGTTTCTGGTTGGGACGTATGGAGATGGTCTTAATGATGGTTACGTCAATGCATTTGCCAATGTAGTCTGTGATGAGTATTCCTCTAGGTCAATGTGGCTATTATAGGTGGCTGTCTGCTTGAACACATTCCAGTCTGTGCATTCAAAACAGTCTTGAATGGCTGATAACGCCCTTCAGGTCAGGTCTTCGTCTCCTTAACGTCTGCTTTGATTAGTGGCTGGTATGCAGGAATTAGTAGAGATGTGATCTGAGTGCCCCATCTGTAGGAGGGGTGCGGTGAGTAAACACAGTCTAGTATGTTCTCCCCTCTAGTTGCAAAATCCACATTCTGATAAAACTTTGGAAGAACAGTCTTGTGGTTTGCGTGGTTGCGTGAATAGTCCATTTAAATGTGCATTTTGGAGCTCACTGATGGCTCCGTAAATGTCAGCTAGCGCATGAAATGCCCTTTTCCAGACGTTCCAACAGTTTGGAAATTTGTGGAAAAGTCTTGGAACGGTCTTTAAGTGTAGCTCATGAAGAACTAATGCCATCACTGACGGACCAAACATAGCCAACAAATCTGTCTCTCTCCCCGCCACACATACATTTCACATGCTGATGTCTTTGCCTTACCGCTTTCACCTATTTATTTTTTTTGGCACAGACTGCATATTTGCTATATTTTTTGCAGTTGCTTGTCTTGGCTATAGTCCATGGAAACATCAAGGATTTTGTAACTTCATAGATGGATCTAATACTTTTCATGGTAACTGTAGGCTATTTGGCAAGCTGCCATTGTGTTTACATCTCAATGCTTTCTGGGTAAAAAGTGACATCATCTGGTTGATATTGATGGTGTCTATGTGCAGTAACAGCTTGGACATTTTGACATTTTTTATTTAATTATGTTTATGGAGTTGATCAATCTTATAAGGGAAACATGTGTCACTAACCAGCGATCCCTTGAAACTCTCTCAGTGTACAATCTGATTCAGCAAATACCAGTAGTTCCTCCAGGTTTTCTTGGTTACTAGGTTACTTTTTTGTGATGTTTTACTATCAACAAACCTAATTTTGTGGCAGCGTTTTCTAAAAACAGTATTTTGATTTTTTTTTTCACTTTTATTCTATATATGCTACCCTGGGAAGAATATAGCAGACATGCTGGGTACATAGCACTTCACCAGCGGGTTCTCAGTGAACATAACTACATTTAGTTAAGATTCATAAAATTTTAACAGACCTACCTTCAATTGATTAAATTAGCCTGCATCCTGAGTTAAAAAAAAAAAAACACTAGCAATTCCTTGTTGCTTAGTACACGGCAACTTCCAGTGTGTTTGCCCTGTGGACATGATTTATTATTATTACTCTTATCTGAATATAATTTGCTCTTTATTCTGTACATACTGCATATACTGTATATACTGCACTTGCTGCTCTTTGCACTTCTGATTAGATGCCAAACCACATTTCGTTACCTCTATTTATACATGAGTAATGACAATAAAGTTGAATCTAATCTAATCTAATCTAATGATTGGACATTGCATCTTTGACATGAATGTGACCCCAAACATGCAGTCTAATGATACCAACTTATTGACTTATTTTATTTACGACTGTTGTGGGAAAAAAGAACAATGTAAGAGTGTCCTGGGGAGTTTTATAATAGTTTGTAGGCCTCTTTCAGATAGCCTATAGGCTACTGTAATATGTAGTGTGCTATCTGTGCTATAAGTATATGAGTATATGTATGACCAAAATGGCTTGATTTGCTGACCAAAATGACCATGCACTTCATTAACGAAGTGTCATCAATGTAATGAATGTTCATGATATATGATGTCATGTATATGACAAGCTCATATCACTATTATGTAGACACTGTCAGGTCTGCATCGGACCTGGTCACGGCCACGCCCCCTCACACAACACCACAGACTCGTACTCGATCTCCTTCACCTGAGTTTTAATTAATATCACCTGGTCTCCACCTTATTTAAGTCTCCCCTCTACTTCACCTTTTGTCTGGTCTCGTCGATATTCCCTTAGACTCCCCATATGTCATTTGTATCCTCCGTGCCCCACGTATTCCTGTGTACTTCGTTCAGTAAGTTTTGGATTTCCTGATTGGTTTGTCGCCCCTTGTTCCTTCGGATTATCCTTGCCTGTTTCTAGTGTATATTTCCTTACTCCAGTGTTCTTCTAGTCTTCAGTTAATCTTAGTATTTGTATTTTCTGTTTTCTCCGTTAGAGTAACGGATGTGACTTTCGTTTTACGTATCTGTTTGTGCAATTAGTGATTTTCTGTTTTCCCCTCCACTTGAGAAGTGGACGTGACTTTTGTTTGTTCTTTTATTTACCCATTAAATACCTCCTTTGTTTCATCTACCTCTGCCTCCACCCGTCTGTGTCTGACAGACACCTTCAAATAAGAGTTACCTAAAATTTCTTACAATTCTTTTTTTTCTGCTGGACATTTGATTTGTTGATCACCATTCTATTTCAGTACACTAATTTCTTTTGGACTGAATGACAGACATTGAGGAATATTGCTTTTCATAATTTTATAGAGAATATTTATGTATATTTATACTATTCAATGCATTATCATCACTATGTGCATAATTTTAAATAAAGTTAACTTAAAGTAAACTTAATTAATGCATTACACATATACTTAGATTAACTGTTTTCACTCATTACAGACATGAAAATCGACAATAGGTATCAGTACATTAAGGTGACCAGAACTCTGAGATGAAAATCAGGGACATTTCCTTGAATTTTCCTTGGGAACTTCCTATTTCTACTGTCAATATCATTAAAATGAGTAATGTTTTAGCTTTAGAGTGTTTTTGGGGGACAGACCACAAAAAACAGGGACTACATAATTACATTTCACCTTTTACAGAAATCAATCAGATTTGCTTACCTTGTTTGCTCCTAGCAAGAAAAGAAAGAAGGGGCAAAGTTTAGATCATAGTTTATATGGCTTGCTTTTTTTCTTGCATTGTTTACCAGATTACATTCCTCCCATAACCTAAATCATTAAGGCTTGAACGGAATGTGTCTTGAATTTTGAACCCATGTATCTATAAATGCAAGGAATGTCTGTCTGTGTGATATAAATTTAAACAATATAAATTGTTTAAAGTCTGAGGTCTTGTAACAGTGTTCTAACAGGTAGCATTATCACCTGGTATGGGAACTCCACAGCCAGAGATTGTAGTACTCTAGTACAATCAGAACTCAACTGTCCTGCAAGAAATCTATTCTAGAAGAGTACTTCTAAGAGCCCAAATATTCTGAAGGACTCTTCTCATCCTAATAATGGCCTGTTCAAACGCATAGCCAGAACTTAGACTCAGAAGATATTTCTATCCTTAGACCATCTGAAGCTTAAAGGCAAATTATAATGACTGCATAGATTCACCTGTCAACACTCACATACTTGACATCCTAACACATTACACTACACATGCACACACACACACACACCTGACCTACACTCACTCCATTTATGCCCATTCCCCACCTGCCTCCTCGCTCACAGCACTGGCCCGCAGCCCTGCCCATCATCAGGAAGCCCCACCACCACCACACTGCATTCTGTAGTTCCATTCCTCATATATAGATCCAACCCTCAACCCAACCCCACCATCGGCCCATCACCCCTTTCCGGCACCCCCCTCCAAATCCCTCCCCAACTACACTATATTCACTTTTTTATGACGCCCTCCCCACCCCTGCCCCCCTCCCCCTCCCCACCCCTTCAACAGACACCCCCTTCCCAACCCCAAACAACATTCAAGGTAAAAACACTGTACTTCTTTCATCATGAATTACAGTATACAATGGAAAATATGCATAACTCAACAGAATGTGTGTAAGTATGGCTCATAGCATAGACCCAAGTGGCTAGAGGGAAAAGGTGTATTTACACACATTACACATTATACCACCAAAATAAATGCAGTAACACCATAAGTTACAATACAATATAGCCAACTGTTAAGAAATATGTACAAAGATGTATAAATAAATGCTTCATCCTACTTCATTTACCTGGGGCAGGAATTTAAGGGCCTGAATTTGTAGCTTGACTTTCTCTGTTTTGAGATGAAGGTAGTTCATCTTGAGATCACAAATTTGTATTTTCTTCTCCATATGGACTCTCTGCAGATCCTGTGCAGATACATGTGTGGAGGAAAGACACTAAGAATTAACTTCAGTGAAAGTCAATCTCTGAGTAAATAATTGGCAGTGGTCAGTTCTGCCCCTACAAAAGCAAATCGCAGTAACAACGCATTTTGTCAAAATTAAGTTGACAAAATATCCCAGTCTAATCATGCCCCATGCCAGAGAAATAGGAGCATCACTTTTGTACAAAAGCCAAGCCAATACCAAGGCAAACTGCAGTAAGTCACAGTTACTCTATGGAGTTACTGCACTTTGGCTTTGTTGACCCACTGTTCTAGCTAGTTTTAACAAGTAAGGCTAACTATTGGCTAGCTGCTTTGTCAACAAATTAGCTTATCTTATTCAACACTGAAAACATTCGCTTACTTGCTCATTAAGACTATTTCCACTCATGGATATCTTAAGCATTCAGACCTTGGTTTGATGTAATGTAATAACTTACAGGCAGTTTGAGCTTGGCTGCGGGCGGGAACGGGCAGCTAAAAAAACACTGGGGGTTTGTGCGGGATAGCAATGCAGGCTAACCAAGGATCTCAGTATACCAGCGAAGTAGATAAGAACATTAAACAAGGTGTGTACATCACTAAAACCAAAAGTCAGAGATTTATTTATTTTTTAATAAAATGAATTGATATTTAAATGCGTGTTGCTGTCTATCTGTGTTCGCATTAAAACGATAGTTTAGGATAAAATAGAAGTGCTATTCACAGTGCGTCAAAAGATGTACAGGGAGAGAAACAGAACAAATAACCCAATCTCAATAAATAGCATAAATAGCTTGTTTCTCTTGCAGGACGGGAGAAGACACAAAGTCAATGCATCTCTATTACTGAGGAGGTATAAATTCTCAGAGTTTTGCAGGTTGCAGACGGGAGTGGACATACACATCGCGAGATTGGACGGACACATTGCGGTGTGGGCGGTGAGGGTCAGAAATTCAGTGGGAGCGGGATGTCCTGCGCAGTTCTCTATTCCAAGGTATGCAGGTGCCAGTGCTACAACACATTTTGCAGGACACTGTAAACTTTAAAGACATTTTTCTCAGTTTCACTGTTTTCGTAGTTACTGCACTTTGGCTTTATAGGGCAGAGTACTGACCTTAATTTTGAGCATTAACTGTAACACACTTTTTTGTTCATGTACAGAATCAAGACATTCTGGGCCAGATGTTCAAAGACTTTTTAGTGTGTTCTAGGTGTTAGTGTAGCGGTTAAGTAATCTGGCTAGCAGCCTGGAAATTGTGGGTTCGCACCCTGTCTACTACAGTTGTGGTAGTGGTCACCCCAATTCTGATGGGTGGTTTTGTTGACAGTTGTGCACAGAGGCATTTTGATATGCGGTCATCAGTGCCAACCCTTGGGTATGAGAGGTCTATTGCTTGTTGAGATTGAATAGAAGTGTGTCTAGTCGATTATGGTGTATTGAATTTAACTAATGAGATAAAAGCACAGAATGTCTTCTGTACACAGAAAATGGTGTGCTACACATATGGCCTTTTTCACTGACTGGTAACAGCTTAGTTCGGCTGAACTCTACTCACTTTTTTTACTTTTCCATTACTAAAATCTGGTACCTGGTGTCCAGTACCTAGTACCATGCCTGCTACCAATTTTGTTGAGTTTCCAAGCAAGCTGAACTGATACTAAACGATGACGTGTAAATATTGCAGGTTTATGAGTGGACGTTATTTTCACTAGCCTCATAATGTAACATTCTGAACAAGCCCTCAGCAGCTAGCTCTGCAGTTAGCTATCAGTGTTAGCATGACAAGACGGCTGACAGAGGGAGTAATGTCATCCCCCAAAAATGTGTCTGTATGAGGCTTTACTTACATCTGTAGGCACAACAGGCTTGGTACTAGATGAGGTGAGACCAGTCAGCGTGGAAGGGTTATCATTAGACTTGCTCTGACTACCTGTTGCTCCCAACTCAGTTTGAAAGGTTTCTGTCTGGACATGGCCTAAACAAGTATATTTTGAAAAAATAGTTAATTATCATTAACATTTTTTCTATACATTCTCAAAAGAATAGTGACTTAAGTAATATAATACTGTGCTTGTGTATGTGATTTTTCTCATATATAATAATTCTCCCAGCTCAGCTGCATGGCTAGCAAATAATGCAGACACACAGCAACTGTAACTTTGTATGATGTGGTAGTAAAGAACAAATGATCAGCCTGAAGTTTTGCATACCTTGTACAATGATTTTGAATGGGATTCAGGCAACATATTTCAAAACAAATAATCAGATTCTTGTGACTATGTGAGTAATCATTTTAAGGAGCCATCTAGCATGGTTAAATAGATGTACCACCTAGCAACACATTATTAGGCTATTATGGCCACCACACATAGCAGCATGTTCTATCCGAAGAAAATGAATTTCCACCCAAGTTTGATACATGCCTACATACATACAACCACAATTCTTACATGTTTGCCCCTGTGAGTTACATGAGGAGGGGGTGTCCTCAGAACAAAAATGTATGCGTTAACACTCACACATTAAAAAGAAAAGAATCTACATGCCCATCTAGTTTCTTGTGGCCCAATATTTCACTGTCCCAGGTATCAACAAAAAATTACTAAAAAAGGAAAAGAACAAAAACAAAACAAACAAACAAAAGACTGTTTTAAATGTGTTTTGAAGCCAGATATCCTATCAGATATTGTCACACTTTTTGGTTTCACAATCCAAGTTTCAAGTCTGGTAGTCAGGGGCTCTAGCACCACCAATAGATCAAAGCTGGAATTGCATTCATGAACATAACTTCAGATCCATAGGTCCAATTTTCAAAAATGAGGTGCCGTTGGAATCCTTGGAGGAAGACACTGAACTCACCCTAAGACATATTCTGCCAGGGATGATCCATGGACATTTGTGACAATTTGTCCTAGTAGTGATGTGTTGAATTTTATGAATAAATAAATAAAAACACAAATGTCAATTGTCCATTTTTGAATGACAATATTCAGACCAAGCCTCTCACAAAATATCTACTGCAATTTTGATGCATGGAAGCACTGGCACAAACCACTTAAGAACTGTAGCAAAGTCACATATGTTGGCCAGTCTGTGGTCAGTTGCCACAAAACTTGGTGTGAGCATGCAGCATAATGCCCTTGAATAAAAACCATGATGTTTCTACGTCAACCTTCTCCAAGTCCACTGTTTCAAGTGCCACAGTCTTGCTCCAGTAGCAGGTGCTAGTTTTGTAGCTATATTAGGTTTGCTTTAAGTATTGGTAATTTTGACAATTAATTTGTTTAATACATATTTTGGTAATATTCTTTTGCTAGTTATTTGTTTAGTTAAAGGCTTTGCTTTACATGTTTAGTCTTTATTTTAATTGATTGTATGATGACAACCATTACAACGCATTATGTAAAAACACTGCATTATGTAATAACCTGACAAAATGTAATGTTTTCACCCATGAACGCAACATGTAATAATGTATTTTGTAATACATTATTACATATTGCAGAAGCTATTACAAAATGCAGAAGCCATTTTTTCTGTGTGTTTTTTGGAGTGGATGGAAATGTAACAAGTTGTATTATGTAATAAACAACAAAAACTGATATATTTTTCTTAGAGACATAAAACTACATAAAAAAAATAATAGATTGATCTTTATGAGTAATGAGTTAAATTCAGCAAAATCACAAAAACAGTTAATATGCACTAATGTGTTGGCTTGCTTTCATAATTTCCGATAAGAATTCCAGATAATTAGCTAGCGGTCATATTGGTTTTGTCAAAAAATTTTCCCCCTTTTTTTTCACCGATTTTCTGTCAACGATTGCCGGGACACTGAAATGCTGGGGGACATGATTCTTTGTAGGTTTGTAGTCCTAGTAGGGTGGCAACGACTAGAAGCTTTTGGCCCCCAAGGACCACACCCCTGCTGTGCCAGTGTCCGTCCGAGGGGGACACGTCCTAAAGTTTTTGCTGAATAACTCAATGAATGTTTCACCCAACAGCATGAAATTTTTGTGATATGCCAGTGTTGTAGAGGAGTATCGACTCAGCCCATAAACACTCACTTGGAACATAGCGCCACCTAGTGATATGGTTAAATGCAAAAATTAGGATTTTGAATTGCCAACATCTTGGGCCGAGAAGATGGGAACTGTACACAATTTGTGTACAATCAGGACAATGACCTCTGAAAACATAGCAAGTACCATAAAATTTGACCTGTAGGGGGCGCTGTAATTGTGCAAAATGTCATTTTGAATGGGTGAGAGCAGATTTCTTTTATTATTGCAAATTTCTTTTATAAATTGCAACCACAACATGCTGCTTGTCAAAAAAAAAAATGAAAAAGCAAGCAAATAGACTGACTTGTCCCTGAGATATCAAAGCACTTTGATATCTAAACAGCTGGATAAAGAATTTGGTACAGATTTAGTTAGCTTTAGATTACAGCCTGTACACCAGCAAAATTCTGAAACATTTACAAAGATGTAAAGTATTCAAAAGTAAGCATATAAAGTTAATGTTATGTTTTTGGGACATTTCTGGCCTCTAGTGACTATTATGACCTTGTGTCCATGTTTTGTGGGTGTGTTATCGTGTGTTTTGGTGGTGCCATGTGCTCTAGTCATTTTGCCTCATGTGATCTGACTTGATCTTCTGAGTTTTTTGAATGCCTATGTATATCAGTCCGCTCATTAGCATAGTGGTTAGCAAGCTGCCCTGAGTTCAATCCCTGATGTAACAGTTAGGAAAATCCCAGAGGAAATGGTTCTAATCTCTGCTTAAAGCAATATCACACCAAGAAAAACATGCAATTATGAATATTCTTAAGTTACTAACACATCTCTAGCAGTCTAGCCCATATGTGCATTAAATATGATGATCTGACACTTAACCTGTGTTGTAGACACCGCTTAATGGAAAACCAACAAAAAATAGGACCTTAAGGAACACCTTTGCTGTAGCCACGTATGTATCACTGATTTGTACTTAGCTGAGCTTGTAGTTTAAGTGATGTAAAATAAATTTTACAATTCCACTATGGTCATTAACTCATTGGTTGCCAACCATTTTCAGAGCAGAGAGCCCCATACGTACAGCATTTTGTGTGATGGATTTTGGAAGATCCACAAAAAATGTTTTCTATGACTATGTAAACATCAAAACTACCAAAAGGAAGAGTAGACTCTTCTTTCATCAGGAAAAAAAGCAATAGATTGACAGTAGAAGACGGGTGGTTTTGTTTTTTCACCAAAACATAGAGAAAATGAGCTGTTTGTGAAAAGAAACATGTCAAGCATAACTGTGTTTGGCGCTAATATATTTTTGCTTTAGTGGCACCTCTCGGTTTTGGTTTTTGCTGTTTTATAGAAGGAAACCACTTTTGAGAAGGGGCTTTTATAGTGTCTGGGGACGATCCTCTGCTGCTTCCGGCAATCAACGGTTGTAAGAAAAAATTGCCCCATGGTATACCACACAGACTCGCTTACTGAAACAAGCTGCTTGTAGACTTGAAAGGAAATGGTATGCCACTAAACTTGAAGTGTTCCGCCTTGCTTGGAAAGATAGCTTAAAAGAGTACAAGACAGCACTTAACAATGCCAAATCAGCATATTATTCCTCACTTATACATAATAATAAAGATAATCCAAAATTCCTTTTTAACACTATATCCTGTTTAACAAAAAGCAGGATTGAGGTGTCCCATTCCATTCTAATAACTCTAAGTAGCAAGGACTTCATGGACTATTCTAATGACAAAATTGAATCTATTAGACTTAAAATAAACAACTCCCTTGTAACCTCAAATCCAGTTGGACCACATGTAATGGTTACAGCTAGCTCTAGTCAACCTGTAGCATACTTTGATTCATTCACACCCACCAATATATCAGAAATTACGTCTTTGATCTCTTCTGCTAAAGCCTCAACATTCTTATTGGACCCTATCCCAACTGATCTTTCAAGACGTCTGTTATTAAACCATCAATTAAAAAAAACAAACCTTGATGCTGATGTCCTTGCCAATTACAGACCCATATCTAACCTCCCATTTGTTTCGAAAATACTTGAGAAAATAGTGTCTAAGCAAATCTGTAGATTATTAAATGACAATAATATCCAGGAAACCTTCCAGTCAGGCTTTAGAACTAATCATAGCACAGAATCAGCCCTAGTTAAAGTCTTCAATGACCTCCTTATCACATCTGATACTGGATATATATCAATATTAATCCTATTGGATCTTAGTGCTGCCTTTGACACTATTGACCATGGTATCCTACTACACAGACTTGAACACATGATAGGCATAGGCATAAACACTGCATTAGCCTGGTTCAAATCATACCTCTCTGGTCGCTACCAGTTTGTACACGCCCATAATGAGTCATCAACCCATACCAAAGTAAAGTTTGGTGTACCCCAAGACTCAGTGCTAGGTCCCCTGCTGTTCTCCCTGTACATGTTACCTTTAGGATCTGTTATAAGGAAACATGGTATTACTTTCCACTCCTATGCTGATGATACCCAGCTTTACCTTTCTATGAAGCCTAATGACTGTATGGCAATGACTAAACTTGATGCATGTCTCCTAGACATCAAAACCTGGATGACTAATAATTTCCTTTGTTTAAATTCTGATAAAACTGAAGTTATGATGCTTGGCCCTAAACAGCTGACCAACACTCTACCCCATCACCAAAACTTACTCAGTGGCCTGTCACTGTCATGTAATGCAAAAGTTAAAGACCTCAGGGCAATTATTGACCAGGACCCCCCCCCCACCCCCCCGCCCCACATTCGACAAGCGGACACTCTCAATACCTTTAAGTCTACACTTAAAACCTTCCTCTTTACTGTTTCCCATAGTTAGGGATAGTGCATGGCAAATCATCACTTCTCATGGGTCTTTTGGAAGGGACTGCCTCTGCTGTTGCCCCCAGGCATGGCAGCCACTGACCATCCCTGCAGTGGTGCTGGTGCTGGGTTACCATGCATCATACCTTAGTTATGCTGCTAAAGCCTAGTGCCACCACACAACCTTCATGTGTCATGCCGTACAACTCTCTCTCTCTCTCTCTCTCTCTCTCTCTCTCTCTCTATATATATATATATATATATATATATATATATATATATATATATATATATATTTATACACATATATGTATGCCCAAATTACACATTTGCTTTCTGTTGTGTGAGCCTGGCCTAACCAACCAACACTACGGGAGGCCCATGTCAGGACCGACTCCCCATCACAAAGGACCTTCCCGGATGCCGATACTGGGCCCGACTCCCCTTCCTGAGGCTTTGTGATTGACCCCCCCTCACAATGGTGCTGTCAAATGGACCCTTACTGTTACCCCCATGACCCATCTCACTCCTTTGAGTTTGTCACTATGCCTGGCTGCTGCTACCTTGTCCAGCCATAATTCCTGATAACCACCTATAGACTGACTACCATGTAATGTAAAAGTGGGATAATACTCTATTATGAACTATTATGAACCTTAGCTAAAACCATAGGCATCTTATAGTCTGTCATGGTTACTACTGATTGTAATTTTTCTCCATGACCCCTGGCAGTTGGGTTAGCCCCTTGAGTTGTGGATCTGCCCAAGGTTTCTTCCTAGATTAACTGAACATAAGGGAGTTTTCCCTTGCCCCTGTTGCTCTTGGGTGCTCCTTCTGTGAAGTGCCACGAGACAATACTATTGTAAAAGGCGCCGTATAAATAAAACTGAATTGAATTGAATTGAATTGAATTTAAGTTGACGTCTATAGACGTCATTGGAAGCCAATGAGTTACTGGGTTAAGACGCCCCGGGCTAAAAATGAACCATTTACCTTTATCAATAATTAAATGCTTATTCCAGTTTTTTTGTTAGTTTGTCTTCCGGCCTGCCTAAAAACTACATTTTAAACTTTTATGCAGGAACTCAATTATAATTCAACAAAGAAAAAATTTTTTTTGAGACAGAACATTCGGAACATGTGAACATTCCAAAAAAACAAAACACATAAAGTACAATCATAGCTTACCATGTAGCCATACAGTATCACATTCCTCAAGCCACACATTGAGTTTTGTCATTGTCTCTAACTCAGTGCGCACATCTGCAAGACAAATATACTGCTTTAATGTACTAGTAAAACATGGTAGAAGGTCGAATTATACCAAAATCTAACCCCCTAAACCCCAAATTCTTAACTAATTTGTCATCATAAACATCATTATTATTATTATTATTATTATTATTATTATTATTATTATCTACTAACCAGGGAGTGGCAGGTTAAAGGTGAGGGCATGTGTCACAACGTCATCCAATCTCTTCTTTAAAGTCCTTTCAATATGCGTCTGAAAGAGGGGAATATACAATTTTCTATACATAATTCCAAAATAATATATATTACAATGCTCACAATGGCATAAACAGACTCACTGTCAGGTCTTTAAAGAGGTTCAACATTGTTGTTTTGGCTTCGTAGAACATGGCTGGTGTTGAAGATTCAATGTGGTCTTTCAACATCTTCTGCATTTCAATAAGGCAGTGCTTTCCTGTTATCGCTGCAGCATCTGTCAGATAATGTTGAGAAGTTAAAGTTGTTAAATGTGATATAACAAGGGTGAACAGATAACTACATCAATTCACAAATATATAATTGTACTGATAGTGTAGCGGCAGCATGGGTTTGAATCCCAATGATTATCATTGTGCCCTTGAGGAAGGCACCTAACCTTAAGTTGCTCTAGGGCAGACTGGCCCTGAGTAACAATTGGAAAATGTAAGTCACTTTTTTAAAAGTGCCTGATAAATTCATAAATATAAATAAACATATAAGGAAAAAAAATGTGAGTACAAAACCAATAGAGGTTTGTATCTGTCCTGAAGCACTGACTTACTACCTTTCCTTGTGGCATACACATCATTATTTGAAGGTGCAGTTTGTAAGAAATATATAGACAAATATATTATTCATATTTGATTTGGGGAGGGTAGGGCCTGGAATCTGGAATATAAGAATCAGTAAAGAATGGTGGGATATTGTGGGATTTTGCAATTTGCAAAAATATGTGTACTGACAAAATGCTTTATTAATTTTAATATTTGTGTTAGTATTTTATTGCATGGGGAAGAATGGGGATGGGGTGACACTGGGATGCATCAAAATCCTCTCTGTTGCTTTCCTGGATGCTGAAATGACATTTATTGCATGTGCCCCGGCTATATGTCAGACAGGGGTCTGAAAACAACATTTGACACAGAAATCATATGGAAACTGATATGAATGGGTGTGACATGGATGCAGAGCTGTAATAAAATAATTTTTATTTAAATTCAGGTCAGGTTGTGCAGTTTTATGTGTTATGTGTTTGGTATCTATGTGATGATCAGGCAGAACTTCCAACAGAAGAATGGATCTAAATTCACACCCACATTACATTTGTCTATGGGGTTAATACATTTTTTTTATGTACACTCAAAGCTTTTTTCCTCTGAAAATTATTTGTCACAGCAACTAGCTAGTAACCTCGTTGGAAAGGTCAGGTTGTGTAGTTTTACGTGATATTGCATTCCCATTTGAAAGAAAAATTAGCCTAACCTTATGACAGCTCAGAATAACTGTTTCACTTAATGAAAAAGCATAATGAAAAAGATCAGAAAAAGGAGAAGATTTCTAGCTGCATGGAAAATGTCATAATTGTTGTGATCTCCATACTGGCAACCTGCGAGAGCATCGGAGGAAGAAGTCAAAACAACACTCAGCAATGTTTTGAATTTGGATTCCTTTTCAATGTTCAATGTCATTCTTACATACGATTCCTTTAAACCTTTCTAACAAACTTACCTGGGTAAACTTGCTTCATTCTGGAGGAAATTGACTCATAGATGGATTTATAGACAGCTTTCTTCCTTTCAAGAATTTCTTCCTCATATCTTGAGATCTGTTTCTTTTGCTGAATATAGGAAAATAATATACATTTTGTTTTGTTATTTCATCAGTTGGCCACTAACTAATGCAGTATTGATATAATTTCAGAATTACCTCAAAATAAATCATACAGAATTTTAATACAATAATAATTAAATACAGACTTGTCAGTCAGTCATAAAAAGCAGGTTCTCTGATGATACCTGAGTGTTAATGAATGTCAGGTTGAGAGAGACAGGGGATTCCTTGTATTTTTCAGTCATGTCACGAGAGATGATATTGAACCTTTTGAGCATGCCTCTGATGGATTTGTCTGATTTCTTTCCTGATGCATCCCTGCAATGTAGATTTAATATGAGAAATTAAAACAGCCATGGATACAACAGAAACTAAATCAACAACGCTGCTTTCCTTGAACTGATTTCTTACCGTGGGAACAATTCTTGAAATACCTCATTCACATGTTTGTACATGTACTCAGAAAGGGTCATATTCAAATCTATAGTTTCTGAAGTTTTGTCCGAAGTGGTTCTTCTCCAGTAACCATTGTTCTTACACAACGCTTTGAGGGTTCTATGATATCCCCTTCCATCTTTTATGTCCTAGAAAGGGGTGATCGACATTTGATTTAAAAAAAATCCAGATAGATGGAGCATGTGTTCAAGTGTGTGGGTGAAGGTTGTTACTTACACTTTTTATCACAGCTACATCCGCTTTGTTTAGGGATGAGGTTTCTGATTTCTCTACCCCTTTAGAAAGGCATGCATCCAGACTGAGATGATGTTTTGCTAAGTCATTCTGCAATGAATCAATTTTCTCGGACAGAATCTTTCTTAGGGTATCTAGAACATCAAGCTTCACCGTCACCTGGAAAGGTACATATAAAATATATACTGTAACAACCTGTATGTTCCAAGTGTGCATTTTGAGTATTTCTTGAGTTTATTTTGTTTATCTATTTTTTGCCAAGCACCCATGCCACCATGCTAGGGCAATTGTTTATTTTTTGGATAGCGTGCACCAATTGGTTTTCTGTTGCCCATTTGCGGGGAGTGGGCACTCTCCGTTTGTTGCAGATGCACCTGCCCTGCTTGCTGTTGCTAAGTTGTGGAAGAAATCCTCTACCAAGTATTGCTTTCAATAAATTAGATATACAGTATCTTTTTGACATAATTTTCTTGCGTGGCTGTCAGAATTAAGGTCTTCCACATGTTAAAAATAAATTAGGTGTTGTCACAAAAAAATATGAGGCTTATAACCAAATGGATCTGCGTCAATCACCAAAACAATCCAACGTTAGGCTACTGTCAGATCTGTATGTAAACCTTTTGGCTACATTGTTTACTCACATTTGGTTTGGTATTCACACCTACTCTTCTTCAATTGCCTTGTAACTTTAGATGTCATGTGAATTAGTTGCTTGTTGCAAGTTGCTTGGTTCACTCTTTTTGTGTTTGTGCATTGTTGCATCTTCACCTGGTGTTCTCAGATTGCCTAATGCCCACACACATCTAATATTCCTGATATAGATCATCCACCCCCCTGGCACCAAAGTTTTCTCTAGGGAATTTCCACAGCTTACAGTAGGAGTTAATAGCACTCAATGGAGAATTTTGAGACCATACCAACATATAACTTTCTGATGCATGAGAACCCACTGGTGAAGTGCTATGTACCCAGCATGTCTGCTATATTCTTCCCTGGGTAGCATATATAGAATACAGAGTTTAAAGTGAAAAAATACCTTGCATATTTCTAGAAAATACCACCACAAAATCAAGCAGTTTGATTGCAAAACCCCCCTGTAAAATTGCAAAATCCTTGAGGGACTGCTATGTACAGATTAGATGGATCTTAAAGTAAAAATCATTGCAAAATCCCTTTTTTGAAAACACTGACACAAAATTTTGATAGCAAATAATCACAAAATCTCATGAAATCCTGTAGGGACTACCGGTTTTTGCTGACTCACTCAGTACACTGAGAAATCCCTGGCTAGTAACACATGTTTCCCTTATACTAATAAATACTAAAATGTCCAAGCTGTTGCTGCACATAGACACCATCAATATCAACCAGGTGATGTCACTTTTTACCCAGAAAGCACTGAGATGTAAACATAATGCAAGCTTTCAAGCTCTGTAAATGAAGGGATTTTCTAAAATGTTTTTGAGCTGTCTCATATCAGTATTATAAGGCCAATATGTCTTACCAGTCTAGGATCATTTTCAGTTCAGATTTGAGTCAAAATTTGTGTTGGGTAAGTTGGCAAATAACCTATTTTCAGGTATTTTTTGCATTGAATACATTTTACAAGTTGCTAAGCTGTATCTCTTATGTGGAACTCAGTAGAGTAGAATTTGCATAATGTATACTCTAATTTTGAGTATAAAAACCCTGTACAGCTTCAGTATTGCATAGTAATAAAAAAAAGTCAAATTTGAAGTTGCATACATCTGTTGGCTAAATAAGTACTACATTTGGATGAAATTGGACGAAAGGAACTCTCAAAAACACACTTTCAAATAATAAATTGCCCAAATTACCATTATATGATAGAATATCTGGAGTAACTCTAATCATTTCATTACAAAAAAATGTTGGGCAAATTCTTTGCTTTGAAGCTTCTTTAAATTCCTATCAACAAGGTTCATCTTTTTAAAAAGTCCCTGTTATGATGTCGCTCACGTTCTGTAGCTTACCAAGATCTGGAGGATTATTACTGAGCCGCATTCAAAGATATAAAGGTCAGTTTGTAACACACATGGAACGCTTGTTTCTAATGGTTTTATAGTCATTCTTTGGAAATACTAATTGAGGGTAGTGGTAGCAGGGTAGTTTCTGGCAGTATTTTCAAAAGATCGAAAGAACAAAAAATCGATTCATGAAAGTGTAGCCGACATGATGTCTTGTTTGTCTCAAATTGTAGCCCACTAGATTCAGGCAGGTAATAAGAAAGAGAAAATATGACAGCATGTTGTGATTTGTATAACCCTTATCACGCTGCTTGGTTGTTTGAGCTTTATCTAAGCACCTCTGGGCTTGTTGATCCTTTGGTGGGAGGCACGCACAAAAATATTTTTGCAGAGCGCTATTAAAAATTCTCTGAATTACACCACTGGTGATGGCCAATTACGCTTTCAGACTGTGGGGGAACCTCGAGAGCAAAATGTGTTTTGGTGTTGTTTTAAAATTACTATCTCACCTAAATCTCATTCACCACCCACCTAATGGCAAACAAAAATGTCAAAATCAGGTAAAAAAAAGGACACCCGGGTTCGATTCCCGGGCCTAACAGTGTCACGAAAAGTTTTCATTGTTACACAGTTGTAAACATTAATGACAAATATTAAAAAGAAGTGTCCAATAAATCAACTTTCGCTTGTTTTTTAATGTCATAAAGCTGATAAATTGTAAAATTTCCACCCACCGAACCCAGGAACGACTTCTCTTCATCGGTTTCCATTGTTATTCTAATGTTGTGTCCTGTGCATCAATATTACGGATATTCCAGGAACTATGCAGAGAATATAGTTTAACCATCATTAAATAGTCTACCTGGTGTAATTTGGTTTAAGATGGTTCAAGCTGGTTTCACTCGCTAGTTTTTACCATCTTATGATTTTGCTTGGGTTTTGATGGTTTGGCTGGCTTGACTAATTTATGACCGTCACTCTAGCGGGTTTTGCTGGCCATATACTAGCCATTTCCAGCTTCCATACCAGCATAATCAGGCTCCTCTAACAATGTTCAGTTTGACCAGCTATATATGTGACCATCTTATCAAGCATATCATCTGAATGGCGCTCACAAATGTTTGTTTAATATAATTGGCATAATATATGCAAACATCAGCCAATGGCAGTTTTAAACTGCGAAGTATCGGCCCGATATATCGACCGACCTCTAATCTAGAAAGTGCGAAAAGGGGAAAAAAACAGTAAATACAAACTAAAACCTGGACATAGCTCTGGGGTCTGCAATGCTAAGTATAAAATACATTTTCAGTTGAGATATGTTGCTGTATAGACTATTCTTTTTGGGTTGTGATGCAGAGGTGAAATGGCTCCATCATCAGTAAGCTAATTATGTTTATGTGCTGTTGTCATTCCCTGAAGTGCACACAGATACATGTGTTTTCCATCTCATTTGCTGGCCAGAACTGACTCTCTTGCATGAAAAATATTTGTCCAAAATATTGCTAGATTTGTTGGTAGTTACTAATTTGAAAAAAAAAAAAAAAAACGCCAAAATAGCTCAGCCAAGTCGCTAAGTTGGCAACACTGTTGCAAGTAGTTTGGAGAGTTGTAATGTTGTTAATGTAATAAGAATGCTTGGATCAGTGTTTACTAGTTGAAAAAGAAGACAACATATAATACAATAGCATAAGAATGCACTGACAATCGTTTTAGTAAAACTTGAACCAAGATATTTTGACATGTTTAGTGCATTCTTGCGTAGACCATGACATGTTTTAACACATCTTGAGTTCACTAAATGATAGAGATGTATTTTGGCACATTTGGAATCCCATATGTTGAGCTTTTGCATTCACTTTTTTCAGCATTCAATTGATTTGTTGATGTCGGTTACGTGTGTGCATATGCCTGATCCTCTCTAGGGGTGCAACTATTGAACATTTTTGGAATCGAGTATTTGATTAATCAAGTAATCGCATAAAACATACTTTTGTGTTTTGAAACAGCAATATCAATAGTGTTTGCAACATGAAAGGCCTGTTAAAATGACCAAGCAATTGACTGTGATTCCTTATGAAAAAAGGTTTTTACTCCAACCCCAACACTCCAGTTGTTGGATCAAAGCTCAAAACTTCTTACTGGCTTTCTAATTAAAAACTATGAAACACAACTTCTTACATAAAACACATTTTTATTTTTCAAAAAGAAAAGGGGGTTGTATCTCCTGCAACAAATAATCTGAGAATAAAGAATAAGTGCATGTGCAAGATGGGATGAAAGAGAGAAGTAGAGTGTGAGTTTGTGCATCCAGGTGCGCAGAAAAAGAGAGATCAGAAGTGGATGAGATCTTAGTGGTTTGCCCACTTAATACTTAACATCATGCATCAAGCCATTTTAACATGAGATGAGACTATGGCAAGCCATTAACTACAAATGGTATTTCAGAAATTACAGTTACTAAAAACATTTCAGTTGTAGATATTGTTAAGAACGTGAATATATAGCTCAATACAATTACAATTGCCCAAATATAACAAAGGGATTTTTTTTCCCTGTAAATACTTCTGAAAAAATGGGGGTTGTCTTATAGATGGAAAAAGTGGTAAAGGCTGGCAGCACTTGGTAACACTTTATATTAGCGCACACAGATCCGCCATTACAAGCTGCTTATTAACATGCAAATTAATAACATACTAGCCATTTGTTAGTCTATACAAATCACTGTTTTTTCATTTATGTGAGCATGTAAAGAATAAAAGAGTGCTAGAAGCAGTTAAATGAAACATTCTGAGGATAAAAAAGGTGGGTTGTGATGGGATGGTTTAACTCTATAATCATGCGTATCAACTAGCCTGCTCAAGTCTAATAACAGAACACGTGGAGTGCATTTTTACATTCTTTTTCATTTTGTGATGACCTGCACTTTTAGTTGTATCCAACATCAGTGTTTTTCTGATCATTTGCCTTTACATTAAATGGAATAGGCCTATATTTTTATGTCTCAAATGTTAAGTCTAATGCAATTTCATCTTACTGTGATCAGAAAATATTTTGCTGTTCATGCGGGATATTTAAAAGGAGTGAACTGGGCTCATATTGGCAAATCAGCAGGGAAACAAAATAACAAGATTAACAAAATAAAGCTAGTTATAACATTAACTGAAATGTTGATGACTGATGTGTGTTACAAAAGTTACAACAAGTACAGTTACAAGTTCAGTTTTTATAAATGGGGCTAGCTTCTCACTGTGATAAATAATTTTCGAGAAAAATCGCCTTAGAATTTTCATCAAAATGAATAATATTAATATAGCTTTGCTCTGTCTATCTCACACCCATTAATCTGGGCACAATATCATGATACCTTCACTCAAATATAGAAAACCGCATATCAGATTCAACAGGAGAACCTATGGATTCCAATGGTGTATACCATTAGTATGATTAGCGATATCGTATAAATCACCGCCCCCACCACCACCCACACACACACACACACACAACTATTTATGTTTGTCAAAAACATAATTTATGCATACTTACACTGTGTTTTGTGTTGCTGTTGGCACCTTGGATAAGGGATAGAATTCCATATGCTCCTTGAATGTAATTCTTTGCGGAATTGTAGTTCACACTGTTGTTAAGTTTCTCCAGCAATCTTCTAAGCTCTGGGATTTCTGATAATTAAGATTTTAACATTAGCAGTATGTATATACATGTTACATGTATACATGTTACAACATACAGTCAACCCTGTATTGTTCATAATTACAGAACATACAAACCTACAAATAGCAAATAGATTACTTCCTGCTATGTAGTGCTTTGAGTATGCACAGTGAGGAAGACAGTTGCTGTTAGATACGCCCACTTAGTGTGCAGACCCACCTCCTCCCTTGTAGCTCCTTTTTGATTAACTCGGGTCAACTTTGAAATTTGTAAGTGTGATGTATTAACTGTGAAGCTCTTGCATGTTTTTATATAAAATGTAGACAGGTAATAATTTTGTATAGTGATAATGTCACGCCAGTATAATAAATGCAAATACCAGCTTAGAAATTAACTTCAAAAGCGTGATAGCAAGGAACTTATTCAAAGTGCTAGCTTGGTACATGATAGTAAGTACACGTTAGCATGGACAGAGACAAAATCTGTTGGTGACTAGCTTGGTTGTCTTTGGATCCTTTATTCAGTTTTCTCATCCGTTTCTCATCCTAACCCTGTGTTCGATGTTGCCTCTTCCTGAATAGTTTCAATGCCCATTAACGTTAACACTGTGTACTGACTGGTAATGTTAGAAAGCTTGCTGCAGAAGGTAGATTGCTGACGTGAAAGTAACAACACATATTTCATGACCCTTAACCTCTTGGCGACAGCGAATACTAATTTCTCTTGGGCTGTCATATATTCCAAATCTGGTATATGCTAAACATTAACATCAAAGAACAGTAAATTCGTGAGAGAATCATTTTGTACCAGACAGGGCAGGATGTTTTTGAATTTCATTTCAAAGAAATTTTTAACAGGTTTACTTTTTGTTTATGTTATGAGATTTTATTGGACACTTTGGAGTGTTACCCTTAAGCATGTGAGGAGCTACTGGTTGCTCCTGAGCTACCTGCTGGAGACCCCTAAATTAAACCATCATCCTTCACTCACTTAAGATTTGCCCTCTCTGACATTTACACACATTGTTACATGTTTCAATGTCTCTTGACATTGAAACAGGTAATCATTACACAATGAACTTCACAGTCCACAATAAACCCGACAGCTTCGTAATGAACAGTGGTGTGGGGCACAGAAGTGCCATCTGCAGCAACAGCTGTCAATCGTAAGTCAACCACGCCCATTTTTCATATATTAAAATAATATTGTTTTCGGCTGGGAAAATTCTGTTTGAAGGACAAGGAAAGTTATTTTTTTGAATAAAATGCCTGAGATGAAACGAATTTTAAAGGTCATGTACAAACCCAATTCCAAAGTTAGGATGTTTAGAATAGTACAAGTAAGTAAGACAACATGTCAAATGTAGAAACTGAGGAATTACATTTTATTGTTTTGGAGGGAATATAATGCTTATTTCCAATTTGAATCTGACAATATGTCTCAAACAAGTTGGGACAGGGCATAGGCGGTTCTAGACCCTGGCCCTGTTGTGGTCCCTCTGCTGGACAGATAAGAAATGTATTAATTTCTTACTGTGAGGTCTGCTGGTGCGAATGTCAGAGCTAACATGATGAAGCGTTCTACACAGTCTCTTTAGAGCTTGACACTTACACTTCAGCCTGCTGCCTGGAGTTGTGACAAACAAATTATAAATTTAAATGTCGGAAAACTGCAGGGTAGCCAGGATGAATTCAAAGAGAAGTCAATGTTAGCATATGTTTGTTCACTATGATATTGAAAGCCAGTTTCATTTATTTAACATGCATTTTAATTAGGCTACGCCTTTGTCCTGGTATGTTTGAGGTTCGAATTGAAGGTTTAGGCTATTGTGTGAAAATGTAGACCACTGCATAGCCAAAACAATCAGGGCCGCTCCGAACCTGACCTGGACTAATCTAATCTAAATTTTCCAAACTGTTAGAGACTAAAACTAAACATAAAGTAACAGATAGTTAAAAGGTACAAAAGTTGAAAAGAAGGGTGAACAATAGCAGAAAGGGTGAAAATGTGTGTGATTGCGAGCTGCGGTATCAGCCAGCCATTGTGCGGTGCAATCACCATAGTAACTATAGCTCTTAGATAAGCTTGTGTCTTTGAACCAGATGTGGTCATATTCAAGGGCTATAGGCAAGATGTATAGCCTAGCATAATAGAAAATCATCTTACCTAATTAACTGTAGAGTTGCCTCCTTTGTTTTGTCTTTATAGATTTATATATTATACTATATACTCTGCTAACATTTGTACTGTCAAAAAGCTATTTTAATTAATGCCATGTGAATTTTTAATTAATTTTAGCCATGTTATTGTACCATGGCATGAATAGGTCTCAAGGTGTTTTAAAGAGGCCAGCTTCAACATTGAACAGGAATTAAACATGAATTGTTAATTGTTAATCATGTTAAACATGAATTACTTCATAGACCTATATGCAAATATCATTCATTAAAATGATTAAAAATGCACCAATTGTGAGTATATGTATACATTATACAAACTAAATAGGATAGCATATTACCAACAGTATAATTTGAATCCTAAAATGACTTTCAGGACAATGATTATCTCATTAATCTACACTACTTGTTGTACATATATAGCTTGCTACTTGATCTAAATGCAAGACTATGAGAACATAACAGATAGAATTTATAATAACATATTTTTTATACTCCTAATACATCAGAATGTACATCTCCACAAACCTGTGTCCTCTTCATTCAGAATGCTACCACTTTCCTTTAACTGGAACACCTGTGCGCTAACGGTGAAGACCTTCAGGAAATTCTCATCACATGCGAAATTATTCTAGAAAAAAAAAAAAAATCTTTTTTAGTATAGTTTTAGATTTTATCAAGAAAACAATATGCACTTATTGGATTTTGGTTACACTGAATCCAGTAAGGTGTGCACAATAAACTGACCTTTTACACACTAACCAGAAATATGTAATTGTTGTAAAAGTGTAATACCTGTCAAGCCTCATCACATTAGAGAAATCAAAACATATGGGGATCAGAAGGTCTAAACAACATGTGTGATGGATTTGCAAAGCATAATGGTGGGGAATGATTGATTGGTTGCCAGGGTGATTCCTTACAGTGATATGAAGATGATGCCATGATACGAATTGATCGTGGCTTGCTATCACTAATTGTTTTGCTGGTGAGAAACATGGACTCAGTAGGCCATCCAAGACCTGGGATCAGTAAACTCACAGTACAGTAACAGTAAACGAGTAAAACAGTCACTCTTCTTTCACACATACATATTATGTGCACACAAACATATTATTGCTATCTTATCCAAATTATTATGCCTATTATAAAAATGAATATTTTTTTTTTATTCAATGATTTGCTTGGGTAAAGTGTTGGGTGATGGAAGCACAAGCTGTTTGGGCCAGGCGCTTCTACGCTTTTATCAATATTTCATGCAATGTTTAGCCACTTGAGTGATCATGATATTACATATTTGTACAAGTACCCCTTTTAAAAATTTCTTAGTGTCTCTCATTGCAGTGACGACTGAACTCATCGATTTAAAGGGGAGACGGCTTACCACAAATTTGTTCCCGTTTAGGGTTTGTACAGTTTAAATTCTGTGATTCCTTTCAGTTGGTTTGACAACATCTGGATCGCTAGTTTACATGTTCATAAACCACGCATACGCGTATTTTATTTTACAAGTAGATTTACAGTGCTCTGCCCCATTCTGCAACTGACAGCTAATGAGACCCAGTGTTGTTCATATCACGCATGCAGTTTCTCCCAAAAAAAAAACAACAAAAAGAAAAAAAACAGCCCTGATATTAAGCTTCTCCCTGTGAAGCCCCTTCTACTGCCCTGTGTCATAAAAATAGAACAAAGACGACTATGAAACAAATTTCGGTTGCGGTGTCTCTGTGCAATTCTCTCTGTGTCGAAGTAATCATAGTTATGAATTGTTTAGCCCACTAAGCCAGTGCGTGTGTTACCAGTGCGTGCAGAGTATTAACAAAGTGAAACATTCAATCTATTCAGTCTATTCAAAGCAACATGGACTTGTAACATGGGATTCTCAAATCAAACCCGTGTCAGACAATTGTCAGTCAGTGATGTCACTGCTACTTCACCACAGCAACAATGTAAGATAATGACCATATTCACAAGGAAAAGGGAAGGCAGGGAATTTTATTTGATTTCTAGCAAGGACTTTTATTTTGGCTGAGGCCTATGCACATGAAAAACAGTTAAACACGATCTGTTCTTTCAGGAGCCCCTGATTTAATGCAGAGAAGCTAAGGCAATTTGATTTCTCAAGGAGTTTTATTTTGCAAGCATTTGTGATTTGTAGCATAGCCTTTTATTTTGGCAGAGCTGTACGCACAGAAGATTCATTTGGGCAACATCTGTATCTGACAATGTGTTTTGGGAGCTGCTCCATATTGTATGGTTAGAAACTGAGGCAATTAGATTTCTCAAAGCATACATAAGTTTCAGCAATGATTAAGTTTTTATTTTAATTTTCACCTGTAACACATTGCCTAGAAGCCTATCTAATGAAGCTAAGCATGAGGTTTAAAACAGAAAATTCAGCTTTGTAAGCAATCCAAAATTATGTAAAATAGTCTGTTTACTAACCTAAACCATAAGGAACAGAGAGGAAATGTTCTTCTTTGTCAAATTGTTTTAAATGGTGCAATGACACTCTCTAGTGCCAGCCTGGTAAGGTATTGGAGAAATCATCATAGCCAGTAACATGCTTTGCCTAAATAAAATTCAACATTTAAATCTCAGCTGTTTAATGAACAAATTATTCAGAACACATTTATCTAAAATAGGTCACCTTTCCTGCTCACAGGACTTTTTCTAGATTTTTTCACAGAATTGTGCCTAATGTAATAGTATTCGACAAGTTCATACTGTGTCCCAGTATGCTACCACTACCCACTAGGCTAGAGTGAGTCATTGTTTGCAACATTGTTTACAACAATTACTAGCCATTTATGACATGCAGTGGCCTAGGCCTAGTGAGCTCTAAAACAAGCTCCTATTTACAGGCATTAGCGCATAAACTAACAGCCAATCAGCCAATCAGCCACTAACAGCCAATCAGCAATAAACATTATATAGGCTACAGAATTATACTGTATTTAGTTAGCTAATTTAGCGTTGTTATTATGAGAATTAGGAGGGTTAAAATACAAAACTACAACTTGGTAAATAAGATATTAAAATTATAAAAATATTTAAATTATTAAATTAAATATTAAATAATATTAGCAACCCTAAATTAGGTCAAATTACCTTTCACCAACTTAAACAGACAACTAAAAAGTTATTGTGCGAAAAAAGTGGACTGCAACCAACACTACGGGAGGCCCATGCCAGGACCGACTCTCCATCCTAGAAGCCCTTACAAGATGTCCATGCCAGGACTGACTCCCTTTCCGTGAGGCTTTGTGACTAACCCCCCCTCACAATGGCACTGTCAATATGGACCCTTATTGTTACCCCCATGACCCATCTCACTCCTTGACTTAAACACTATGTCTGGCTACTACTACACATTCTTGAACACCTATGGATTGACTACCATGTAATGTTATGGGATAATATTTTGGAACTATTGTGTTCCTTAGCTAAAACCATGGACAACTTGTAGTCTATAATGGTTACTAATGATTGTACTTTTCCTGCATGACCCCTGGCAGTTGGGTTAGCCCCTTGAGTCGTGGATCTGCCCAAGGTTTCTTCCCTAGACTAACTAAACATAGGAGAGTTTTTCCTTGCTCTTGGGTGCCCCTGTTGCTCTTAGCACCCACCTACAGAATGACTGAATAGGTGGCTTGCTGCAGTCTTTCCAGAAATGCATTAAGGTTTTGTTTGTAAAGTTGTGTGTTTAACACCCATTAATGTAATAACTTCCCATAAGTGTAATAAGCCACCAATGTAATATAAATATGCACTTTTTAGCTGTAATAATCCAGGCAACGTAATAATTTCAAACAAATGTAATAATGCTTACCTACTGTTAACGTAATACAAATTTTCCCACCAACATAATAATTATGTTGGCAGGAGGTTATTACATTGGTGGGAACATTCAAAAACCTTATTACAAGAGCCTCCCATAAATGTAATAAATTACTGATGTAGTGAATGTTTGTCTTATCTTTTTCAAACAAGGCTTTATTTTTTTGAAAAAAAAAAAAACTTGCTCTTTAAGAACATTTCACAGCAGCTAAACATTGAAGACATTTTTGAGATTGGAGTCATCAAACATAAACTCATAAGAGTATGTATTGCTTGGATTTCTAATTATTAACCTTTCTGGCATCTAACAGACAAGGATTTGGAGAAATAACTCCATCAGCAGCAAATAAATTTATGGTTGAAGCAGTGATGTGGGTAATGGACATAATAAATGTTATGGGCAATGGGCAAAATAAATGTTAATTTTAACCATTGTATTTCACCAGAAATGATCAGAAAACAAGGTTTTAAGTGTAAAAAAACTGAACTTGTCCTTTAAAATAGCTAAGCAGGAGAAAGTGTGACTGAAATTGTGTTTGTAAGAATGTGTAAATGTTAGGAACAGATGTGGAAGTGGTTTAGTAGACAGAGAAGGGCTCTTAGTCTACAGACATTAAACAGCAACAAACATCAGCCATTAACATCATTTAGGGTATGGAATCATACTCATTTATCTTCGTTGTTGTACTAATTAGGGGGCTTAAAACTGAACATTCAGCTTAGTAAAACATATATTAAAGCAGCAGCATGCTTTTCCTAAACAATGCTATTTAATTGTGCTAATTAGGAGACTTCAAACTAAAAATTAAGCTTAGTAAAGAGGGTATTCAAAATCAGCAACCCAGAATTAGGTGAAATTGCCTGTATGACAACTAGACAATGGGCCAAATGTTTTTTTCATGTTGTTTAATTAAAAAAATAATAAAACATTTTAATCTATGGTTTTATCTAAGGTTTTATCTATGTTATAGACAAATTATATAAAGTCTAACAAAATTTGTAGGCAGCTCTGGTTTGATAAAATATTTTCAAAAACCAAAAGTTTTCTTTGTTACTTTTCTCGGGCAAATCCAAAGAGTTCTCTAGTTGATAACCAAATCAAATTGAAGTATTTTGCATCCTTGAAAAAAACAAACAATCATGTATAGGTTATACAGGACCCCCCCGCCCCAAAAAAACACTAAGCTACCAGCAAAACGGTAATGTTAGCAAACCAAATCTATCAGATAATTTACCTCTCATAAACCTCTCATTTCATAAAATAAATGGAATTCTGAAGGCAGTGGCTAAAAATAGTGTCATACATATGAAGTTTTGGGATACAAAAATACTAAAGTTTTGAGGTAAAGTTTTGTGTGTTACCTTGACATTCTATGCTAAATGACAGGCTAACTTAAAATTGGCTTTTGCGATTGATTTGAAAGTAAAAGCACATTGGTTTGGATTGATTAAGTTATTGAGTGGAACAAAATATTTTTTTCTTTTTGTAAAATTTGGGTAGGTTTAAATGGTACATGAGCTTAATGGGTACACTTAGCCTAACCTGGGTCTGCCGATTGTCAGTGGATGATGCTTCACCATGACAGTAAGGTAAGATAAAGGCAAGGACTTTTATTTCGGAAGAGTACATGCATATGAAAAACTGTTGAACAGTATTTGTCCTTTTGGGAGCTCCAAATTATATGCTTAAGCAATTGAAGTAATTAAAGCAACTGGATTTCTCAAGCCAGTCATGAGTTTCAGCAAGGACTTTTGTTATGCAAACATTTGTGATTTGTACAAGCTTTAATTTTGGTATGCTCTATGAACATGAAAAACAATTGAGCA
The DNA here is from genome assembly GCA_027481765.1 of Tenualosa thibaudeaui. Lineage (NCBI taxonomy): Eukaryota > Metazoa > Chordata > Actinopteri > Clupeiformes > Clupeidae > Tenualosa > Tenualosa thibaudeaui. Next base: position 1,547,986 of record JAIFZK010000002.1, read on the forward strand.
GGATCTGTCCTTTTTGGGAACTCGTAGTTTCAGCATCAATTTCAGCATTAATTTTTAAAATTTTATTTTCACCTGTTACACTTTGCCTTAGCCTGGCCATGCCTAGCACTTCCACTTGATTATCATCTCTCTACAGTGCTAGTCTGGATTTGATCCCATTGAGCTTGTCTCAGGAGGCATTTTAATCTGGCAAATTAGCAAGCTGTCAGTCAGGGTCAATCTTTTTAAACTTAAACACCTTAAGCAAGCAATCGACTACTGAATGGCTAGACCCTCTATGAAATGGAAGTGTAAAACAAGTGTCTGGTTTTATTACCAGGTTAACTTTGCCTAGAAGCCTGTATTATTATGCCGATTGCCCACTTCACTGCTTCAACCGTAAATTAATTTGTTGCTAAACGAGTTATTTCTTCAAATCCTTGTCTGTTAGATGCCAGAAAGGTTCATAATTATAAATCCAAGGAATGCATATTCTTATGAATTTTTGTTTGACCCCTCCAGTGTCAAAAATGCTGTTATAATCCATTACTCTCTATGAGGAATTTTCCATGTTTAGCTGTTGTGATGTTCTTAAAAGACACATTTGTTTTTTTTAACCCTTAAAGACTTGTTTTCTGATGGTTTATGATGAAATACAATGGTTAAGATTACAATTTTGACAAATGCCTCTGTTTCGACAGTCTTCAGTTGTTACAGTAGCATCCCCCACCTAAACAATGGCCGCATAGGTGCACAGCTGCAATCTTTCTTAAAACGCAGTTTCAGGTCTTTACACAAAAGAAAGTTTAATTTGTGTTAGGAAAGATTGCAGCTGTGCTCCTATGCTGCCATTGCAGGACTACAGAGAAATGCCTGTGCCACTAACAACCTTAATATGTAGATAAAAAAAGACTATATAACACTGCACTAGATACTGATCTACTATGACAAAACATGCATAATACACAAATTTGCATTTGCAAAATATCATTTAGGTGTAGTGTATCCATGGATTACATTGTAAATACCTGCAATTCATTTTGCTTAGAGAACATTTGCTTGACTTGTTCCTTTGCTCTTTCATTTCTATTCAGAATGCAGGCATGTTTCAGGTGGGTTTTGTATTCCTCTGTATCCTGCAGAGAGAACCAGTGATGCCATAGATGTTACAGAATCAATAATCCTGTTGTTTGACATTGCTTACTGCTGTCGGTAGATATGAGAATGAGAGTGAAAGTTGGTACAACATAGACCAAATAGTGAGGGGACAGCCAACACTAACTGATGAGCAAGGAAACTCTGCTACAGTTTAATTTTTTGATGCCCCTATCAGTTAGCATTAGCTGCTGTTTCACCAATTTGGTCTACGTTGAACCAAATTCTCTTCTTTTCATACTTATCAACAGCTCTCAGCAATGTTAAACAACAGGATTACTGATTGAATCAAACAGAATTTCTCCTTGAAGTCAAATAAGAAATTCCATCTTAACAAGCTATATGATTTGGTATTTTGTACAACCTTTGTTCCTTGAATTTTCAGGTCTGTCTCCTTCAACTTGTAGTACCTGAAAATAAATATGTGTAAGCCTTTGACTGGATGGTGAAAATGTTCTGAATATCATTGTAGCAGTACTCATCGCAATTTCTGAGCTTTGCTAAGGGTTCTAGATATCTTTGGGTATAGCTATATTCTCCTAGCAGAAATAAAACAATTTAGCATGTTGTTTGTGTCTAGATGGATGAATAAAAACACTCTTGACTCTCACTTCATGTATGAATTGGGATTGATGTCATCTGTCTTAGTGCAGATGAATGTGATACTGTTGCACTCTCCACCATGGGCGATGTCTTTGATGCAGTTTGTGAGGATCTTCCATGGCTCCTTGTCAGATGCAGCCCGATTAATTTCATTGACAATCCACACAGTGGAACATCTGCTTAAACACTGTGAATGATATTGTTATGTTATTAATGGGTCTTACTACTTAGTGACGTCAGCAATTCATAGTGTCATTCAAGTGTAATGTTATGTCTTTTTGCAGCATGATTGATACACTGTACCATGGTGTTTCATTGTGTGTCATACCAGTATGCAGCATGAATATTATGCATTATGCAGCATGGGAAAAACCCTGTGGCACCTAAACATTATTATCCATGTCTTGCAAGGATATGTTCAGTGAAAGTTTCAAGATAGTCTTCATTACATCTCATTATACTAGTATAAGAGTAAAATTCTTGGTAATACCTCTTATTAGCACACACATATTCACTATTAACTAGCTGCTTATCAACATCCAAATTAATAACATACTAGCCATTTATTAGTCATTACAAATCACTTATTTACAACTTATGCTGCATGACCTTAATCTACCCATTATAGACCATTAACTAAGATTTTTTCAAGTAGTACCACCTAAATACATGTTAGTCATAGTGAGTTAGCGATATATGAATTATGATTTAAATATTCTTTGCTCAGTAAGGGGCTTACTGTGGTGTTGTTGTGCAGAGGAAAAAGGAAAAGTGTCATAGTGCAAACACTGACAGGCACCGACATAGGCTATTTTTGTTTCCATGTTCAAAAGCCTTATCGCTTGCTGGAAAAAACTGTTCTGGAGTCTGGTGGTCCGAGCCTTAAAGGACAGGTTCATTTTTTTACATGTAAAGTCCTTGCTTTAGATCATTTATGATGAAATACAAGGGTTAATATTAAACCTTTGACAAATTCTTCTGTTGCGGTAGCAACAACATAAGATCAAACTGATCTCATGTCCTCCTGAAGTATACAATTAGCTTCATGGTCTTTGCAACATTGAGCAATAAGTTATTCTCTTGACACCATGTTAAGTTGTTAACTTTGGCCCTGAAGGCCGTTTCATCATTGTTATAATTGGTAATTATTGTTATTGGTAATCAGACCAATTACGGTGGTGTCATTAGCAATCTTAATGATCATATTAGAGTGTATGTATAGCCACACAGTTGTGAGTATACATCTGCTTTGCAGATGTTGACAGATGGATTTGAAGGATTGAAGGATTTTCGCACATCAGCCTCTGTGACCATTAGGCCTTGATTAACAGAGATGTCAGTGATGGAGGGGGTTCTTTCTTGAGGATCAGTGGTAACCTCAAAGCGGGTATGGAAACAGTTTAGTTCATCTCGGAGTGAAGAGTGAGAGACTTGGACACATCCAAGTCTCTGAGATCACGTGTAGTCCCTGCCACATGCTTTTTGAATCATTAATCTCCAGTTGCTCCTCAGTCTTATGTCTATAGTCCTGTTTTGCAGCTTTGACCGTTTTAAGACAAGGCAAGGGAATATTTATTTATATAGCACACTTCATACACAAAGCAATTCAAAGTGCTTAACAAAAAAGCATTAAAAGCAAAAAAACAATGAAAACATAGACCAAGACAATAACATAGTAAAAGCAGGGTAGAGTGTTAGGTAAGGCCTTAGAAAAAAATAGCAATAATCAGATTTGAAGAATAAAAAGATAAAAAGAAGCAAAGGGGGGGGGATTATAATAAATAAAATGAAATACATAAGTAGATAAGAAGATGAAAACAAGGTATAAAAAGTATATCAATTTAGCTTGTCCATAGGCATCAGGAAAAAATTGGTCTGAAGCCCAGATTTAAAACTAGAAACCGTGAGAGCATTCTTTGTTTCTTCGGGAGCTGGATCCATAGTCAAACTGCATATATGGAAAAAGCTGCCTCATCGCACTTGTTCTGACCACGGGTTGAACTAAAAGATTCATCCCTAGTGATCTGAGCTGTCTGGGTGGGGTGTATTGCTAGAGCATGTCAGTTATATATTTTGGTCTCATCCTATTTAGTGCTTTATGTAACATGTCTTGCTCTTGCTCTAGATCTTGCTCCCTGGGACCTTGGCCACCTGCTGGACTGATGCTGCACTGCAGCTTCTTTGACTGTTTGTTTTGTCCATGTGCTTCTGTTTTGTTTGCCTGCCCTGCCCCTTTCTCGTCCCCTGCTCCACACCTGTGCTCCATGATCCTATTCCCTCGTAATGAGCATCAGCTGCCTCCTGTTTGTCCCAGTGTTCCTGTTCCCTATATAAACCCCAGCCTGTTCTCTGTTCTTTGTTTGATCGTCTGACCTCGTACCTTGTATTGTAAGTTTGTTACCAAGTCTGATTGCCTGCCTGTGTTTTCTGTTTTCCCGTACTAGTCCTTGTTCCCGTTTCACGAGTTTGCTTCATCCAATTCTTTTGAGTTTTTGTATTGCTGAGCCTTTTGGAGATATTTGGTTTTGACCTGCCTTCTTTACGATCTGGATGTTTAGTTCTTCTGTGAATCCTCCCTGCCTGATTGATCCCTGGCTGGCGTTTCGTCCTGCAGAACTTTTGTGTGTTTTTCCCTGAACCCTGATTTTGGAAACCCTTTTTGTTGGATTACTTGTGTTTTTTTACTATTAAGAAGATCTGAGCGTTTTTCCCCTTTTTGCACTGTTTCTGATCACTGAGAAACACTCTGCACCGATCTGCATTTGGGTCTCCGTCTGAATCTCACATAACAGTTATGTCCGGTTGAACTATTTAGCAATTTCTGGTTGGATGAGACCCATTCTATGCGTCACTAGGATTGAGGATATCCCACAGCTTCACAGCTAATAATCACTCCGCATTTTCCATTGAGAGAACTTCCAAGCCGTTGATTAACTATTGCGTTGCGAGAGCACGGGAGATTCAAAACTAAGCTTAGAACCGTTTTGGGGGGTGGAGCATGAATGAACATAAATAAAAACTAAACGGTAGAAAACCGTTTGTTATATTGCTTACTTAAACACTAGCAGCAGTAATGCTTAAAATTCTATCCCGTACTGGGAGCCAATGCAATGACCTCAAAAGTGGGAAATGTGTTAATCTCTATGTCCTTGTCAGGACCCTGGCTACTGCATTTTGTATGGAGCTTATGTGTGACGTTTTTTGGAAGTCCCGTAAATAGGCAATTACAGTACTCTAACCTACTGAAGATAAATGCATGCTTGAGTTTCACCAGACCACTCTGACATAAGGCCTCTTAGTTTGGGAATGTTTTTGATAAATGATAAAATGCCAATTTCATGACGGTAATTGTGACACCAAGACTTCACCGTGTCCTTGGTTCTACATCTGTTGGTACCAAGAGGGGTGTTAATCTAACTCCTTTGCTCCCTTTTCCCAAAAATAATAAATTCAGTTTTGGCTGCGTTCAGTTGGAGAAGGTTTTGCGTCATCCGTTTGATCAAAGCATTGATAAAGGGATTCCAGGGGGGATAGTCATTGGGTTAAAGAGCAAGGTAAATCTGAGTGTCATTAGTGTAGCTGATAGCAGATTGAATTATTCTTGATACTTTTCCAAAGGGCCAGCACATGGATATTAAATAATCATGGCCCCACTATTGTTCCCTGGGGAACACCACAGACATTGGGCCTGAACTACAAATGGCAACAAAGAAACTCCTGTCTTGTAAATAGGATTTCAGCTAATTGATAATGCCAGAAAACCCGGGCAATGTTCTAGGTGATGTAACAGTATGCCGTGGTCAACAGTGTCAAAAGCTGTACTGAGATCCAGGAGCAACAAATGACATTCAGAACATTGACAAGGGCTGTTTTGGTGTCATGGTTAGCACGGAAGATTGACTGATAAGCATCAAAGCAGTTGATGAAACTGATGAAAGTCTATTTTTGTCAATGACCTTCCCAGTAAATGGTAAATTAGATACTGGCCTGTGGTTGATCAATAATGAGGTATCTAGGTTTTTTTCCAATAGTAAACAAGCATTAGCTGAATTTATGTTGGGGTGAGGACTGCCTTGCTTTGCAAATTTCTTTTTTGTATGAACGTAATGTATCTTTTATGTCCAGGAAAGTGTCAGTAGCGAAGATAACAGCTACTTTTGGTATTAAAAGAAAGTATAGAAACAGTGAAAAGGTCATAAGTCAGTAAAATAGATGAGGAGCACAAAACAAAGCTGGCATTCTCTGCGCTAACTACCTACAAGTCACACAAAACCTTCCAAACCCTTCCCAAATCCTCATTTGCACTGCTAAAACATGCATGCTACTTGGTGTTGGCCTGTGATGGCCATACAGTCAGCAATGTCATTTTGTAAAGGTTTTCTTTTATTTTGCAGTGCTTTCCTATGCTTTCTAGCTGCACAGTGCATATGCCTGGATGGATTGTGTTTATCTGCCCTAAATATGACTATATGCCATCCAAATTAAAGGATAAATCTGGCCAACTACTGTTGTTTGAGCTCTGTTCAAAGTCGGCCCAAGGCATACACAACATATACAGCTGTTTAGGGCCCCCACGCCACCAGCCCCCAAGCACTTGGAAATTTCATAAAGTTCAGATTTATCTTGGTTAATTAACCACTATTTGCTCTAACTATTTGCTCTGGAGTTTTATGCACAGTATGATAGTCTTTATCTGGTATAGCAAATATGGTATCAATGACGAGACAAAAGCACCTGTCTCATAATTGACATTCTACTGACTGTAAGAGATCCACTCAAATAATGCCTAGATATAAACACAACAACAGAATGTGCATGATACCACTAGAATCGGCACCAAAACCTTTTGTCTCCGGTGGAGGAGAAAGGAGGAAGATAAACAGCAAGACAAAGGTATGGAAGCATGGTGATTTACACTATAAATGGGTAGATTCATTTAGCACATTGGCTGCCAGCTGTTTTCAGACCAGAGAGCCCCATACTGCCAGCATTTTTGAGCATTTTGACAGATTTTTCAAGACCCACAGAAAATTGTGTTCTATGACTATGTAAACACTGAAACTACCAGAAGAAGGAGTAGACTTCTTTCATCAGGATAAAAAGGTTGTTTCTACCCTTTTCTGTTCTTTAGTAATTGGCACTAGAAGATAGGTTGGTTTCACTCAAAAAATTGAGTAAACAAGCTTTTTGTGAAAAGAAACATTTCAAACAGAACAGTGTGTTTGACGCTAATATTTTTTGCTTTAGTGGCACCTCAAGCACTAAACTTCTCTGACTTGCGTCTTGCCGGCTACATGTTCATGTCTAACTTCTCCTACAGTCTATGCACATCTCCCATACAAAGTGGCACTGCTGCCACCTACAGGGTCAATTTGTCAGTACATTCTCTGTTTACAAGCCTTATATTTACGGACAAACTTCCCCAGATCGTCCACAAGTTTAAAAACATAATTGATGTCTATAGACGTCATTGGCAGTCAAGGGTTGTATTTAAATTGACGTCTATAGATGCCATTGGCAGCCGATGACATAAGCATTTACAAGATGTAAATGAGAAAACTCTTGTTTTCACTCAAGGTAAACCTATAGTCAGCTAATTGCTACTACCTACTAGCTAAAACAAGAGAACCATACACAAATGATTGAAGATGTCAGGCAATAATAGATATTTATACAAATCTTCCAATCTATAAGGCTACACTGTTTTAACTTTGTGCATCAATGGATCTGCTTTAAAGTATAACACAGCAGGCTGGGCAATAGGGCCTAAAATTCATATGGCGGTATAATTTCAATCATAGATGGTGTGCGGTATATATCGCGATATATTTTTCATATAACTTTAAATACAATTTCAAATGTGCAGTACTGATCAGGGGAGACAGAGACAAAGTTGAAACATCTTTCAATTAGTAATGATTTGACCTGACAAAGTTTAACTCATCTTGGAGGTTGATGTTGGAGGGTTCACCTCAATATTATTTTGGGCTCAAAACATTCTGAAATCAATTAATTAGCTCATTACTTTTGAAAAATACAACTTGTGTCTCTGTCTGATCAGTACCTGATCAATACTACAAATTTGAAACTATATTTTAAAGTTATATGAAGAATATATCACAATACATACCTCTAACTTATGCTTGAAATTATACTGCAATATGAATTTTAGGCCATATCACCCAGCCCTACTTGTAATTATATTTTGAACATAAGATGCTAATAGCATGTGTAAAAGGTACCCTTAGCGTTAGTTCTCTAGCTGTATGGGTCTAGGTATGCACGCTAGCAGGAGCATAACTCGGTGTAGCTTGTATCAAAGTTTTTGCAAATTGCTGATTTTTTTGTAGAGTGAGCTTCTGGGGAGCTTTTCCAAGAGAGCTGTGCTGAAGTTGCCTGAATTTCACTTTTAATTTGAACATCATATGAAAACAAGAAATGAAAAATGCACCACAAATAGTGCTGACTTGTAAGTGTTGCTGTAAATCTGGTTAGAGAGCTGTATCAATTTCTGCGGTTTGATTTTACCTTCTTCCACATTTCGTCTCTGCTTTTGTTGATATCTCCAGTGCCAGGAAGATCAATTAAGACAAGGTTTTCAAGCAAGTCATTGGGAACCTTGATAATGACAGTTTTAACAAGAGGCCAGAAGTACTGCTCAGAGCTGTATTCATCGGGCCTTGAAATAGTGAAACGGTTGATGTCTTCTAAAAGTTCGGAAGCCTGTTGATAGAATAGTTAGGTTTGAGCATATGGAGAAAATAAATAATGCAAACATCATATTATTTTATGAGACTAGATAGCAAAGACTTTGATTTGTGAAGTACCATATCTGACGTCCATTTCCCAAAAGGATAGTTGCTAACCAGTTAGCAACTAAGTTGAGTGGTGATTGGCAATTGCATTGCAGCCAACAAAGTTGCTAACTTAGTTAGCATCTATGCTTTTGGGAAATGGACCCCTTGGCAGTTCTGAGTTTAAATCTCTAATTTCCTTTGCATAGCCTATTTCCTTCCTCTCTCCTGACATCTCAAGAGCTTCCTAATCAGCTAACTGGGAGCCTAGGCTTTATGGTCAACTGGCTAGGGCACTCAACCCCCGATCCAAGGTTGCTGTGAGATCGTGGGTTTGAGTCCTGGCTGGACTGCACAGGATGACCTTGGTTACAGAGGCAACAAATTCACAGCCAATAAAGCTGTGCATTAGTGTCTCTAATTAAACTATAAATGTGTATTTTTCTTCAAATTGAACTGCTGTGATTAAAACTGTTGTTTAATTGAAAGATGTGCTGCATATGAATTTAATTCTTCTTAAATGTATTGAAGCATTAATATCAAGCTGGTTTCCTCCAGGAAATGGTAGGTCAAACACTTGCTTCCCAACTCAACCTCAATCTTAACTGATGGGGACCTTCCCAGGCTATAATACACAATATCATATACAATATATACATGCAGGCCATACAAGTACAATATTTATAGTAAAATTGATCATTAAGACATAGAGGGGAACTCACAGAGATATGTGACACTGTTTTCTTGTCTGACTTAAGGAACTCTGGAATGGCTGCAAATTTTTTGTCTTCCATCAGTTCCTCTAGGGTTGTGTTTGGTCCAACATCTCCATAAACTGCTTGGATTTTCTCTGCTGAAGTAGATTCTGTATCACCTATGTCAGGACTCTCTGTGCCTTCTGACAATTTATCATGTAGGTAGCTTTTTACTTCTTCCTCCCACTCCTAATTTAATTAAAAATAAAAATTAAAAATGTTCCTCTATAGCAATGGTACACTGTAATTTCCTAACTATTAACCAAGGTCTATAGAAAGTACATTCATGTATAAATATTACACTAAAACTTTTTATGACCCCAGTATTCATAAAGAATGATAAATGCATTCATAATGCATTCACAACTTGTGTCACAAAGCCTTTTAAACCTCTTTGGCCATTTGATACTAGGGAACATACCACTTTATTGTGTTTAATTGTGCTTTATTGATACAAGTAATTGTGCTTTATTGATACAAGTAATAAAGCTGAACAGTGTGGAGATGGAAATGTTTTTCCCAGTCATTTTCACCACTGAGAAATAGATTATAACCCACGCTAACTGAACCACACAATGTAGACTTCCAACTTGATACGGCAGAATAAAACGATTGTCTGTGGTCTTTAAAATGCCCCAGGTTCATATGGCAATCTTGTTTTAATAAAAGCATTGTTTATTCACGACTTCATGGGGAAGCACTACAGTACCCAATATCCTGAAGTGCAAAGCAGCATAAATCGGTGCCCTTGATTGTTGGAGTCACGTTGCTGGGAAATGTCTATGCCAACACAGGCCACCCATGTCACGAAACTCCTCTGTGCTGGGAGGGAGCACTGGCAGCAGGGAAAGTACGGAATGATCAAGTAAAACATGTTTTCCACATACTTTAAGTTGAATCTGCTCACAGCAAACTGCTCGGTGAACTAACATTAGGTTATAAAGGTTAGAAATTGTACTGCTTTCAGTGGTTTATGGGATGAGTAGTTCCTTTACTAAGGAGAAAAAATGTGTTCAGTCTTGTAACTTCGGCCTGCTCTATAACATATTCTTCTCACTTAACAGCATTGACCGCTTGTAACTGGACATATAAAACGGCAATTAACAAATTAAAGCTTTATAATACTTTGTGATATTTCAAGTTGTAAAGGCTTAGGTGATAACGCCTAATTAATACATTCATTAGAATGTGTAAACAATTATTAATACTAATGTCATTTGTTATAAGGCTTTATGATTTCATTAGTACTCATTTTGAATATGCTTATAATTCTTTATAAATACTGGGTTCATCGAATCAATGAATTTTAATTGATAACTTCATTTTTGGGAAATAGTAGAAAAGTAAAATACCAGCTACACAAACTCCTTTTATTATGTAAAATTAGCCCATCAAATCCATGTATGAGCCACTTTACTTTTCATTTACCTGTTTGGGGATGAATTCAATCTCTGCTGTGTACTTGTCAGTTGTGTTGGCCTGAATTTGAATAATAACTGAAGTGCACGCATTAATAGTTCCTGATGGCAGTAAATGTTGCTCCCCCAATATGGCATTTATCAATGAGCTCTTACCAACTCCTGATTTACCAAATACGCCCACTGTTGGTTTCCTTTCAGTGCTTGCATTCAGGTTATCAATCATTGATCTAGGAACCAGTCAAAACAAAACAATATTTTAATTATGAACAATTGCAGCTTAAAGTGATGTACAAGTGCTGTAGCAATCTAGGCAATCGTGCTTGAGCTTTAGTTTAAACATGTAATTACGACAGCAGTTGAGTTTAAGTTTGATGAGGGTTTATAACCGAATGGCTTTTAAATAGGCACTCAGCAACTCTGTTTTTCTTTTTTGGATGGTTATTGCATTAGCCTATTTAAAAGCTGTAGTGGGAGATCCACAGAGAGAAAGAATTTGACAACATCCCAATACCCCCCATCCTTTCCACTGCTGTACCTACACACACATGCATTTATTTTCGAAATAGCCAGCTGCCATACATGTACCCCAATGTCATTCCGTTGACACGATGTTAGCTGTTTTTGCATCAGTTAGCCTACTATACAGTATTTACGGGGCTTCCATACTATTTGGCAAGAAGCAGGCACTTCAGGCATAAACTGGACAACACAATGTGCTGCCAAGTGAGATTTTAACTAGAATCTGGTTTTGGATTATTTGTCTTTTGGTTCAAACCACCTGATTTCTAACACACCTGCAAGCCATCAGAAGGTGTTGACTACTAGCACTGATGAACATCCATTTAGACAATCCAGGCTCTGCAGACTTCCTATCTCTGATGGACTCCTTTGAGCTACAGCAGGTCGGCAGTCCTCCAACTCTGAAGGCTGGTAAGATTTTTACCAGGAACTGTGCCACTACTTCGCTGACAGTTACTCCTCTACATCTGTTTGACCACTACTTTATTCAGTCCAAATTTGTCTCTGTCAGCAACCATCTGCACCTGCCATCTGCCATCATCTCTTTCAGTCGCAATCTCCGGAATTTATCTCCCATTAATTTTTCCTCCTTGGTGGCGTTCCATCTTCCAAAACTTTCTTTTCTCTTGAGGTTGATGATGCCACAGAGACACTCTGTTTTACGCTGAGCTCCTGCTTGGATCGCTTGTGCCCTCTGTCTACAAGAACTGCTCGATCCACTCAGTCTCACGCGTGGCTTAATGACTCACTTTGTTCAATGCGTACCAACCTCAGAACTGCTGAGAGAAAATGGCACAAAATTAATAATTCAGCCGATCTAACACAATTCCAGGAACTGCCATCATCCTTCTCATACAGTGTCACTTCTGCAAAAAAGGCTTTCTACCATGACAAGATTCACAATGCCACTGACACAAGGAAACCTCTATCTTCAAATCTCTACTACAGCCACCACCTCCACCTCCTGCAACCAACCTCACAGCTGACACGTTTGCTGCATTTTTTCGCTCTTCTTCCTTTCCTTACTAAAATTATTTAATGAGCTGTCTTCAGACAGGTCACAGGATTTCTCTCTCAGCACAACCTCCTTGACTCCGCTGCCATGGCTTCTCTTATCACTGCTATGCAGATGGTGCCCAACTCTATCTGTCCTTTCCTCATGGTGACTCCACGGTGTCAACACAGATCTTGAACGGTCTTTCTGACGTATCTGCATGGATGAAAAGACATCACCTCCAACTAAACCTCTGCAAAACTGAACTGCTGATCCTCCCAGCCAAACAAACCATACATCACAACTTCAGCATTAACATTGACTCCCTATCTGGTGGCAAGAAACCTAGGTGTCATGATTGATGACCAACTGACCTTTGCAGATCACGTTGCCTCTGTTGCTCGGTCATGCAGTTTTTTTCCTATTCAACATATCAAAGATCATGCCATACCTAACCCAACATGCAGCCCAGCTCCTGGCACAGACCCTGGTTATCTCGCCTATTGTAATGCCCTCCTATCAGATCTTCCAGCCTGTGCTGTGAGACCGCTACAGATGGTCCAGAATTTAGCTGCACGTCTGTTTTTTAACCAGCCAAAAAGGGCGCATGTCACACCTCTGTTCATTGAACTCCACTGGCTACCCTTAGCCGCTCGCATCAAATCAATCAAAGCACTAATGTTGGCCTACAGGGTGATGGTTCTGCTCCCATCTACCTGAAGTCATTGCGTCATTGCAGTAAGCGTGCTGCGTCATTTTCTTCTTTATATTATTCGTAAATTAGCATACTTTCTACCCACTTATCCATTTTGTTTCTTAAACTATACCTTAACACAACTGTTAAATTCCTTCACACACTTCTTACAGTATGACTTCTCCTCCTCGCTCTGTCTCTATCCGTTGCCCGGCTTATCAGACGTTTAGCTACTCCCCAGCCTCCTTTAGCGGTTATGATACGTGTAGCGTATTACGGTGAGGGGCACTAGTCGCAGAACGAAGCCCCCTGCACACCACCAATCACTTCATGTTTCTAATCAATTCTCCCCCCTACTGTAAGTAACTCTTCCAACCAAGACAAAACTCTGGTAATTGGCACTTCTACTGTCTACTCAGACTCTGTAACTTTCTCTGGTCCCATACCTATTAAACATGGTGAAGAAATGCTCAGCAGAGTTTTTTTCACTGAACCGATGGTTGTCGGGATGGTGTGCTACAATGTGGGCTACATCGATAACTTTAGCTCCTTCTGGGGGAAGCCTGGACTATTGAATCGAGATGGTATCCATCCGTCTTGGATGGGTGCTGAGCTCCTTTCTAGGAATATTAACCATCACTTAAACTCGGCTTGTTCCTGACGAACCAGAGTTTGGTCCAGGTCTCAGAATTCATGTCCTACACAGTTCTCTGCCGCCCCGCCGTCACCCTAGCAGCAGACAGACAGTGAGAGTGTCCGCAACAAAAACGTTTTTAAAACGACCCGGTAGGGGTATAAATTATACCAACCTCACAAAAATAAAACCAGAAACAAAAAAACGATATAGCCAGAAATCACAACTGAAATTTGGCTTATTAAATATTTGTTTGCTCTCCTTACAGACGACTTTAATAAATGAACTTATTTCTGATAATCTAATTGACATACTTTCTTACAGAAACCTGGCTAAAACCTGATAAATACCTCCCACTAAATGAAGCTACCCCCCAAGTCATCTAAATTATCACATACCACGTCGTTATGGCTGTGTCGGAGTAGCCACAATTCACAATTCAAATCTCATCATGGCCCCTAAGCTTGATTATATTTTTAAATCTTTTGAAGTTCTTGTCCTTAACTTGATTAATCCTGATAGGAATGGTGCTAAACCCTTAACAATGGTAACGTCATATAGATCTCCAGGCCCCTACACTGATTTCTTATCAGAATTCTCTGACTTCCTGTCCTCTCTAGTCATTAAAACAGAAAAGATAATCATATTAGGTGACTGCTTGATCACATCGGCTTCTGCCAAAATGTAAATACGCCTACACACCAAGGTAACCACACCCTTGACCCTTGACTCAAAAAAAAACTAGGAAACAAGAAAAAATTTACCCATGGTATACCACACAGACTCGCTCACTGAAACAAGCTGCGCGTAGACTTGAAAGGAAATGGTATACCACTAAACTTGAAGTGTTCCTCCGTGCTTAGAAAGACAGCTTAAAAAAGTACAAGACAGCACTTTGCAATGGCAAATCAGCATATTATTTGTCACTTATACACAATAATTAAAACAATCTGAAATTCCTCTTTAACATTATATACCATTTACAAGGTGTCCCATTCCATTCCAATAACTCTAAGCAGCAAGGACTTCATGGACTATTTTAATGACAAGATTGAATCTATTAAACTTAAAATGAACAACTCCCTTGTAACCTCAAATCCAGTTGGACCACATGTAATGGTTACAGGTAGCTCTAGTCAACCTGTAGCATACCTTGATTCATTCATACCCACCAATATATCAGAAATTACGTCTTTGATCTTTTCGCTAAAGCTTCAACATGATTATTGGATCCTATCCCAACTGATCTTTTTAAGGCTGCTCTCCCCCTATTGGCTGAGACGATTCTTAAAATTATAAATGACTCAATCATAGCTGGGCATGTCCCAAAATCTTTCAAGATATCTGTTATTAAACCATCAATTAAAAAAAACAAACCTTGATCCTGATGTCCTTGCTAACTACAGACCTATATCTAACAAAGCAAATCTGTAGCTTCTTAAATGACAATAATATCCAGGAAACCTTCCAGTCAGGCTTTAGAACTAATCATAGTACAGAATCAGCCCTAGTTAAAATCTTCAATGACCTCCTTATTGCATCTGATAATGGATATATATCAATATTAACCCTATTAGATCTTAGTGTTGCCTTTGACACTATTGACCATGGTATCCTACTACACAGGCTTGAACACATGATAGGCATCAAAGACTCTGCATTAGCCTGGTTCAAATCATACCTCTCTGGTCGCTACCAGTTTGTACATGCTCATAATGAGTCATCAACCCATACCAAAGTAAAGTTTGGTGTACCCCAAGGCTCAGTGCTAGGCCCCCTGCTGTTCTCCCTGTACATGTTACCTTTAGGATCTGTTATAAGGAAACATGACATTACTTTCCACTCCTATGCTGATGATACCCAGCTTTAACTTTCTATGAACCCTAATGACTATATCGCAATGACTGAACTTGATTCCTGTCTCCTAGACATAAAAACCTGGATGAAGTTATGATGATTGGACCTAAACAGCTGACCAACACTCTACCACTTCACCAAAACTTACTCAGTGACCTGTCACCGTCATGCAACGCAAAAGTTAAAGACTTTGGGGTAATTATTGACCAGGACCTCTCTCTAAATAGTCATGTAAAACACATTTCAAAAACATACGAAACCTATAAAATATTGCTAAGGTTAGAAAGTTCCTATCCTTTGAGGATGCTGAAAAATGAATACACGCATTTATAACTTCCAGGCTTGATTATTGCAATGCTCTGTTCTCTGAGTGTAGTAATACCTGTATCAAAAACCTACAACTAATACAAAATGCTGCAGCCCGAACACTCACCAGGACTAAAAAATATGAACATATCTCTCCTATCCTTGCTTCCTTACATTGGCTCCCTATTAAAAGTTGAATTGATTTTAAAATACTCCTCCTAACCTACAAAGCCCTCAAGGGCGATGCACCAACATATATTAAATACTTGTCCCTTACCACCCTCCTAGAACCCTAAGATCCCAAAATGCTGGTCTCCTTGTAATCCCAAGAATATCAAAATCTACGATAGGAGGAAGAGCCTTTTGTTACCATGCACCCCTCCTGTGGAATAATCTCCGCCCCCCCCCTCCCCCCTGTTGCGAGGCATGGCGGCCACTGACCATCACTGCAGTGGTGCTGGGTTGCCATGCATCATACCTTAGTTATGCTGCTATAGCCTAGTGCCGCCACAAAAGCAGCTACATGTGTCTTGCCTTACAACTCTCTCTCTATATATATTTATATATATATATATATATATATATATATGTGTGTGTGTGTGTGTGTGTGTCTGTGTGTGTGTGTGTATGTGTATGTATGTATATACATTTATATATGTATGTCCAAATTACATATTTGCTCTCTGATGTGTGAGCCTGGCCTAATTCACTTTCTTCCTCTGTCCACAATTATCTCTGCTGAGTGTCATCCCTGCCTCATTCCAGCGGACTCCTCTCACCCTCCCCTCCTGAGTGGACTACAACCAACACTAAGGGAGGCCCATGTCAGGACCAATAACTTTTTGTATATTGCATATTAGGCCTACATTTAATAATGCAACGCTCCTTAAAAGTTATGAATTCTGTTTTTACATAATGAAACAGTAAGTGGGGCATTGAAAGTGACCGTTTTCACCAAAACAGATCAGACAATCAAAACAATGATTTCTAAAAGGTTTTACTGTATGACTATGGAAGTGCATAGCGTCTCTTTAAGTGTGCTCCAGGCACTTGGCCAGATGCAAGACTCAGCATAACATGATACTTCAGTCGTTATCAGCATTCCTACACATGAACCTGGTCATTGACAACATGATGGTATTGTTGTATGGTGGATACTGGTGTACACAGGACAGAATGTGACCAGAGAACCTTACCCTCTTACCTACCAACATATGTCACTGACATCTTGCAGGAAAAGTGTGTAAAAGTCACATAATGTGAACCAGAGAGTGTTTAATAGGGGGCTCTGATGAATGAAGGTAATCAGAGGAAATTCCTCCTCTAAAGTTTTACTCCTTTAAAGTTTGTGAAGTAATGCATGATTACTTATGCTGCATTTTCTCTATAGGGTAAAACTCTGGTGTTTGGTGTAAAGCCTTGGCCTTTTCTCTCTTTCCATGATTAATGCTGGACCAGGCCGTGGCTCGAATTGCCTCAGGCTGACCCTGGAGTAAAGCAGGGCGAAACCGGGACTTTTGGAATGGAATGTGATGCAACAAAAAATGTATGAGCTTAAACTTAAAAATATAACATCAAAATATAAACGTATAAAAATATAGCATCAAAATGTTTAGTCTAATCACGACCGATAGACCGAGCTCAATCCTAGGGGTGGAATCAGTAGTTGTCTTTCAAATTGGACAGTGCAACACAGCAACACAGAACGCAGCATCTAAACAGAAACTTTAGGTTGCTTCAGTGCCGGTGTAATATACTTACTTGATGTATTGAAGGAATTCTTCATTGATGTTAGAATTATTTAATTCAAGCTTTCTCATGACTTCTGACATAACCTTTTTTGCTTCCTCCAACGATCTCTGGTCTATTTCACAAAGGGTCAAATATAGGCTTCAGTTGCAACCAGAAAAGCATGCTCTACAACAAGCTTCAATGTTTTCTTTTAAAATTTCACAATAAGAGTTGCCAATCCAGTTGCATGTTTAATCATGATTCGAGGTAACTGGTGTTTTTGAGACTAGAAAGCTGCAACTCGATAGCTCAGTGGAGACTGAAAATACTCAACAAGATATTGTAACACTCTATAACAAGGTTTGCCATACATTAACAGCTTTAACAATTTGCATACTTAATAGTTTGGTAATGGTTGTTAACTTTTAACAATTTGCCATACATTAACAGTTATTTCACCATTCTTTAGGCATTGTTTGTATAAAAACTACATTTTACTTCAATAAGAAACAGCAAAGAGGCTATTTTCTAATATTGAGTTGATGTTTGTTAACAATTACTAATGTATCTTTTTACCCTGACTAATTACCTTGACATTACCTTAGTATATCTTAGTGTTTATAAATGTACTGTCTTATAATTAATTAATTATTTCACAAGCTTAATAGTAAATCTATTAACATCTACTTTTATATTAAATATTTTTTGTGCTTTTGTTCTCTAGTAAAGAGAATCTGTTCATTTTAATGGGAACCATTCTTCATTAGACCCTTATAATAAAAAGTTTAACAAATTTTTGTTTTGTGAAAAAACGTTGGGCCCCTTATTATACAGTTGGGCAATAATTATAAATAATTTACTATTTATTGTAAAATTTAGTAACATTAACATTTATATCATTATCAAATGTCTTACAATGGGTCTGTTTTGCACTGGGAAACAATGATACACACAAAGTTAGAGAGGAAAATTTCAGATCCTTTCCAGATTCTTCCCAGAGCAGATGGGCATTGAAACTATGTCGAATCAACATTGCATTGTCAATGTTAAATTGTTGAATCAATTGTTGAATCAATGTCGGATTTCAATGTTGAATGTTGATCAGTTTGCACCCTCAGTTAATATTGAAACAATGTTGATTTTTTAAACTATATATCAGTGGAATTTCAATTAACGTGAATATTGAAACAATATTGACATTACAGCATAACTACAGATCAATACGCTTTCAATTGTAAATTTGGTATACTGTTGTAATTTGAAATGAATCTATTTTTTTGTAACCTTAATTTCATAACCTTAATGCATTAGTGAGAACAATCAAGAGTGAGTGAGAGAGGGCGGCGCTGTTCAGTTGCCTACATATAATGTCTAATGTAGCTGTCATGAATGTGTATTCACTGTTTTATATTGGTACCTAATGTCACGGTGTCTCTCCGAATCTTTGGGTTCTTCGGGATTTTTTCCGTCTAGGCTTCGCGGTTTCACTTACCTCATTATTAGTTTCACCCCACCAGTCTGCTCCCCGCTCCGTTCGCGTCACCTTAGTAATTACCCTCACCTGCCTCCCTCATTTCCCGATCACCGTGATTTGCCGTCTCTCATTCACTTCCTTGTTTTGTTCCGTCACTAGTCCATTCTCCTCTTTCCCCATTATCTCCCTCACCTGCACTCCCCAATTATCTCTGCATTACACTCGCTCTGTTGGTTACGTTTGACTATTTATACACGCCCCTTTCATTCACTCTTTGTCAGTTCGTCTGCGAACCACACGTCTGGCAAGCGTATAGACTCTGGCTCCGATTATCTGCACCTCTACTGAGATTTCGTTCCTCGTTTTCCCCCGCTTTCTGTTACCTGCTTGTCGTGAGTTTTGGTCTCCCTGCTCGTCTGTCTCTTGTGTTTCTGCCAGCCTGTTTGTATCTTCCCCTGCCTTCTCCTGCTCCCCTCATCCCTACGGCTGCTTCCTGGTTTTCGACTCCTGCCTGTCCCTCGACTCTGCTCTGCCGCTTCCTGGATCACGACTCCTGCCTGTCCCCCGACTCTGCTCTGCCGCTTCCTGGATCACGACTCCTGCCTGTCCCCCGACTCTGCTCTGCCGCTTCCTGGATCACGACTCCTGCCTGTCCCCCGACTCTGCTCTGCTCTGCCGCTTCCTGGTCACCGACTCCTGCCTGTCCCCCGACCCAGCTCTGCTCTGCTGCCCCCTGGTCTCGACTCCTGCCTGTCCCTCGACTCTGCTCAGCTCTGCCCTTTCCGAACGGCGCGTCAACCTACCCTGCGCGTCTCGGCTGCAGCCGCCTGGTCGCATCGAGGCGCTCCGGTGCCTCAGTCCACCTCCTGGGACTTTTCCCCCTTTTCCCTTATCCTCAATAAACTTGTGTCTGAGAACGTACGCTATTGGGTCTGCCTTCTGTCTGTCCGGTTTTCTGACACCTAATGGCATATATCGTTGCTTTTTCGCTAGAATTACTTATTCAATAAACAATTTTTTTGAACTCATTCATGCATTATCTCTGCTCTACTCTGTGTAAAATTTCCCAGTATGACTTTGTGCAGTTTACTAAAAATGTATTGTTGTGTGCTATGGAAAGTTCATAATACCATTTTTGGAGAATTGCTAGCCCACTTTTATATTGTTACCTAACGGCATATATTGTTGCTTTGTTGCTGGTGTGCTTTTTTGTTTTGTTTTGGTTTTTTTGCATGAAGTTCGAGTAATTAGAAATGTCTGTAGTTGTTACTGCTATGAAAATGCTATTGCTAAGTCCAAAGCTATGTATCAAGGAAGCACCAGGCATGATGGAATGAGTGTGCTTTTGTTAACATAGCCTTAAGTTAATTTTATGGAGCAGTTTTAGGTTGAAGACATTTGAAATGCAACGTGGATGCAATAGTGGATATCATATGTAATTCACGAGAAAGAGTTAATGAAACTTGGGTCTAATGAAGAATGGTTCCCATTGAAAAAATATGTTTACTAGAAAAAAGAACATTAAGAAAAGTAAATGTGAATAGATTTACTATTAAGATTCTAAAATGAGTAACACAAATGCAATACTGAGTTAATGTCAAGGTAACTCTTTAGTTAGGGCAAAAATATACACTGATAAGTATGAATATCAACTCAATATTAGATAACATCCTCTTTGCAGTGTTTTAATATAGTAAAATACAGTTTAAATATAAAAAATGCTTTCAAAATAAGTTGGTCTCATTGATAAGTGTGTGTGTGTGGGGGGGGGGGGGGTGTCACTAAGACAATATATGCCATCTGCCATGTAATTAAGAACTGGAAATACCGGTACTTGTCTCACCTCTTTGGTGGGCAGGGGAGAAGAGACGTTTACTCCCTGATCCAATCTCATAAGTATCATAGTCACCAAAACGTCTTTTCATATCTATAAAGATATATTGTAGTTACAGAAAACAATACAGTATGTTCAGGATGATTTAGCATACACAGCAAACACACCCCTTACCACCTAACCCCCATGGGGTTGATTGCTTAAAGATAATTGTATGTCACCAAGTCATTATGGCTCAGTTTTCATTCAACGCAAAAAGGTATTTTAGTTCCTTTTTGTAACCAGTCCCTGCTTATTTGGAAATGGTGCAGGAGTTTATTACCTCTTTTACCACAGCAAAGATATTACACTGGCAGTTTGCATTTGACCTGGACTTTAGAGCTATATATGGTTTATAATTTACACACAATATGTTACATACTCTCTCTCTCTCTCTTCTTTCACCCCTTTCACCTACATTACCTGTAGTTCAATGATTTAACTGCCGCCATTAATGAGAAAATATCGAAAGATGTGCTCTACTCAACACCAGTATTGTGCAAGTTGACACATGAACTAGGTCAGTTCACAAATGAAAAAAGTGAACAAATGTGTCTGTTCAGTTCACTCATAGAAAAAAATATTATTCAAACCATTTATTTTTTAACTCATTCATGCATTATCTCTGCTCTGCCCACTCGCTAAAGGATGAGGAATCCTAAACAACTTACTGTGTTCGGGTTGAAATTCCCTCTCATACACTTTTGCTTTCGTTATGTGTTGGCTTTTTATGTCTCCCTGTCAGTGTATCACTGCCCCTAAAGGGTGTGTCTTGCACTGATGAACTTTTTTTTTTTTTTTAAATGTAGGCCTGGCTGAGTTAACTATCAGGAGAATCACATCTACAACTTACAGTTTATACTTCATACAGAAGGACAAATCAGTGTAAATATGACAATCTATGATTAATCTGACTCCATATGGACCATATGAATACCATGAGAATATTTTGTCATGATACAGTGACAAATGTTTGTATAACTATGCCTTCACGTTCTGACCTCTTCAGACTGAACACCTTACAAGCCTAGCCTAAATGCAAGTCTAGATCAGGCTACTCACACTACCAAAAGCCAAAGCATGCCTACTGCAGTTTATTTCAAACTTATTTCAAACTTTCAAAATTAGTTAATAGGCTATAAGAGTAGGTTATCCCTCTTAAGTAATTCCTCTTAAATAATGCCTAATGTGAGCCACCTAGTTAGTCAAAGCAAAACCTCAGCAGACAATCTACGTTTTGGACCATCTTTACTTCATATCCTTGAGCTATCATGCACTTAGCTGGATCAAAATCCGTCTGTTGTGAAGTTCCATGACAATGGTAGGCTACTTTGCATCATTTCTTCAGTTGTTTAGGTCTACATGCATAGCATAGCCTTCTCCAAATTTTCTACACATTTTCTTATGGTGCAATTGGCAGGTGGCGCAACAAACCAAAACTGGGCATCAGGAGGAAAGGGAAAGCACCTGAAAGGCCGTTATGAGAGGCGGGACTAGAGACACCTATAGTGTGTGTGTCAGTTTGAGAAATGAAACTTACAAAATGAGGATTTAAAAATGAAACTTAAAAATGAGTATGCTAATTTTCGCATGCAGTCATTTTATCATAACTAAAAGGTTCACATAAGGAATTCACATAAGGTTCACATAAGGTATTTTCACAGTACAGTATTTTCAAGCAACATTGTAAAGGTGTTTTTTTTTCCATGTCGTTGTTGATAAATACTACTGAAGAGAAGAGAACATTACCTAACCCAATTCCACAAGAATCACAGGTAATTTAAAGTTAGTTTAGGTGTTTAGGCCCTTAGCAACCCCCCATATACATTTTATGCATGTCATGATCCTGCTCTCGACCACCCGGCCTCCTACTGGTCTATTTAAGTGTTGCAAGTTCTGTGTTTGTTTACCTTTCCCATGTGCTCATGTTTTGCTGTCTGCCCTGCCCCTTTCTCTCTTCCCGCTCTGCACCCGGTCCTCACGTCCTTGATTATTGTAATGATTTTCACCTGTTCCTTGTTTGTGTCATTGCCCTGTTCCCTATATATTCCCCAGCTCTCTCCTTGCTCCTTGTCTGATTGTCTGACCGTGTTCCGAGTGTTCTGAGTTTCGTATCTGTCTGCTAAAGCCTGTTCTCTTGTGCCTGTTCGTGTTATCGCTGTTTTTTGCTTTTCCCCTTTGGATACTATTGGATTTGGATTAGCAGTTTACGTTTTTTGGATGTTTGATCTTTTGTGCGTTTTTTTTTCTCTTACCCAGTTTTGGATTTCTGTTGGATTACTTACGCCTTTTGTTTTTTGATCTTCTGAGCTTTTCCCTTTTTGCATTCTGAACATTGTAAATAAATTTTTTGCATCAATCTGCTTTTGGGTCTCAGTCTGTACGTTACAGTACAATCAGACCAAGAAGATGGACCCATCACCCAGTTGTCAGGACGAGCTCGAGAGTGGGGAACGGTGGTTTGGGAGGCGGGGTCCCCATCCTGCGATGATTTTAGAGAATTCGCCTCCGAGATGAAGCGGGTTTTCGACCGTTCCAAACACGGGCACGAGGCTGCTCGGGAGCTGCTCCACCTACGCCAGGGTTCCTGTTCTGTTTCGGACTTCGCCATAGACTTCCAGACCCTGGCTATCTCATCTGGCTGGGGTAAGGAGGCATTGTTCGACACTTTTCTAAACGGTCTCTCTGAAGAATTGAAAGATGAGTTAATGTCCCATGATCTGCCTGAGACCTGCGAGGGGTTGGTCAATCTGGCCATCCGTGTCGACACCAGGCTCCAGCAACGTCGACGATTTAGGGCTTCCGGAGCTGTGGGTAGAGGAATTCCCCGTCTCGTCACCCCCTCTTCATCATCTCCCGTCATGGCAACCCCAGAGCCCATGCAGGTGGACCGGACTCGTCTGAGTGTGGAGGAGAGACGGCGAAGGTTACAAGCCCACCTTTGTCTATACTGCGGCAAGCCCGGACACTATCTCGCCGCCTGCCCGGTAAAAGCCCACGCTCACCCGTGAGAGGGGTACGGGTGAGCGCCACTATCACTAACCCCTCACCAGCCCAACGAACCCTCCTTCCTGCCGTCCTGACCTGGGGAGAACAACGACAAGAGACGGAGGTCCTCGTCGATTCGGGTGCGGAGGAGAATTTCGTCGACGCCGGTCTGGTGAGCCAGTGGGGGCTGCCCGTAGAGAATCTCAAGGTGCCCCTGGTGGCCAACGCCTTAACGGGAGTCAAGCTGGCCACTATCCGTCAGGTCACCATACCGGTGAGTCTCTGTCTGCTCCACACCCACTGTGAATCTATTAGGTTCTTTGTCATTGACTCTCCTGACTCTCCTGTCCTCCTAGGACACCCCTGGCTAATCAAACACAATCCCCATATAGACTGGCAGGAGAGTAAAATTATTGCTTGGTCTCCCACCTGTCAGGCTAACTGTCTCCCTGCTCCTAGTGTTTCTGTGAGGTCTGTCCCTGTCCAACCCGAGGAGTTTCCTGATCTGTCCGCTGTACCCCCAGATTACATGGACCTCAAGTCAGTTTTTAGCAAGTCCCGCGCCTCCGCCTTGCCCCCTCACCGATCCTATGACTGTGCCATCGACCTCCTTCCTGGCGCCTCCCCACCTAAGGGGCGAATCTACTCTCTTTCCCGCACCAAGACGGAGGCCATGGACAAGGACATAAGGGAGTCGCTTGCTGCTGGCATAATCCGCCCATCCTCGTCCCCTGCCGGAGCCGGGTTTTTCTTCGTCTCCAAGAAAGATGGCTCGCTCCGGCCATGTATTGATTATCGTGGTCTGAATAGTGTAACCATTAAGAATCGTTACCCTCTTCCCCTCATGTCATCCGCCTTTGAGCTCCTGCAAGGGGCCAAAGTTTTCAAATTAGACCCGCGAACGCTTATCACTTGATCCGCATACGTGAGGGGGACGAGTGGAAGACGGCGTTTAATACTACGTCGGGACACTATGAGTACCTCGTCATGCCTTTTGGACTTACTAACGCCCCTGCCGTTTTTCAGACGATGGTCAACGACATTCTTAGAGATTTATTAAATCATTTTGTTTTTGTTTTTCTGGATGACATCTTGATTTTTTCAAAGTCCTTGTCGGAGCACGTTGACCATGTCCGAACGGTCCTGAAACGCCTCCTAGACAATCAACTCTATGTCAAGGCGGAGAAATGCGAGTTCCATCAAAAGTCAGTCACCTTCCTCGGCCACGTCATCTCCCCAGGGTCCATCCATATGGATCAGCAGAAGGTGAGGGCAGTTTTGGAGTGGCCTACACCCACCACTCGCCGAGGTCTGCAGAGTTTTTTAGGTTTCGCCAATTTTTACCGGCGATTCATCCGGAACTTCAGTACCATCGCCACCCCCCTCACTGCTCTGACCTCCTCCAAGGTCAGGTTTGTCTGGTCATCAGAGGCAGTGAGAGCCTTCAGAGAGTTGAAGAGACGTTTTACTTCGGCCCCTGTCCTGACCCAACCCGATCCTGAACGTCAATTTATCGTTGAAGTCGATGCCTCCGAGGTGGGAGTTGGGTCTGTACTATCTCAACGTTCCTCCAAAGACAACCGTATCCACCCGTGTGCCTTCTTCTCCGCCTTTCTCCTGCGGAGCAGAACTACGATGTGGGAAACCGAGAACTCTTGGCCGTAAAATTAGCTTTGGAGGAGTGGAGACACTGGCTGGAGGGCGCCCCGGTTCCATTTCTCGTATGGACAGACCACAAGAATCTACAGTATATAAGTCAAGCCAAGAGATTAAACCCCCGACCGGCACGCTGGTCCCTATTTTTCTCTCGGTTCAACTTCACACTCTCTTACCGCCTGGCCATAAAAACACTAAACCCGATGCCTTATCCCGACAGTTCACTTCAGGCAGAGACAACCCAGATCCAGAGCCCATCATTCCCTAGTTGTGTTGTGGAGCGCCCGCCTCGACATTGAGTCGCTCGTTTTGGCGGCTCAAGCAGACGAGGCGGGTCCCAGTCAGTGTACTGTTAACCGTTTGTATGTTCCCAGCTCTGTTCGCCCGCAGGTTCTGCAGTGGTGGCACTCTTCTCTACTCTCCTGCCACCCCGGGTCCAGCCGAACCCAGGCTTTCATCGAGAGACGCTTCTGGTGGCCGTCTATCAGGAGTGATGTCGTCCAGTTTGTCCAGTCCTGTTCCACGTGTGCACAAAATAAATCATCCAACCAACCACCTTCCGGACTGCTTCAACCCCTAGCGGTTCCCCGAAGACCCTGGTCCCACATCGCTTTAGATTTCGTGACTGGTTTGCCTCCTTCTGACGGTAACACCACCATTCTCACAATTGTAGACCGTTTCTTTCTCCAAAGCAGTTCATTTTGTTCCCCTGCCTGGTCTCCCTCAGCCAAAGACACTGCCCATCTCATGATACTACATGTCTTCCGTACTCCATGGTCTCCCAGTAGAAGTGGTGTCTGACAGAGGACCCCAGTTCACCTCATCTTTTTGGAAAGCCTTTTGTAAATTACTTGGTGCATCTGTTTGTCTTTCTTCCGGTTTTCATCCACAGACCAACGGACAATCCGAGAGGGCGAACCAGTCATTAGAGACCGTGCTGCGCTGTATGGTGTCCCAGAACCCTTCTGCTTGGAGCCAGCTACCTTGGGTCGAGTACGCCATCAATTCCCATGTTTCATCCGCCACGGGCAAATCCCCCTTCGAGTGCTCCTTGGGCTACCAACCCCCGTTGTTTCCGGACCAGGAGGAGGAGGTTGGGGTACCTTCCGCGGAGGGATTCATCCGGCGCTGTCGGCGGACTTGGAAGCGTACTCGCACCACCCTTCTTCGATCGGCTGCCCGGATGAAGACCCAGGCCGACAAACGTCGGTCCCAAGCTCCCTCCTACCGTCAAGGCCAACGGGTGTGGTTATCCACACGGGACCTGCCTCTGAGGGTCGAATCCCGCAAACTTTCCCCACGATTCATCGGTCCATTCCCCATCACCAAGGTCATCAGCCCCACAGCCGTCCGTTTAAAACTTCCCTGTCCTTTACGCCGCATCCATCCCACCTTCCATGTTTCCCGCATCAAGCCCTTTATCTGTAGCCCCATGCATCCACCTCCTGCTCCCCCACCTCCCCCCCGCCTCATAGATGGGTCTGAAGCTTACACTGTTAAAAGACTTTTGGACGTTCGTCGCCGGGGCCGGGGCACCCAGTACCTCGTTGACTGGGAGGGCTACGGTCCTGAGGAGAGGTGCTGGGTTCCGGCCCGGCACATCCTTGACCCCAACCTAATCAAAGACTTCCGCCGCCAACATCTCTCCTCTACCCAAGGTACGCCAAGAGGTGTCCGTTAGAGGGGGGGTACTGTCATGATCCTGCTCTCGACCACCCGGCCTCCTACTGGTCTATTTAAGTGTTGCAAGTTCTGTGTTTGTTTACCTTTCCCATGTGCTCATGTTTTGCTGTCTGCCCTGCCCCTTTCTCTCTTCCCGCTCTGCACCCGGTCCTCACGTCCTTGATTATTGTAATGATTTTCACCTGTTCCTTGTTTGTGTCATTGCCCTGTTCCCTATATATTCCCCAGCTCTCTCCTTGCTCCTTGTCTGATTGTCTGACCGTGTTCCGAGTGTTCTGAGTTTCGTATCTGTCTGCTAAAGCCTGTTCTCTTGTGCCTGTTCGTGTTATCGCTGTTTTTTGCTTTTCCCCTTTGGATACTATTGGATTTGGATTAGCAGTTTACGTTTTTTGGATGTTTGATCTTTTGTGCGTTTTTTCTCTTACCCAGTTTTGGATTTCTGTTGGATTACTTACGCCTTTTGTTTTTTGATCTTCTGAGCTTTTCCCTTTTTGCATTCTGAACATTGTAAATAAATTTTTTGCATCAATCTGCTTTTGGGTCTCAGTCTGTATGTTACAATGCATTATATGCACTTTATCCAGCCCCTTCTGAAATTCGGGGTGGTTAGCAAAAATATTGTCATAGTTATGAGGTAAACATTAAGGAAAGCTTATGATACATTATTGGTTGCTTTATACTCCTAAAAAGACAGTAGTTATATGACTGGTAGAAGGACAGAGTTGAAGGGATGAAGTGTGGCAGCATGTAATGGAATCTGTGTGGAGTCTGTGATGAGACTGTAGAGATGTCAATTGAAATTTTAGGAAAGCCTGGATAAGCCTATTTGCTGGTTCCAACATCACTTTATTTATTTATTTTCATTATTCAGTTTGCTTAAGAGGAAAGCTGGCTTTACAATGCATACATAAAGCCTAATAATTATTGGAAGCATGTAGCATGTAGTATAGCATGTATAACTACTCATATATATATTCATACTTTTTAACATTATGTTATCTTGTAAGCCTTTACAACTTGAAATGTCACAAGTTATTATAGGTCTAATACACCCAGATTGTTCCATGTAAGTTCTGTTTTCTGGTCTCTTTTTATATGCCTAATTGTTCAACAAAGTGCTCAGGGCAAATGATAAAGTAAGATGAGCACATAATTACACATTACAGACTATAAAGTAAAATGTAAAAATTAGTATCAAAAGAAGATATATAATGCTTTGTGACACTAGGGATACTTCAAGGGATTGACCCCAGATTTTATATGAACCTACACAGTGATCACAAAAATCTGAACCAGTTCAAGTTCTATTCAAAGTTTATAGGAAGGTGGACTCATTCTGTCCTGTCTGGTGTTTCATGTTTCACACTGAAAGGAGAAATAACTGGTTTGACTCAGGGCCCCTCTTCTGTCTGTCACAGTGGGTGTGCACATATTTGTATGTGTGTAATGCGTAAAAGTGCATTAAGGTCATTACTAAGGTCTGGCTATTCATTTGTACATTGTATTTAGTTTCTGTTCTGCAAAAGGCATCACAGCCCATAGTCGCCTTCAACTCATCCATGGCATGACTGAGGCAGTTCTCAATTCTGGATGAGAAAGGAGAAGGTGTGTCGTGTTGTTTGACTGCTTTGTTGTCACTTAGAAGATTAAATTGCTTATTATGGGGTGAGTGGGGGCTCTCTCGTCTGCCTCTATTGTAGGTTCCGTGGTTACTACACTTGCAGTATCTGAAACACCGGATTGAGGAAACGCAATAGGAAGTAAATGAAATTAAGATCGCATTTTTTACCAGCTTGTCAGTCAACATAACACACGAAAATGATCATCGCTAGATCGTATTCTTTGGTTTACAAGGAAATTCGCAATATCTAATAATCTAATTGACATACTTTCTTACAGAAACCTGGCTAAAACCTGATAAATACCTCCCACTAAATGAAGCTACCCCCCAAGTCATCTAAATTATCACATACCACGTCGTTATGGCTGTGTCGGAGTAGCCACAATTCACAATTCAAATCTCATCATGGCCCCTAAGCTTGATTATATTTTTAAATCTTTCTTTATATTTTTAAAGTTCTTGTCCTTAACTTGATTAATCCTGATAGGAATGGTGCTAAACCCTTAACAATGGTAACGTCATATAGATCTCCAGGCCCCTACACTGATTTCTTATCAGAATTCTCTGACTTCCTGTCCTCTCTAGTCATTAAAACAGAAAAGATAATCATATTAGGTGACTGCTTGATCACATCGGCTTCTGCCAAAATGTAAATACGCCTACACACCAAGGTAACCACACCCTTGACCCTTGAAGTGTTCCTCCTTGCTTAGAAAAACAGCTTAAAAAAGTACAAGACAGCACTTAACAATGCCAAAATAACTCCCTTGTAAGCTCAAATCCAGTTGGACCACATGTAATGGTTACAGGTAGCTCTAGTCAACCTGTAGCATACCTTGATTCATTCATACCCACCAATATATCAGAAATTACGTCTTTGATCTCTTCGCTAAAGCTTCAACATGCTTATTGGATCCTATACCAACTGATCTTCTTAAGGCTGCTGATCTTCTTAAGACATGTCCCAAAATCTTTCAAGATATCTGTTATTAAACCATCAATTAAAAAAACAAACCTTGATCCTGATGTCCTTGCTAATTACAGACCCATATCTAACAAAGCAAATCTGTAGCTTCTTAAATGACAATAATATCCAGGAAACCTTCCAGTCAGGCTTTAGAACTAATCAGCTACTACTAATCAGTACAGAATCAGCCCTAGTTAAAATCTTCAATGACCTCCTTATTGCATCTGATAATGGATATATATCAATATTAACCCTATTAGATCTTAGTGTTGCCTTTGACACTATTGACCATGGTGTCCTACTACACAGGCTTGAACACATGGTCGCTACCAGTTTGTACATGCTCATAATGAGTCATCAACCCATACCAAAGTAAAGTTTGGTGTACCTCAGTACCTTTGGCTCAGTGCTAGGCCCCCTGCTGTTCTCCCTGTACATGTTACCTTTAGGATCTGTTATAAGGAAACATGACATTACTTTCCACTCCTATGCTGATGATACCCAGCTTTACCTTTCAATGAACCCTAATGACTATATCCCAATGACTGAACTTGATTCCTGTCTCCTAGACATAAAAACCTGGATGACTAATAATTTCCTGTGTTTAAATTGTGACTGAAGTTATGATGATTGGACCTAAACAGCTGACCAACACTCTACCACTTCACCAAAACTTACTCAGTGGCCTATCACCGTCATGCAACGCAAAAGTTAAAGACTTCGGGGTAATTATTGACCAGGACCTCTCTCTAAATAGTCATGTAAAACACATTTCAAAAACATACGAAACCTATAAAATATTGCTAAGGTTAGAAAGTTCCTATCCTTTGAGGATGCTGAAAAATGAATACACGCATTTATAACTTCCAGGCCTACAAGGTTTCTGAACTATATTCATGAACTTGTGAGTAACCCATTCACCATTTTATGTGTGGGTCCTCCCCACTTCCATAACTTTTTGTATATTGCATATTAGGCCTACATTTAGTAATGCAACGCTCCTTAAAAGTTAAGAATTCTGTTTTTACATAATGAAAGTGGGGGGGCATTGAAAGTGACCGTTTTCACCAAAACAGATCAGACAATCAAAACAATGATTTCTAAAAGGTTTTACTGTATGACTATGGAAGTGCATAGGGTCTATTTAAGTGTGCTCCAGGCACTTGGCCAGATGCAAGACTCAGCACAACATGATACTTCAGTCGTTATCAGCATTCCTACACATGAACCTGGTCATTGACAACATGATGGTATTGTTGTATGGTGGATATTGGTGTACACAGGACAGAATGTGACCAGAGAACCTTACCCTCTTACCTACCAACATATGTCACTGACATCTTGCAGGAAAAGTGTGTAAAAGTCACATAATGTGAACCAGAGAGTGTTTAATAGGGGGCTCTGATAAATGAAAGTAATCAGAGGAAATTCCTCCTCTAAAGTTTTACTCCTTTAAAGTGTGTGAAGTAATGCATAATTACTTATGCTGCATTTTCTCTATGGGGTAAAACTCTGGTGTTTGGTGTAAAGCCTTGGCCTTTTCTCTCTTTCCATGATTAATGCTGGACCAGGCCGTGGCTCGAATTGCCTCAGGCTGACCCTGGAGTAAAGCAGGGCCAAACCGGGACTTTTGGAATGGAATGTGATGCAACAATAAAATTTATGAGCTTAAACTTAAAAACATAACATCAAAATATAAACGTATAAAAATATAGCATCAAAATGTTTAGTCTAATCACGACCGATAGACCGAGCTCAATCCTAGGGGTGGAATCAGTAGTTGTCTTTCAAATTGGACAGTGCTACAACCAATCAGAGCAATGTCGGCAAAACAACAAATAAGTCCTTGAGATTCTAGCATTGTTAGCAAATATCCTTGGTGCTCCAGCTAATGGAAATAGAAGACTAGGCATAGAATTGAAATTGAAATGTGCCATTAAAGAACCATGAATCTCCAAGACTGAGGCCCTATTTATACGTGCATGGGTATTTATAAAAACAAATATTCATCTATGTGGTTGTGCATATCATCTACATGTAAATGGAAGTATCAGTCATGGAAACTGGCTACTTTTGAAAACTCCAGCCAAAATGGAGATCTTTTTTGGAAATGGAGAAATTTTTAGCATTGGGACATCCCACCCAAATCGGAATGCTTTAAACAACGTTGGCCCATGGTTGTGCCCTGCCCAGTCCAACAATTCAGCATATCTAAGTCAACAGAGCAATTAGAGAGAGGTGAGCTGTTACCTTAACTTGTAAGGACAATGTGTCTTTTTGTACTCTGTGTAATTTTTTAGGCCATGTACTCATTGCTCTTTATAGTCCTAACAGAGTAGGGGTAACGCAACTGACTGTCAATTAAGCGATTGTGCAATGAGCCCAGAGCACACTCATTGACAGCCATTTGGCTGTAAGCCTGAACCCAAACTTAGAAAAAAAAAGCATCTAAACAGAAACTTTAGGTTGCTTCAGTGCCGGTGTAATATACTTACTTGATGTATTGAAGGAATTCTTCATTGATGTTAGAATTATTTAATTCAAGCTTTCTCATGACTTCTGACATAACCTTTTTTGCTTCCTCCAACGATCTCTGGTCTATTTCACAAAGGGTCAAATATAGGCTTCAGTTGCAACCAGAAAAGCATGCTCTACAACAAGCTTCAATGTTTTCTTTTAAAATTTCACAATAAGAGTTGCCAATCCAGTTGCATGTTTAATCATGATTCGAGGTAACTGGTGTTTTTGAGACTAGAAAGCTGCAACTCGATAGCTCAGTGGAGACTGAAAATACTCAACAAGATATGCGGTAACACTCTATAACAAGGTGCCACAGTAAATAGCAAAATAGCCATTACTTAATAGTTTGGTAATGGTTGCTAACTTTTAACAATTTGCCATACATTAACAGTTATTTCACCATTCTTTAGGCATTGTTTGTATAAAAACTACATTTTACTTTAAAGAGGCTATTTTCTAATATTGAGTTGATGTTTGTTAACAATTACTAATGTATCTTTTTACCCTGACTAATTACCTTGACATTACCTTAGTATAACATAGTGTTTATAAATGTACTGTCTTATAATTAATTAATTATTTCACAAGCTTAATAGTAAATCTATTAACATCTACTTTTATATTAAATATTTTTTGTGCTTTTGTTCTCTAGTAAAGTGAATCTGTTCATTTTAATGGGAACCATTCTTTATTAGACCCTTATAATAAAAAGTTTAACAAATTTTTGTTTTGTGAAAAAACGTTGGGCCCCTTATTATACAGTTGGGCAATAATTATAAATAATTTACTATTTATTGTAAAATTTTGTAACATTAACATTTATATCATTATCAAATGTCTTACAATGGGTCTGTTTTGCACTGGGAAACAATGATACACACAAAGTTAGAGAGGAAAATTTTGATCAGTTTGCACCCTCAGTTAATATTGAAACAATGTTGATTTTTTAAACTATATATCAGTGGAATTTCAATTGTATTTCAATTAACGTGAATTTGGAAACAATATTGAAATTACAGCGTAACTACAGATCAATACGCTTTCAGTTGTATTTCAATTGATAATACCAGAAAAAATAGTTTAGTAATTTAAAACTACTACTTGTTAAAATAATATCCTGCTTCATCTACAGCCAGGATAATTGCTACACTTATATCTACTTTGGGACACATTTTGAATAAACGATCATGGCCAGCTTAAATCAATTGACTGGAACTTTATTTTTTCATTCTTAATTCCCAATTTAATTTGTGTGCTCCAGGTCAAGCCCATCAGTCAAAGTCTGTCCATGCTTTAGTCTGGCATTCAAACTGATCTACTGCCCTTTGCTGTGTGAACCGCCATCTGACAGAAACAGAAGACAATTGTTTTAGATTTTTATAGTCTCTAGAAGAACTAAGGTAAACATTGAAAATTCCACTGTTTTAAGTAGTAACACTGGTGTTAGCATTAGCATTGAATCTAACAGCAGGTTAAGTTTAGCTGACCAAAGAAACTCAATTCAGCATTAAACAAGTAAAAAAACTTCAGTAGACACCAACATACCGTCCTGAATTTCAGGGTAAGGATGGTGTGTGTATAGCTGTCAGTTATTGTCAGTATTGTGCTAATGATTCAATGTTTATTTACCATGGAGATTTTAACAATCAACATTGTATTAATGTCATCTTGCTATCTGGGTTGACACTGACAAACTACGCTGACCTGCTGACTACAGCTGACTACAGCTGACTGCCAGCCAAACTTCTAAGTTTTGTAAAATAAGCATGTTCAGAATATTGTGTAGTAAACACCTTTTCCACTTTTGCATTCATGCTACATTTCAAATATCTTCAACTTAAAACTGTTCCACAGGATTAACTTTAGGCTATATGTATATAACAAAATCAAATACATTCTAGCATGCCTGGGGTTTCCTAAAGTAGCCTAGAATCTCCTCCTGCCTATCAATAGCATATTCATAGCTGTAGCGACTAGCCTAAGGACACTCCAGATACATCAAGCTTCGTATATAATAATGATATATGACATTAGGAAATGATATAAAACAATTAATAATAATTGTTTATAATTATTATTAATACATATTCACAATGCTACGTTAGGCATTAAATGTAGACAACATTTGACAGCTGTAGACTGCTTCCACAGTGTGTCTTCAGTGCCTGCAATTTTTTAAGTGACCATAATGAAAATACAGAAAATGTCTTGAAATGCTTATGAATTGTTCATGAAACACAAAAATATGGTATACTGTTGTAATTTGGAATTAATCTATTTTTTTGTAACCTTAATTTCATAACCTTAATGCATTAGTGAGAACAATCAAGAGTGAGTGAGAGAGAGCGGCGCTGTTCAGTTGCCTACATATAATGTCTAATGTAGCTGTCATGAATGTGTATTCACTGTTTTATATCGGTACCTAATGGCATATATTGTTGCTTTTTCACTAGAATGACTTATTACTTATTACTTTTTTGAACTCATTCATGCATTATCTCTGCTCTACTCTGTGTAAAATTTCCCAGTATGACTTTGTGCAGTTTACTAAAAATTTATTGTTGTGTGCTATGGAAAGTTCATAATACCATTTTTGGAGAATTGCTAGCCCACTTTTATATTGTTACCTAACGGCATATATTGTTGCTTTGTCGCTGGTGTGTTTTTTTGTTTTGTTTTGTTTTGGTTTTTTTTGCATGAAGTTCGAGTAATTAGAAATGTCCGTAGTGCTATGAAAATGCTATTGCTAAGTCCAAAGCTAAAGGAAGCACCAGGCATGATAGAATGAATGTGCTTTTGTTAACATAGCCTTAAGTTAATTTTATGGAGCAGTTTTAGGTTGAAGACATTTGAAATGCAACGTAGATGCAATAGTGGATATCACATGTAATTCACGAGAAAGAGTTAATGAAACTTGGGTCTAATGAAGAATGGTTCCCATTGAAAAAATCTGTTTACTAGAAAAAAGAACATTAAGAAAAGTAAATGTGAATAGATTTACTATTAAGATTGTAAAATGAATAATTAACTGTAAAGTAGTAAGTAACACAAATGCAATACTGAGTTAATGTCAAGGTAACTCTTTAGTTAGGGCAAAAAAGACAATATCTGGCCATCTGCCATGTAATTAGGAACTGGAAATACCGGTACTTGTCTCACCTCTTTGGTGGGCAGGGGAGAAGAGACGTTTACTCCCTGATGCAGTCTGATAAGTACCATAGTCACCAAAACGTCTTTTCATATCTATAAAGATATATTGTAGTTACAGAAAACAATACAGTATGTTCAGGATGATTTAGCATACACAGCAAACACACCCCTTACCACCTAACCCCCATGGGGCTGATTGCTTAAAGATAACTGTATGTCACCAAGTCATTATGGCTCAGTTTTCATTCAACGCAAAAAGGTATTTTAATTCCTTTTTGTAACCAGTCCCTGCTTATTTGGAAATGGTGCAGGAGTTTATTACCTCTTTTATCACAGCAAAGATATTAGTTCAATTTGTTCACAATATTCTACATACTCTCTCTTTCTCTCTTCTTTCACCCCTTTCACCTACATTACCTGTAGTTCAATGATTTACTTGCCGCCATTAATGAGAAAATATTAAAAGATGTGCTCTGCTTTGGCGGCATCAACACCAGGATTGTGTAAGTTGACACATGAACTAGGTCAGTTCAAAAATGAAAAAAGTGAACAAAAGTGTCTGTTCAGTTCACTCATAGAAAAAAATATTATTCAATAAATCATTTTTTTTTTTAACTCATTCATGCATTATCTCTGCTCTGCCCACTCGCTAAAGGATGAGGAATCATAAACAACGTGTGTACTGTGTTTGGGTTGAAATTCCCTCTCATACACTTTTGCTTTCGTTATGTGTTGGCTTTTTATGTCTCCCTGTCAGTGTATCACTGCCCCTAAAGGGTGTGTCTTGCACTGATGAACATTTTTTTTTTTTTAAATGTAGGCCTGGCTGAGTTAACAATCAGGAGAATCACATCTACAACTTACAGTTTATACTTCATACAGAAGGACAAATCAGTGTAAATATGACAATCTATGATTAATCTGACTCCATATGGACCATATGAATACCATGAGAATATTTTGTCATGATACAGTGACAAATGTTTGTATAACTATGCCTTCACGTTCTGACCTCTTCAGACTGAACACCTTACAAGCCTAGCCTAAATGCAAGTCTAGATCAGGCTACTCACACTACCAAAAGCCAAAGCATGCCTACTGCAGTTTATTTCAAACTTATTTCAAACTTTCAAAATTAGTTAATAGGCTATAAGAGTAGGTTATCCCTCTTAAGTAATTCCTCTTAAATAATGCCTAATGTGAGCCACCTAGTTAGTCAAAGCAAAACCTCAGCAGACAATCTACACATTTTCTTATGGTGCAATTGGCAGGTGGCGCAACAAACCAAAACTGGGCATCAGGAGGAAAGGGAAAGCACCTGAAAGGCCGTTATGAGAGGCGGGACTAGAGACACCTATAGTGTGTGTGTCAGTTTGAGAAATGAAACTTACAAAATGAGGATTTAAAAATGAAACTTAAAAATGAGAATGCTAATTTTCGCATGCAGTCATTTTATCATAACTAAAAGGTTCACATAAGGAATTCACATAAGGTTCACATAAGGTATTTTCACAGTACAGTATTTTCAAGCAACATTTTAAAGGTGTTTTTTTTCCATGTCGTTGTTGATAAATACTACTGAAGAGAAGAGAACATTACCTAACCCAATTCCACAAGAATCACAGGTAATTTAAAGTAATAAATGATAGTCGTGGTGTTTAGTCATGGCAGGACTTTTGTGGCATTGTGTGTGTTTAGGCCCTTAGCAACCCCCCATATACATTTTATGCATTATATGCACTTTATCCAGCCCCTTCTGAAATTCGGGTGTGCACCCGAATGACACCTAAGGGGGTGCTACTCTATAGTTTAGATTTTTTGTAGTAATTTTATTAGTCTCTAGCATTTGTAGGAGAAAACAACAGGCCTATGCCCTGTCTT
This sequence comes from Tenualosa thibaudeaui, assembly GCA_027481765.1. NCBI lineage: Eukaryota > Metazoa > Chordata > Actinopteri > Clupeiformes > Clupeidae > Tenualosa > Tenualosa thibaudeaui. The sequence goes on from JAIFZK010000002.1 coordinate 1,585,241, forward strand.
CTGCATGTTCTATCTTTCCATTGCTGCAATAATTTGCCCCGGAGTTGAGAGTGGTTGCATACCTGTCTAAGTGGTTGTGTTCTTTGAGGTAGCTGCACCTTGGTGTTACTCTGTCTGTGCTTACTGGTGCATCACTCCTAAAAAGACAGTAGTTATATGACTGGTAGAAGGACAGAGTTGAAGGGATGAAGTGTGGCAGCATGTAATGGAATCTGTGTGGAGTCTGTGATGAGACTGTAGAGATGTCAATTGAAATTTTAGGAAAGCCTGGATAAGCCTATTTGCTGGTTCCAACATCACTTTATTTATTTATTTTCATTATTCAGTTTGCTTAAGAGGAAAGCTGGCTTTACAATGCATACATAAAGCCTAATAATTATTGGAAGCATGTAGCATGTAGTATAGCATGCATAACTACTCATATATATATTCATACTTTTTAACATTATGTTATCTTGTAAGCCTTTACAACTTGAAATGTCACAAGTTATTATAGGTCTAATACACCCAGATTGTTCCATGTAAGTTCTGTTTTCTGGTCTCTTTTTATATGCCTAATTGTTCAACAAAGTGCTCAGGGCAAATGATAAATAAAGTAAGATGAGCACATAATTACACATTACAGACTATAAAGTAAAATGTAAAAATTAGTATCAAAAGAAGATATATAATGCTTTGTGACACTAGGGATACTTCAAGGGATTGACCCCAGATTTTATATGAACCTACACAGTGATCACAAAAATCTGAACCAGTTCAAGTTCTATTCAAAGTTTATAGGAAGGTGGACTTATTCTGTCCTGTCTGGTGTTTCATGTTTCACACTGAAAGGAGGAATAACTGGTTTGACTCAGGGCCCCTCTTCTGTCTGTCACAGTGGGTGTGCACATATTTGTATGTGTGTAATGCGTAAAAGTGCATTAAGGTCATTACTAAGGTCTGGCTATTCATTTGTACATTGTAGGCAGACGAGAGAGCCCCCACTCACCCCATAATACGCCATTTAATCTTCTGACAACAAAGCAGTCAAACAACACGACACACCTTCTCCTTTCTCATCCAGCATAAGAATTGAGAACTGCCTCAGTCATGCCATGGATGAGTTGAAGGCGACTATGGGCTGTGATGCCTTTTGCAAAGACACAGAAACTAAATACAATGTACAAATGAATAGCCAGACCTTAGTAATGACCTTAATGCAATTTTACGCATTACACACATACAAATATGAAATTCTGTATATAGACAGTATTTTACATATACCCTTTGCTTTATATCTGTTCTATTCTGATCTCCACTCAAACTATGTGCACACCCACTGTGAAGTAAATATTTGCATACCTTTACTTAAAGTGAAAGAGTCTGGCTAGGAGATTCCAGCACATTATTACACTCATTACAGTCTTTCATTCAAGGTTATGAGGGCCAGCAAGCAGTGAAAGATGGAATGCTGTCTCTGAGAGTGAGGTAGGGCAGGTGGGATTTTACTCAGGGTCTAAAGTTTTTCTTGTAAGTCATTTCATGATTGTTTACCTCTGTATATTGTCATTACAGTGATAATTATCAGCAGAAGGAAACTATGAAAACAACATGTTAAACTAATTATGTCTGTGCTATTTGCTGTCATCTATGTGTATCTGATGTGTTAATACTCTGATTGTGATTTTGGCTTCGCCAAAACATGAACCTACTCCAGCTGTAGTGTAGTGTAGTGTAATAACTAGTTTCAAAGAGGTAGTTCACAGAACAAGTCCGCTTTCCTATCAACTTTGAATAGAACTTGAACTGGTCCAGATTTTTGTGATCATTGTTTAGGTCCAGATAAAATCTGGGGTCAATCCCTTGAAGTATCCCTAGATGAATGAAACAGGTATAATGTTGTAGATGGAGTGCTAGATAGCTGACTTTATTCTTTTTTTCTATATGAACTGAACTGGTTAATGTGAATTGTGGACTTACCTAACACAACACTGGTAGTGTATGATGTGTGCTAAAGATGACAGTCTTTACAAGTTTGAGAAATGAAACTTAAAAACAAGGTCGCACAACAGGATACACAGGTATGCCTATTTCCTCATGGATACTTTGCATTATAGTGGTACGACTGACACAGATTATTATCTTACATTCACATTTGTTGACGTTAATGAATTCATTATACAGTCAGGAACTAGTCAGAAAAAAGGCTTACTGCACTAGCCTACATATAGGCTTGGTGTGGAGCGTTTGTGAATAAAAGTGACACATAAACAGGTTTATGTAAGAATATGTAAACATTTTTTATTTTCTAAACGTTCTTAATTAAAACTGAAACTGAGTCTGCTCGGAATTGGAAAGGTATGGTGCCCTCATCCACACCTGATGCCCTACACACAGTGTGTGATCCGTATAGCAAAGGCCCTGTTTATAATTAGTTTTTCATTTACTTGTACATGGTGGTATATAGTTATGCACAATGTTTATGGGGAGAAAGATGACTGTACAGAAATAAAACCCACACCCTTTCCCCCCTTCTTCCTACAGTTACCCAACAACCACAGATATCAGCAATGGCAACTTCTAAGCTAAGTCAAGGTAATGTTATTTCTTCATAGTCGTTGTTCAAAGTGAGCCAAAGAGAAAAGCACAAGTCACGATTTTATTTGCTGCAGGATATACCAGCATTTTATTACAGGAATGCTTGGGCAGGGTTAAGTTAGGCAATCAAAGGCAAAGTCCTTTCATGGCTATTGGATTTGTGAAACAAAGTAACATGTCATCTGCAAATAAAATGTTTCACACAATGCTGAGCTCAAGACATGACAAACGCATCTGCTATGAACGTGACTTCAGTGTTATTCCTCAGTATAGTCCAAATTCAGTGGTGCTGTGAAAGGCCTTCTGATATCCACTGTCTTCTGTGAAGATGAATAAACAGCCCAAACATTTAGAATTTCTCCAACTTTATCCATCAGCACTTCATAATATCAAACAACAGGGCTATTGGTTTATTCCCTTCGTCCCTTTTATGCTGTCAGGTACAAAACGACCCTTCAAGGAGCGTTCCTCTTCAAGTGATCGATCAGCACCACCAAGTAAACGGCTCTATTCCACTGCAATGACGAAAGAAACTAGTAAGACATTCTCACATCTACTGTATGAATGTTTGTGTGTAATGCTGTCCAGTGTATGCTTTGTTAGCCACCTCTCGAGGAATGTGTCACCAAAACACATTCCTTGTTTTCATTGCAAGAAACTGGAGATTATTGATCCCGGAGGAAATTTGGTTTTAGCACTCATGGACAAGTGAATGATTTAAATAACAGACATACTGTACATTTTCTTAACACACTCCGGTTTGCTTGTAAAAAGCAATGGAACAAAATAACTGAAGTAAATGTTCTATGAGTGATCTATACACATGCAATAAGAAATCTGAGACTTCTCTACTACTGTTCAACGAATCAACAAACAAATTACACAAAATATACCACCATAACACATAGTGAAGGTAAGTAATAGGTAAAGCAAAGCATGCTCTTTTGGTTGACATGATCAAGGTAAGTGAAAACATTAAATCACAACCATTCACATTTGATTTTAACACTTAAAGTGTCACATAAATCCTTAATAATCAAATAATCAAATTCAAACAAGTATTTTTTTCAGGTTATCTTAAACACTTTTAAAATATTGATACGACTCTGTTTTAGAGAGAGATAAACAGTTACTAATTTTGTCAAACATTTTTTCAGAGCAAAAATGTTTAACATGTGCAGAACAGATCATGTCACATGTGAAGAGAAATCTCAAAACCGAGCATACGGATATGGATGCGGAGTTCCTTAAGTATGTAAGGTGAGCACAATAATCTGTAACCACATTTATGTTTTATGATAGCACATATGCTACCATCCAAAAGTTTGAGGCCACTTGGAAATTTCCTTGTTTCTATGGTAACACATGAATCATGAACACATCAATGTTGAATGTGAATAGAAGAAGATATCATGTAATCATTTCATTTAAGATCATTATCTCGCTAGCAGTGCCTGTATGTCTTGTTCATTTGCTATGTTTTCTATTGAAAGTAATTTCATGCGTGCTTCCATGAAATGGTAATGTGAACCCAAACTTTAACATGTACGTGTAGTTAGTGTATGTTGCAACTTTTGACACAATAGGTACTTTTATTAATATCCTGTCTTGTCCTTTTAATATTGTACAGGACTATGATATCAAATCTGGAAACAAGTTCCAAAATAAAAACCAAAGTAGGTGTGTTTGGGAAGTCTGGAGTTGGTAAAAGTTCCCTTATAAACACTATTTTGGGGGAGCCGGAGTTATTACCATCATCAACTATCATGGCCTGTACCTCAGTTGTTATTCAAGTGGAGGCTAATGCAACTGACTCTGAATACAAAGCAAAAATTGAATTCATCCCCAAGACGGTACTTACTTACTTCTGTCTCTTTGTCAAATTGATCTTCTATCCTCTTAAACACAGTCACATCCAACACAATCATAAAGTAGTCTAACTTAAATCAATTCGCAACAAGTATTCACAGAATCATTTTTTTGCATTGCATTTGTCCGTTCAGGAGTGGAAGGAGGAACTTGTATACTTTGGAAAACCTATGTGGAAATATGAGGAAGAGGAAGTTGACACATGTATGGCCAAAATCAATGCCGTGTATGGAGAAGATTGGCATGATTGTGGGGTTGAGGAGCTCATGAACCACAGGAATCTTAAAGGCATTCCAGAGTTCCTCTCTGGAACACCAAAAATTATTTCATGTCAGAGTGTGAGTGATGCCAAACCAAGTATAATTACAGTGTGTAAAAAAATTCTGGTAATGTCTGACACAAAAACTTTTATGCTAACATCAGATGTGTGCATTGTTGGGTGACAAAATGTTATAGGTCACAGAGCCAAGGATGCTCAAGATGGCACTGTTACTTGTTTTGTATAATCCCATAAATCTAACGGACTATTTTGTCACAGGCCTCAGCTCTTTCAGCAGAGATAAGCTGTTTTACACGTGCACAGTCTGGATCCAGTGGGTGTTTCTACTGGCCTTTAGTCAAAAGAGTGACAATTGAAGTACCGAAGCGCAAAGGCCTTGAGAATGTCATCTTAATGGATCTTCCAGGAACTGGAGACTACAACAAGAGCAGAGATGAGATGTGGAAACAGGTATGGCATTTTTTGACATAGATTGTTTTTATATGGGGTGGATGTAGCCTTACATGTTATTGACAGGGAAATGTTTCTAACCCCAATGAGCATGGCCATTGTACAAACTCTGAAATCATTAGCTCCTTTTAAACTTCCTATTACCCCGTCTTTATTACCTGACATTAGCATTTCACCTGCCTTTTACACTCCAGTCGGCCCAACTCAGAGGGTACACATACTAACGTGGTTCGGTCTGATGTAAACAGTTGACAGTGTGGATGCAGGATTTGATGAAGACATGCAAGCAACTGTTTTCCCACCATAGCTGCTAACAAGTTAGCTTCTTTATTTGTTGGCAATACACTACCATGAAAGTTGACATATAAATGCCGAGTGTCCAGTGTAGCCCCCAGCTTTTGCCACCCCAAGTATGCATTTACATTACACTTACACTTATGCATTTAGCAGACACTTTAATCCAGAGCAATTTAGGGTTAAGTGCCTTGCTCAAGGGCACAATGGTGACAGACTGGATTTGGAACCACAACTTTCCAGGCTACTAGCACGCTAGCCACGTTCCTTCCTGCTAGACTACCACCGCCCAATGTGAACTATGATCTTGACATAATTTGTATTTGCATTCCAGTGCTTAAGTGAATGCTCGACTGTGTGGATTGTGGCTGACATCAACCGTGCAGCTAGTAGCAAGGAACCATGGGAAATTCTTAACAGAAGCATAAAAGACATAACTCATGGTGGAGAATGCAACAGCATTGCTTTCATCTGCACAAAGACAGACATCATAAATCCAAAATCATATGCCAGGTTAATTATTATTATGTAATAACACCACAACTTCAACTAATTATTCAGTCATATGTTGCCTTGCTAACCATTAGTTCCAACCAGCCACTCTTACATCAACAAAATCGATCAGCGAATACTCTATATCTTTAATGTGGCTTTGTTTCTCATCTCAGAGAATACATTTTGAAGAACAAAGGCTTACACAGCAAAGCAGCACAGGTAAGTGAGAAAATAACTTTAGTAACAGTTAAGTGTGTAGCAAAGCATAAAAGGGAATTATTATTCGGTTGATTTCTATGCTTTCCAGGATTCAGATACATATGGACTGACTCGTACCTGCATCCTGCACAGAAACAAAGAGGCCAAGGCTGCTGTTAAACAAATGTTTGCCAAACAAACTGAACTGCAGGTAGTTACTCTGTATTAAAGGGATCCCTGTATTAAAGGGAAATGTTGGCCCTAAAAGATTGACATTGGTATCAGCTACATAAACATGCTTTTGATTTTATTAAAGGTTTAGGTTTAACACTTTAGATGAGGATACACATATTCACCATTAACTAGCAGCTTATTAGCATGCACATTAGTAACAAACTAGCCATTTGTTAGTCATGACAAGTTACTTAGAAATACCTTATTCTGCTTATTCTAGCTTATAATTCTTATTCTACCCATAATAAACCATTAACATAGATTTTTTCCAATATAAACTCCTAATTGCTGCTTATTCGTGAGTTAGCTATTTGTTGTATATGAATTATAATCTTAATATGCTTTGGTTAGTATGGGGCTTATAAGGCAGTAGTACAACAGGAAGTTATTCTCCTTCAATAATATTTAGAAAAGATGGTCTATTCATAGTAACAAAACCCACAACTACAAGTGCCTAATAGTGTCCAAATAAGTTCTAATTATGTCTTTTTGCACGAGAACAACTGTTCCTGAGAATGTTCCTGTTTTACTACCACTTTATAAGCCCCTTATTGAGCAAAGCATATCTTTGAAAGCATATCAAAGCAAAGAAATCTAGTTAATGATCTACTATGGGTAGAATAAGCTAGGTGTTAAGGTATTAATAGGTGACTTGTAATGACTAACAAATGTATGTTATTAGTATGTTATTAATATGAATAGTAACAAACTGCTAACTGGTGATGATTATGTGTACCCTAATTTAAAGTGTTACTGAATTTTTTTAGTGTTTTTCACTTCAACCCTTCTACACTAGTTTATATGTTCATGAGCCATGCATACATTATATATATATATATATATATATATATATATGAAACACAGTCTCTCTGTGTGATTTTCTCTGTGCCGCAGTCAAAGTAAGCATGGTAACGAATTGTGTAACAAACCAAGATAGTGACGAGTCACGAAAGTTGGGGTCAGCGTCGTGCTGTTATGACTACTAATGTAATTAATTATAAGGCTTTATGAATGCATTATAACCCTTTATGAATGAATTTATAATGCTTCATGAATAATGTGTGTTTAGAAATGTTACCAAACTCACTTTCAATTTCTTTGTCCTATATGCCCAATCACAGAAACACTTCACATGTGATGAGAAATTCTTCAGAGTGTTCACAGTCAGCTCACAAGAATTCTGTAAGGACACTAAACCTTCTGCACTGAACCCAGATGACACAGGTATGATTTAATGTAACAATGCTGTTATTTACACCAAAAACATTCTCAATGCATTCACAGGGACTCTGATAGTGCTTTGACCAAAGCATTATGCCATTACGCCACTTTAAAAAATAGTGATTTATCTGGCCAAGTGGCACTGGTATGCTCATTGAAAACCATTTAGGTTGGTGATGAAACTTGAAAAGGCATACACAACCATTTGGGTCAAACAATTGAGTTTTACCTTTCTACAGTTCATCCAGCCATTCTCTGAGTCTGATGGTAGCATGTTGTATCCGTATGAAGTTGATGTTGTGTCGTATCCCTTTAATGAGCTACTTTTTAAAGGCACACCTGGCAACATTTTAGGTTAATTCACTAGCTTCATCATCACTTCGCTCTTTCCTCATTAGTGCTTCGTTGTGCAATAACAACACTTGCAGTGCGACAACGGCATCCCAATGTCAAATGTAACCAAAATTGAATGAAGCCGGAATCACATTTATTACCTTGTCAGTCAACGTAACTTGTAAATTATCACATTAATAACACTGGTTCTTATTCTTTGGTTGCAAACAAATCCACCCGGTTTGGTGAGAATGTATAACGTTGTTGCCATTTTTTTCAATTTCCAATCTCCACTTGCTGCCATTCCAGCTAAGGGAATACAATGTCCTAAAACACCCGGTGACTTATGTTTCCAGGTTACTGCATGTTAAATATTTATAAGTCAATGTTTTAATCTATTAGAGATACCAAAGCTGAGAGAACTGCTAGAGGACCTAAATCGTAACCTGCACGAGGTATCAGTGAAAGATTACATTCAAGGAGCCCATGGGATTCTGTCTCTGATACACAGTGCCAACAGCCACACAAAAGACAAAGTATGTTTTTTTAAAGGAAAAGTCTGGAGTAAATCAACCCATATCCCTCCTGTTGTTCCAAATGAAGTTACCAAACTCTCTCATTCTTTTCCCTAATGATAGTATTTGTGACCTTGAAGAAACTGTAAGAAAAAACTCTGTGTCCTCGATCTGTGACCTCCAACAACAGGGCTATGAGTTAATTTACCGAGACACTGTTATTCATGACACTTTAATTTGTAAAGACTTATATGTCATGTGACTGTATGAGCAGTTATGAAGACTAATATCATTAGTTATAAAGCATTATGAGTGTATTATAACCCTTCAGGAATGTATTTATAATTCTTTATCAACACTGGGTTCATAATGTTAACCATTTTGTTTGTCAGAGATAATTCAGATGAAAATTATGTAAATATACTGTTATCCATATTATAATTGCAAAAAACACGCATACAGTTTAGTATGTAATTGTGCATGTATAATGTTAATTTAAGGAAATAAGGTTATCAAAACATATTCTCACAGCAGGATGTTTTATTTTCAGATGGTTGTGAAACTCAAGGCTCACAGAACTTTGAAACAGCAGCTACACAAAAGAATTAGCATTCTGGAAGATTATTTCAGTGCAAAACAGAGAGAACTGGGTGATTGTCTTTCAAAGGGTGTCAGGGAATCAGAGAAGCACTGCCTGGAAACAGCTGACAGAGATGTGATACAACCAGTGAGCTCATTTCCTTCTCATCGATCACATATTTGTCTAGATAAATACATTTACATGCTTCGTATATTTTTCCTGGTGCCGAAGATATTAAATATGACCTATACCTACAAATAGTAACAGGAAGTGAAGTGAAAAAACAATTGCTTTGGTAAAGTGTTTGCATGCACTTTAGTATCCCAGTTTTGCTCATATTCAGGATCTGGTGGTTAGCATACTAAACAAAAGTATTCCAGTGACAGAAATTAGACTGTGGTGTTTACATGTTATTATGTCCCATTTTTGTCAGTGTACTCCACGTAACATATCCAGATTTCTCAAAACTGGCATAAGGGCCTACTCAGGATAATTAATTTGGGATATGATGCGTGTACACAAAGCTGGGATACTACAATATCCAGAGATTATTGGGAATACAGAAGTGCATGAAAACAAAATTATGTCTTTTGTTTTCATGCACTTCTGTATTCAGAATAATCTCTGGATATTGTAGTACAGTAGTATCTCAGACACAAATGGCTACTGTAAGTGTCTCACATAACTATGAGGACAAAAGCAACCACATAGCCCTTTTGCTAAAGCACTCAGAATGTTGTCTGTAGAAAGAAAAAGAATACGGTTAAACATAGTCCAAATAGCAAACCAGCAGCTTACAAAGATAGATAGATAGATAGATAGATAGATAGATAGACAGACGGACAGACGGACGGACGGACGGACGGACTTTACTGATCCCAAGTTGGGAAACTTACTTGCAGTTGCAGCATGACATGTAGGACAAACACAGTAACTGTACAACACAATAACAATAACTGAAAGCATGTTTATGGCCCGGGTTCAGTTAGCATTAGCCAGTTACCATTAGCTGTCAGTTCGCTATTCGGTCCATTGGGGCCAGCTGGCCGTTTGGAGACTGAGCAGTGAGTTGATCAATTGAAGGGCAGACAGAAACAGGAAATGGGTTGAAATAAACTAGAATGTGTGGGGAGATGGGGAAATGGGAAGTAGCAGCGAGCAACCAACTCTATCTGGCCTTTCCTTAGGTGAGAGAGAGATGGCGTGGCAAAGCAAGTAGGGTATGAGAACTGTCACTAACTTTGCTAAGTATATTGAGTGCAGGATTTAGTAAAACGTGTGCACCATTCAGTAAATTGAGCACACACTTTCTTGATGCTGCCTGGGCATTTGCCCCCCAATGCGTGGTTGCTGTGTTGGACGTGGGTTAGAACCCCAGACTGGACTAGCACAAGATGACCTCTGTTACAGAGTCAAAGGGAGGGACAGAGGGACAGAGTCAGATGCAGTGAAGTTTAGGGAGGTGAGTTTAATGGATGCCAGATAACCTAGCTGTGGAGCTGTCTAGAAAAAATGTACCATGTACCACTGTACCATGAAAGTGTGCATGTTGTCACACTATGTCCATAGCATGTAAGCTGTTTTGGTTCCAAGAAATTGTGCACACACTGCAATGGATGGCGGTCATATTATGTACTGGTTGGCTATTTTTTGAACACCACACAGCACATTTAACTTTAGTTTGATTTTAGGAAGGTAAGACACCTAGGTCATACCACCAAACCCTGAGAGCTCTTTGCAACAACAATGGTTTTGTCCACTCAACAAATGGAGATGTTAGAGATCTGAATTACTCCCTGGCTTCACACATGTATATAAACATGGACTGGAAATTTAAAGAACTGTTCCCACGGTAAGGGATTAATATCATTATCCAGGAATTATCTTGTTTCTGACTGGGACTGAAATATTTAACGAAAAAATAAAATCCAATATTTGTTTTCGAGGAATGCACTAGGAGAGCACGAGGGACAAAATGAGTCCATCAGTGGCCAGCTTCATAGCTTTACCGTTATCACTAAGAGCACAAAAGATGAATTCAAAGAACTGCCACTCAACATGACATTCATTGTGGCACAGGTATTTTTTTCTCTTTTGATCATGAAGTAATAATAATAATAATAATAAATAATAAAACACGTGCTAAGGCCGCCTAATGACTTTCTAGAAAAGATTTGTATTGTGATTGGTCCTACCAAATTCCTTGTAGAAGACCAACTGAGGCTGTATGATGTGTGGCTGACAAAAACTATGTATGTCCAGATTTCTAGGCTAAAATTAACTGGAAAACAGCATGGATGTCATTGTTCCTTGAGAGACAAAAATCTTAGTAATTGGACAGAAATAAATCCCCCTTATTACCTCTTTGTCAATAAGTCATAGAATTGCACTGACACCTCTAAAGACAAAAGCCTTGAGTGTTTGTTGGATCAGTGCTACTTTTAATCGGGTTATGCTGTTTTGTCCTATAATAATGGCCCTAAATAGGTTATGATTACTGTTTACTTTACTGTTTCATTGATTTACAAATCACTTTTTCATGGGAATAAGAAGAGCATGCAGACAGAGGATGTGATTATGACTGTGTGATTATGATTATAATCACCCTCTGCTGCCCCAAACTGTGAGAAAATAGGGAGTGGGGAATCGCCTGGCAGATGGTTGATTGAAATATGTAAGGGATAATGTATTGTCCGCCAGTCATTATAGGAAAATATTTCCTGACAGGACGAACAGGATCTCGATGCTGAATGCTGGAGGGGTCTTGATTCATCCGGAAGGGAAATATTTTCCTGTAATGACGGGCCGACAATAAATTATCCCGCTTATTAATGGCTACTTGCCAGAACTACAGAAAACTTTACACAAACATCTTTTAAATTAATTTTTTTACCGTTTCTGTGGAAAACAAATAGTTTGCAACACAGTTTGAACTTCGAAGAAGTCCATTTTAATGTCAATTTCTTCACATGTACTTGACATACAAAGGAATTGAAATTACGTTTCCCATGCGTGTACGTGGACAACAGTAAAGTGCAGATGCACAACAAGACAATTCTAGTCCTAAGGTTGTATAAATAAATAAGTGCAAGTAGCTTAAGGCTACGTTTGCCTAGTACTACTACCTAACATAACAGGTATGACAAGACAAGACATAGAGTACCCTAAGTACACTACTAATGTAGCAGGGCATGACAAGACAGACAAGGCATGGATGTGTGCAATTTGCATATGCAGAGTCTCGGAGGGGGGGTCCAGTGTCTTCCTAGACTCCTGCCATCCTGGTGAACTTGAGACATTCTTTAGAATGCAGCTGATCCCCTTTCACTTTTAACAAAGTTCTATTGTGAATTAACTCTACTCACCAAATGATATGCAGATGTGAATCTGAAGCAAAAACAAAACGTTGCCAATGACAGTGATCATTTGGCAACGGTAATTATACAGAAATAACTGACAGTTAAGGTGCTGTACAACTTTCTTTTCTAACAACTGATTCCATTGTTACTGGCAAGTTCAACTGCTGTTTACTATGGTTGTTATAGTTCCTACTCAAAAGAGCTTTGGCATAGAATGGTAGTTAGATTTTTTCACTGTTATACAACACACACCCTACCAGCCAATCAGAAATCGGTATTCCATTTATCTGGGTGATAAAGTGTAAAGTTTACTTATGTTGGCATTGTAATATATTTAAATGGTTGTATTTCCACAATTCACATGAGAATGTAATACACAATGTATGTGTTTCTCTCATATCAAGCAACGGAAGCTTAAAGGCAGGCTTAGTAAGGAAACTCTTAGAAGGAAAAAGGAAATATATAATTCACTCTCTGAATCCATTAAGTCTGCAATGTCACCAGTCTATCATGGTAAGTACAGTAACCCACAGAAAGTGTATTTAAACCATCATACAGATTCAATAGAAACTTGATGTAGTTGCATTCAATGCAAATTAAACACACTGGACAAATGCTGTACATCTCCTGACTAACCAAAGCAGTAGTAGTAGCAATAATACAGTAATAATTCTTATTGTTGTTGTTGTTGTTACAGACGCCTCATCCATAACTGGGAAAGATTCTTTCAGAAAGATGCAGGCAGTGCTGAGAAAACACATTGAATGTTCAAAGACAGACATTTTCAGAATAGCGAAAAACACTGTGCTGAGGCTCTTCAAAAACTTGACGGTATGGTTTTTGTTGAACATACTCTTACAACTCCAGTTCAGTTAGACAAATTTGGAAAATACTATCATTCTGCTTTTCCTCTGGAAGGATTATATAGTGGAGACCTTGAGAGATGAAATAGATGACATCATAAAACATGCACTCATCCATGAAAATGTTCTGCCTCTCCCAGGTAAGGAAGGAACAAGGAGATACTGCGCAGATTTTCTTTTCTTGAAGGGATAATGAATAACACATCTACTCCACTTTGCCTTGCACTGTGTCCATTACACCTCAAAGTGCTTTTTTTTCTTATATACAGTTTTTGTGGAGTCCATTATCCCACAAATACAATTGTTGCTACCTGTACTATCTGTGTTATATGAATTTGCTGGCAGAATTCATGTTTTCATTGCTAAAAGAGTCAGTATGATGAATTGCAACTCTTCGCAATTTTCACCTGCTCCCACAATTTTCTTGCAGCAAAATGGCAAAAACATTGCCATTTCTACTGCAACTTTTCAGAAAACTTTCAGACATTTTAGATTGCAACAATCTCAAAAAAGGCCCATGAAATCCTGAAGAGACTCGTTTAGTGTATAACCTCAATGAGAGGTGGACAAGCTCTACTTCTGAAGTTACTACATTTACTTGCATTTAGTCTACAACACTGGCTCCAAGATATTTGTCAGAGGGTACCCTCTCTAGTTGAGTATCTAGTGTTAAAACAGTATACTCAGTGGAAGTGTGTGAGTGAGTAAAAATGTAGTTGTTTTGGCATTTTAAAACAAGTTTTAATTTGACAAGGGTCAACTGTAAGCAGGTGAACACACGCTGTAAGGAATCCATTACTACTTGCAGTGATAATGCAGTGGTATTAAGAACTGTGTCATTGGTGAATAGGTATTTTAGAATAGAATGGTTTTGCTCTGTCTACTCTAAACTCATGCACATACTATTTATGGGAATAGAAAATAAAACACGTCCTAGGATTGAACCTTGAAGTACACTGTTTTTTGACTGTAGTATCCCCAAAGTTCCAGTGAGACTAGACTGAGTCATCAATGAACTACTTGTTTACTCTTTTATATAATTTTGAATGATTGTTAGAAACTCAGGAAGAGTGTGGTAAAAAAAATTGGTCAGACCCAGTTTGACTGTTATGGCCAACAAAAGTAATAATTTGTAAAGAATGATGTGCTGAGGGGTTTTAAGGACTTCTGAGCCATGGATGTTGACATGCAGGAGCAATGTTCAACCACTTCACCATCTCACATTTTTCGTACTGGTCAGGGAGGGCGAACCAACCACCTTCAGGTTACAAATCTGAGGCCCTAACCAGTAGGCCATTACCACATCACATGATAAGAGTACAATAACAACAGCCTTCCAAGTATCAGACCTTCCACTTTCTGCTGACTTGTGGAATAAGATTTCTTTTTTCTGTTGTTTAACAGATGTGTCAGATGATTTAATGAACATGAAGTTTCTCAACTCAGAGCTTGAACACCTGTTCTCAGGAAAAGCCAATGATGAACAAATGCTTACTGGTATGGGAGAATAAAAAGAAATAGAAAACATGTTTTATGGATTTTCCCTCATTCCTTGTTGTGACGTTCTTTGTTGCCTTGTCTTGAAGATAAGCTTCTTGGTATGATTGCCCGTTACGCCAAACTTGGGAATACGAAGGCTACAAAAATCTGCGAAAAACGGAAGTCAACATGTGATCAAGTCGGTAGGATAACTTCTGTTTGAATCTTCAGATTTGCAAGATCTAGTGTATGATATTTCTTCTAGTGTATGATATTAAAATATAATTTCTCTGTTCTAAATACCATTATGAATCAACATAGTGGCTTTGGTTGTTATCATTTGCACCTTTTTTTGCATGTGTGAGATTTATTTTATCGACATTAAAGTGCAGGTATCAATAAGAAGTATGCAAATTAAAATATAATTAGCACATCAATATGTGTGTAGGTGACATGTTTGCATTTTAGAGGGATTAAAAGCAAATTCATTATTTTTTCCTATTTATGAAAAAAGCATAAAATGGAATGTAACCATATGCAGATGTGGCAGCAAGAGCTCAAATCTTGAGACCATCATGTCATGAATCATGTCACAACCTTAAGGTTGAGGTTAAGGTATAACTTAAGAGGGCTTTGGGAAACCGGCCCAAAACTTGTTGCCAGACTCTACCTTCCAAGTAGCCTAAATCTGGATGAAATATCTGTTTAATAAATGTTACAATTGTTATGATTTCATTGCAGTGAATGACACCATTGAGCAAGTCATTGCACAAAGACATGTCATGTCCAGTGCTCATGTAAGTGATCAATATCTGTAAGGAGCAACAAAGTAATACGAAGGGATTGTCACAAAATAGATAGTATTACATTCTGCCTGGCTAAAGACCAGAAAGGGAAGGTCTCATGTTTAATACACATAATAATAGATTTATGAAAGATTAAGAACTTAAACCTCAAAGTTTAAGTAAAGTCAGTCTAAAGGTTGAATTTTATGTAATCAGGGAGATGGAGTGTTGTGTGTAAAGAAACAAAAATGCTGAAGGATGGGGGAGAGCAGGAGAAGCGGTGGTCTCACCAGGGTATATATTTTGGTGACAAGGAATAAACTTGTTCCTTAGCAAAACTTGATTAATTACTGTAGTTCTAATTTAGATTGTAATATGCTTGTATGGCAGTGAACTAGATGTCAGTGCTTGCCAACTTGGAATGCAGTCACATAAATAATAAATGATTTAATAAATAATAATAATAAATATTACATTGCTATTTGTAAATCACAGAAATGGCTATAAAATATAATCACACCTAATTTATACATGAATTTCCTTCCTGTAAAGCATTATCTAAGAGTCCTTTATGTATTTTTCCTTTGGAAAATACCTACCTTCCTTTGGGAATTTTCATTACAGGGTAAGGATGTCATGATGTTGACTTCAAAGACTACTTCCAAACAGGTACAGAATTTGTAGATAGCCACTCACTTATTTTTCCCAATTGATTTCCGATTACATTTGTTTCTTTTGAAAATGTGTAATGAGCATTACAAATACAAACAGATCATGCGTTAATGTGCATCATAATAATTAACATTGCAAGAACCTCTTTGGGACATTCTTTCATGTGATGAAAAAATCATGCAGTTATTAGTGAAGAATCAGCTTTCAGTCAATCCTCTGGGTTTCTCCCAAACTGCTGTTTGTTTTGTCTGTTTGTTTCTCCTTCCCAGTTTCAAGAACATGATCTCAAAAAGATATACCTGCAGAAACAAATCATGAAGTGTGATCAGGAGATGGAATACCTTAACATGCAAATGAACAAAACACGTCTAGAGATCACCTTGTTAGAATTCCACATAAAGGTAAGTGTTGCGAATGTGCAGTAAAAGTATGTCTTTTGCTGTATGTATTTTGTTAATACATGCTCAGTAATCAGAAGTGCAAATAGTTTTGTAGTAGTGGAATTTACAGTTTTTGTAAAACTGATAGGACTGTCACTTAAAATGCTACAGGCTACTTTACACATTAGATGTTGGAGCCTATACCACACATCACTTAAAAAGTCCTCCTATATGGCTGCTGTGTGAAGGGGCTTGCCTTAGAAGGACTTTGCCTATACTTTACTGAACGACAGGAGAAGGCCGCAATATGCATATATAAATTATTTATCATTTATTCACACAGATGCGTTATGCCGTTCTGCCTTCTCAGTGCCTATATATAGCAAGGAATTTGTCTATGTACGCCATCTCTGTAACCAACTTTGTTTATTTTTATTTTTTCCCAGGAAATAGAGAAGAAAGGAAAATAGACGCGCTTTATTAGGACTCTGTGTCCTAATAAACCGCAAGTGTGTGTATGTGCATGTGCGTGCATATGTGAAGTGTGTGTGTGTGTGTGTGTATGTATGTATGTGTGTGTGGGTGCATGCATGTGTGTAATGCGTATTGCCCTTATGATGGAGGACCCCATTCTGAGTGATGGCAGTGCAAAGGTTCATCCTACTCCTTCACAGCCTTGTGGCCAATTATACTATATCCCTCCTCCTGCATGAGTATACCCAACCTTGTCTGGGTACTATTTAGATTTACACAATTTTATACAAATTGTGTGTGATTTCCTCTGCATCCATTTTTACACTGAAATACAGTGAAACACAAGTTTGGAAGTTTGGTCCACGTCATATGGGAGTAAATTTAAGATGCTATAGTAAAATTAACAACAACATTTTATAATAGGCCCTCCCTATTAAGTATTTATTACGCATTAGTTAAGTCATAATTAACACTTTGTTAATCATTTTTAGCAATTATTTCTTAATTACTTTTCATTATACCAACACTATTCATCATTTATTCTGCATTAGATAATATTTTGTTCAGAATTTATTAAACATTTTTTTATTATCAGTTTATTATTTTTCAGCATGTTGCATACATTTTGGTTTTGTTATCAGTCAAGGGCATTAACATAAGGTGTATAAATTCATACTTAATACATAATTTACTAAACATTTATGGATGTGGTTATTTTTTAATTATTACTCTGTTGTTGAGAGCTGTTAACAAATGGAAGTTCATGATATATAAACAATGCTATAATGCATATAAAATAATGCTAATAAATGAAATGCCAATACTTCTGTTCATGTCTCTTCATACATCTGTTAATGTATATTTTCCAATATTAAGATATTGTTAACAGCTTTTAAAACGTGGAAGTTAATGACTAACAAACTACTTTAACAAATATGTATGCCTTGGTAATGATGGACACACACCAGTACTAATACTCATGACAACTACAAGAGTTGTTTGTAGTTAGTTAAGTATATTTTTAAGAGCTTATCTAAAGTGATGACATTATGTGCTTTACAAGTCACTTGCAAATGTATTGTTAAGGTTGTAGGCAACTGAAGGACATGATAATTCTGCATGCTTCCTGTCTTTGAATCCCTTAAAGGATGGGTAGCTTTGCAAATGCCACATGTTAGTTGTGTACACATTTTTTTTGTATCGACATTTTGTCAGTATGTAGTATTGTAGTATGTAGTATGTAGTTTGTAGTATTGTATGTAATGTAAGCCAAGTTTTTGCAAGAATCTAATGTAACCTTGTTAGAATTCATAGTTAAGAATTGAAATGTATATTTGAATAGATAGATTTGGAATAATTAATATAATAAGTAATTAAGTTAAAGTGTAAGGAATAGTGTAAAAGCTAAAAGAGTTACAATTCACTGGCCAGCAATGAGGTCATTTTTTTATGTTCCTGTATGAGTTATGGATTTTGGGTAGCATTTTGCACCTGAGGTTTATTACAAATGTCTGTAAGAATGTGAAAGTGAGACAACATGAATTTATTTTATTTTTGTCATTTGTTTTGGATGAACCAATCAGCTGTGTTGGGAAGACACAGGAAGTAGTACTGAGGAGACAGAACGTTCACATTGGGAAGAAGAAAGTTGCACAGTGTCATGCATGGTAAAAAGTTGGTAGAAAACCCAAACTATAGTGATATTTCTGTAGAAGAATGAGTCCTGACAAATGACAAAAACCAGCTAAGCATTATAGCCAAATAAGCATTATAGCCTAACTTTAGATTTCAAGTTCACATTGAAAATCATGCAAAACTGTCCAAACGGTGGGAAAGGATTTAATATTTGAATACAAGGATGAGAGTAGCCTACACAAACTAAAAAATGTTGCTGCTGCTGGCTGTTAGGGGGGTACCTGATGAGAAAAAGAATGCTCACGGAAAGTTTAGGCTACTATTAAAAAGGGACTTGGTCAAGAAGAATTTTGTTGAATTCTTCATGGAAGTAGTAATAAAATATAATCATTATAAAATATGATGGTATAAAATATGATCATTAGCTGCTGTTTTTGCTGGTGGGCTGCAGGTAATGCATTGAAGATGCATGTAGTTTTTTCACAGCACAAAGCAGGGTTGGTGATATATCTCGAGAAACCGGTCAGAAAGTTACAATAAAGTTGTGGTGATTGGTCAAAATTGTAAGGCCGCGATGAGTTCACAGGGATTGGCTGAATTTGTGTGAAATGTTGTGATTGTAACATTGCGAAATCCTGGAGGGTCTGAATAAGGCCAGAAAAGTGGAACCACTTCACAGGAGTGTGGTTATCTGAAAAAAATACATGTTCTAAATAGCGCATCACAATAGGACATTTGATCAAGCGGTGACATAATAGGTATTATGCAGTAGGCATGAAGGTCTAAGGGTTTGATATTTAATTTACACATTGAAACTGAAAGTGTAAAGGTGTATTTGTTGCTTTGCTTTTTAGCTTATGAACAGTTTATCAGTGGCCACCAATGTTAAAGTTTAAATGGCAGCATGTTCTTCTGTGTTGAATAGAACTAAAGAGAAATAATTAAGGGATAATAGCTAACAAATTAATGAAAAAAGTATTAAATAACCACAGCTTAACTAATGCTTAATAAATGCTTAATAGGGAGGAGCTATTATAAAGTGCTACTAAAATTGGAATACAATAGTTCTACTTACTCATGGCACTGATGTCTGATGTCTTCCTTGATTTTCTGTCAAAAGACACTTGATGAAGTTACCTTTTTAAAAATAGTATTCAGGCCAGGATTAACAGAGAAGCCTGATACTGAGAACTGCGTTGCAGTATATTGGCAGTGTTGGTTTTAATGTTGGTTTACAGGCTAAAATCAGGATTGCTTTCTCTTGTTCCTGAGTGAACACTGGACCCACTCCTCTTTTGTGCCTCCTTAGATCCATTCCTCCTGAACTCCTTTCAACACTCAACCAACTCAGTTCAGTTAACAGATCATATAACAAGAACTTGTTCAATTAACTAGTTCTTTAAGTTGTTCAATTAACTAGTACTTTTGCACAAACTTGTTCTATGTGGTCATTCGAAAGCCTGTGCTTTGAAATAGCATTGGAAGTGACATCATAATATTTTTCTTAAGTAGATAAATGTGTTCAGTGTTCCTACATTTTACTATGTTACTGCTTATTTGTGTAGTGTGGAAATTATTATCCAGAGTTTGTTCATTATATACATATATGGTAGTACAACTTTAGGGTGTTATGCTTAGTCTAACATATGAAAGAAGGGTGGTTTGTAACATGTTAGTGGTAACCCAGAAGACAGAGAGAGTAGAGACTTGGGTAATTCAAGCAGAGGACATAGGGCCCTGGACAGTTCAAGAGCCAAGATTTAATGCAGGGAGATGCTTCGGAGCCTGGGATACCTCGATCTGGGTGGATACCATGACATGTTTGAAGAATGTTATGCATTGGGTGGATACCATGACATGTTTGAAGAATGTTATGCATTGGGTGGATACCATGACATGTTTGAAGAATGTTATGCATTGGGTGGATACCATGACATGTTTGAAGAATGTTATGCATTGGGTGGATACCATGACATGTTTGAAGAATGTTATGCATTGGGTGGATACCATGACATGTTTGAAGAATTTTATACATTGGGTGGATACCATGACGTTTGAAGAATGTTATACATTGGGTGGATACCATGACATGTTTGAAGAATGTTATACATTGGGTGGATACCATGGCATGTTTGAAGAATGTTATACATTGGGTGGATACCATGACGTTTGAAGAATGTTATACATTGGGTGGATACCATGACATGTTTGAAGAATTTTATACATTGGGTGGATACCATGACGTTTGAAGAATGTTATACATTGGGTGGATACCATGACATGTTTGAAGAATGTTATACATTGGGTGGATACCATGACATGTTTGAAGAATGTTATACATTGGGTGGATACCATGGCATGTTTGAAGAATGTTATACATTGGGTGGATACCATGACGTTTGAAGAATGTTATACATTGGGTGGATACCATGACATGTTTGAAGAATGTTATACATTGGGTGGAGACCATGACATATTTGAAGAATGTTATACATTGGGTGGAGACCATGATATGTGGGGAAGGTCCAGTGAATGGGGTCCGCTGTACGAATGGGTGTTGTTCACATGAGAAGCATGGTGAAATGGATGCTGTTCACATGAGAACCATGGCGCAAATGGGTACTGGTTACATGAGGAAAATATAAATCAAAAATAATAGCCCAGCATAAGAAGTATACATCAAAATAATAGCCCAGCATAAGGAAGTACAAGTCAGACTAAAACGCCCAGCAAGGAAGAATAATATTTTTTTTAATAACAGGATGGGTGGGGAAATCCACCCATATGAACAGGACCGGGGCCTCCTGATTAATTAATATGACGCAGGTAAATCAGGGGGGTCTCTGGGGTGATTCTAATAGTATAAAAGTAGATGCTTAGAAAAGGGCAATCAGAGCTTGATCAACTCTTTATGCAATTTTGGGGGAGGGGAGTGTAATCATGGCATGGAGTTTGTGAGCAAATCACTGTAACAGAATAATAGATTGGCTGGGATGGGACCTGTGCACTCAAATTTGTGGTTATAAGCTGTGAGTGTTTTTCCATTTGTCAAACACCTGTTCAACTGCTTTGCAAAACTAAACAATAGCTTTGTAGATAAGCACTGAAGTTAACAATCAGTCTATGGATTCCACACCTGTGCAGCCATATTTCAGTTCTTCCCCCACAAGATCCTTTGTTTTAATATAGTTTGCTTAAAGTTTGCTTAGTTTGCTGTTGTTTAATATAATATGCTTACCAGCTTTATCTTGATGCCTAATGGTGTCACTGACAGACATGAAGATTCAAACTGAAGGACTATGTGTAACACCTAAGTTTTCTTCTGTATCCACAAGGTGTTACTTAGAGTATGGGTACAGTCATCTGGACACCTGTAGATGTTGGTATATTGGTGGAGGAATTTCTCCAATCTATTACTTACTATAACATTCAAGAGGAATTTAAAGTGCAACTTGAAGGTAAAAAAAACATTTTCAATAATATACAGAGAAAGAAAGCAGGAGCTAATAATCAATAATAATCAATAATGCTCAATAATCAATAATGCTCAATAATATCCATAAGACATAATGCATGATAGCATGTTTAGTAAAAAAAAAACAGACTATCCTAAACAGTGGAAAATAACTTGAACAGTTTCTAATCTGGGCAGAATTACAGTGCATAACTCAGGGACACACTCAAAGGTTTAGATTTGAGCAAACCACACATAGCCTAAACAGGAACATACATGCACATACCAAGGCCTTGCACTTGACAAGCATTGACACATGATCACTGGTCAAGGCGACCTCTAAGGTCTTCACCATGTCATATAAGTTGTTGACTGAACATTCTGTACAGACTTAGCTGGATAGATAACTTGGAGCAGTACACAGATGAGGATTTGACAGTTAGAAAGGAGTGGCAAGAAATCATATAAAATTAAATAAAATTCTAACACCTCTTACATACAAGTTTTAGCCTACGGCTTGTATGTGTTTTTTGAAGGAGCCACAGCCAGGTAAGTTGTCTTTGCATCATATACATTGTAGCACAAACACCCTTGTGATTTGGTAGACTATGGTAGACTATGGTAGACTACTGATTGCATGGTGTATTTCTGCCCAATGCTTTGGGCTATAATTCAGCTGTGGCTTGCCTCTACTTATCCCCTTTCTGATGAAAATACTAAACAGTGAACAGCCTCTATTTGAGGATGTAATGAGACCATCGAGTTGTCAGAAACTCTTTAAATAGCAGATTGTATGATATCATTTGGTAGAGCAAAGCAGAAATTATTAGCGATATTTTATGCATTTCAACAGGACAGGACCAGATTGTACACGAGACAGATGTGCCTGATGCTCCATGTTACATTTACATTTATGCATTTAGCAGATGCTTGTGTCCAAAGCAATTTACAAAATGAGGATACACCTTCAGACTACAGCACAATTAAAAACTAACTATGAGTATTGCTAACATGAAATTTGCAGTTTGCATTATAAGTGCTTTCCTGGTATTCAGATATTTTAAGACAGGAGATATTCTTGGAAGAGCTGGGTCTTCAAGAATGCCTTGAAGGCAGAGTGGGTATCAGTTGCTCTGGTAGCACTTAGAACGTCATTCCACAGATGAGAATAGTCTGGATTGACCTGTGCAAGGTGTTGGCCGTGCATTAAAGTCTTACCAAATATTTTTTGGAAGAAAAGCAAACCTATCTTTTTCTGTGTAGTGCCCCTAGCTGGACTGGCTATGCGTTGAGTGCTCTCCATGAGTCCTATGTGACGAGAGATTGCTCTCTCTAGAGTTCAAATAATTCACTAATTTAGGTAACCAGGAATTCCTTTAAACCTTTAAATTCAATAGTCAGTGTCACCCTGTATGAATTACCAAATGAAATGATTACCAAATAAACTAAAGGAAAAGGGTACCCAACCAAAGCAAGGTGTCAGTCAGAGAGATGTAAACCTGTAGTGTAGTTTGTGAGCGATGTAAGCCGGTAGGGTGGTGGTGGTGTAGTGGTTAAGGAACCTAGCTAGCATGCAAGTACCTGGAAAATTGTGGGTTCAAATCCTGACTGCCACCTTGAGCAAGCCCTAAGGGAAACTGGCCCTGATGTAATTGATAGTTGACAAATGTAAGTCGCTTTGGATAAACGCGTCTGCTAAATGTTTAATTATGTATGTAAATGCCTGTGTAGCTTGGAAGCAATGTAGGCCTGTAGCATAGCTTGGGAGTGGAGCCTCATCACGCGGTGGCATATGAAATAAAAACTCACTGCTGATGCTGTCATAGACGTAATTGTCCTCTTGGTAGCCTCGCCGAGGGAAAAAGACATTATTGTCACAACCAAACGAATGTCTGGGCACTGAAGTAGGGCCGAGCAGGCCACTCCACTTGCACAGTCCCAGTAGAATTTCAACACACTAAGTCGCAGTATCCTTGCAGAGAATTTTGTAGCTAAAGTATTCCACATAACTCGCATGTGATACTACTATGCTCAGGCAGAATATCCATACATGACAAGCTATCCGTATATCACTAAACATTCACTCTTATGTACAGAAAATTTGCATTTTGCCAACTTTACAGTCCATCAGTGTCACTGCGTAACTGCTTAATCATCTCTCATTGTCTCCCTCTCACTTTTCTCCTTCCCACCACCACTTCCTGTTCCCTCTCAACCTTCAGCCCTAACTCTGATTGGCCACATAACAGGTAAGTGCTTTTTTTCACAAACTTAACTCTTTTGACATACACGTTATTTCCACATCTTAAACACAGTCAGTTTACATTTTAAAGGTTAACAAACAAAAATAAAAATGAAAATAACAATAACCCAAAATATCCATAGGACTACACTTCTAAGTAGTTCTTTTCATATCAGTTTACTCAATTTGTAGAAACTCAAAAGGAATTGTTTACAGTGAGGAAGGACACAATTAGTGGTTGCTCATCAAATATTAGTAAGCAGTTGTGATTAGTTCCTGGAGTTTCTTATGATTCAGGAATGGACATTTAGCAACAGTATGGGGAGCTCTGTAAGTGTACTCTTACTAGCATGTGTGCCTTTGACGGAGTGTCATTTAATGTAATCTATCTCTGCCCAGGTGTCATAATGGGTCTGGAGCACCTGGTTTCAAATTCCACATTCACTGAAAATAATACTGACAAACTTGGCGTTTACTGCGAGAAACTGTCAGTGGGTCCATTGATTTATACCAGCCTTACCGCCCCTGCGATATGTGTAGGTCTGCCTGCCACTGTATGGCTCCTGTGGGTGTTTGCTCAGAGAAGACACAACGGCTTGGCCATCAACACCTACATGCTCAATGTCACCATCATGGACTTAATTGCCAACATGTCCGAACCACTGATGACATTGAACAATTACTTCTGGAGAGATGATACGTTCACAAGGGCAGGGATGATTACCTTCTCTATCACTACCACTGGGAGACCTCTGTTTGCTGTCTGTACATGTTTTGACTGTTACATGGCTGCACTATTACCCATTAGATACATGCAAATGAAAAACTCCAGGTTCAGACTGGTAGCCTGCTCACTGGTCTGGATTGTGACATCTATCTATGGAGTGGCCTATACCAATAATCAAAATCTGATATTTACCCCCTTATTAATGACCCCTTTTGCTGTGTCTCTTGCAAACATTGTCTTCTTTGATGTTTTGGTCCTTCATGCTCTCCGGAAGCCAGATCCATCGGGAAAGCGAGAGGTCCACCCACAGAAAATCAAAGCTCTGCGGACGATCACCTTCAACCTTGTTGTGACTGTAGTGGCCTATCTCCCTCCAGTGGTAGTGCTTGGATGCTCATCACTGCTGCCCTTGAAAAAGGATTTCTTCTGCGACATCAGAATTCTTTCCTGCATTGTTCCTGTTCTTTGCAGTGCCACCATGCCTCTGCTGTATTTGAAGAAACTGGGCATCGTAAAGGATGTTAATGGCTGTGGATGTGCACAAAGGAGAAATGCGGTGTGATCCAATCCATAGCTCACTCTCAGAGTGCTGTCTGTTGGTAAAAGAACAAGGAAGTTTGATACAATATAGACCGAATAGCAAATGGACAGCTATTGTTCACTGAATGCATAGCAAAATCACACTGAAAATTAGTTTTTGTGCCCCATTCAGTTAGTATTAACTGCCGGTATATTATTTGGTCTAAATTTGTATCATCGTTCAAAAATTTGTATCAATCGTTCTTTTTCCCATGGACATATGGCTATGGATTGTTAAACAATAGATTTCTACCTTTACATTTTCTAAAAACCCTTGATTGTGATTTGCAGAATCATGTTTGATGCTGTTGTAAAATGCTCATAACCTCACGTCTATGACCGCATTTCCCTCTACATTTCTGCGCTGTACAAAAGTTATGGTGGCTGCATTTGTGTGTTACTTGGCAACCATTCACCTGCAGGATTTTTTGGGGGGTAGCAGGGTGGAGAAATGGTTATTTATGACCAAATCGTTACATTTCTCATTGATGTGCCTTTGTTCAAAGAAACCATGCGCCAGGTATATGTGGTAATATTTTAGAGAAGCAATAAGCTATTCAAGGCTGTGGTATATGAGGATTTTACAGTGGCCGTAGGGGTTTAAAGGTACTCCACTTCACGTCATGCCAGAAAAATCCCCTTACTGAAATCTTCATATACCATGTCCTCACATGGCTTACTGCTTACTTGACCACCTAACAGCTTGAAATAAAATGTCTGCCTGACCACTTGTGTGTGTACAGTTAACTTAATTTTTTATCATGTTTTATTCATATTTGTTAATTGTACTTGTACCCTGTTTCTAAATACAATCCAGCGCTCTGTTACAAAAGGGCGTTATTGGCTAACTTACATTGTATTTTTTGTGCTGTGGTAGTATAGCCACAACAATTGTGACAAAAGTCTGACAACAATGCTTCCAGTAAAAAAACCCTGAAATTTAATGCAATATTCCAGTCATACTACTATTTACAATGAGTCTTTAGTGGAGAGTGTAAACACAGTTTACACTACATATTCCTCTCTTGAACTTAAAGAGCCGTTTATTTTAAATTGTCATCATTACCAAAGGAAAACCTTGCCTTAGGGCCTGGACCATGGAAATCAGATGACATACCAGGCAAATCTGTGACCCTTCTCAATTCAATTCAATTCAATTCAGCGCCTTTTATAATAGTATTGTCTCATGGCGCTTTACAGAAGGAGCACCCAAGAGCAACAGGGGCAAGTAAAAACTCCCTTATCTTTAGTTAGTCTTGGAAGAAACCTTAGGCAGATCCACGACTCAAGGGGGCTAACACAACTTCCAGGGGTCATGAGGGAAAATGACAATCAGTAGTAACCATGATAGACTACAAGTTGTCTATGGTTTTAGCTAAGGTTAATAATAGTTCCAGAGTATTATCCCACTTTACATTACATGGTAGTCAGTCCATAGGTGGTTATCAGGAATTATGGCTGGACAATGTAGCAGCGTCTAAGAAGGGCCTCTATGATGGAGAGTCGCTCCTGGCATGGGCCTGCCGTAGTGTTGGTTGCGGTCCACTCAGGAGGGGACGGGAGAGGAGTCTGCCGGAAGGAGGCAGGGATGACACTCAGCAGAGATGATTGTGGACAGAGGAAGCAAATGAATTCAGCCAGGCTCACACATTAGAGAGCAAATGTGTCTTCAAACCAAATGTGTTTCCAATTCCAAATAGGAACCAGTGATGATAATTTTTTGAAGAGTTATGTTGACTGGCAAGGTAACAAACACTATTCCATAAGTCAAATAAGCGAATAAGCAAATAAGTTTTTTTTTTTTTTTTTTTTTCACAATAGTGCAGCATTTTCATCTTGCAAGAGTTGTAAATGCACAAAGAATCCGTAGGGGGAGCCAAGAGAGCCTCCATTGAACTTTTAGGAGCTTTTGTTTTACATTTACATTTATGCATTTAGCAGACGCTTTTATCCAAAGCGAATTACATATTTGATAACTTTTGTCTTTATGAGTCTAAGACAGTTGAGTCTGGATCACCATGGGCACTTGGACCCGTGTGTATTCAGGATGCTGCCACTTTTG
The DNA here is from genome assembly GCA_027481765.1 of Tenualosa thibaudeaui. Taxonomy (NCBI): domain Eukaryota; kingdom Metazoa; phylum Chordata; class Actinopteri; order Clupeiformes; family Clupeidae; genus Tenualosa; species Tenualosa thibaudeaui. The sequence goes on from JAIFZK010000002.1 coordinate 1,612,998, forward strand.
CAGTTCATAACAATGTATTACTACTACAATTTGATTAAGTCCAACGACAATCTGTGCACTTACGTTTTACATTTTCATATAGCTGGCCCATTTATCTAAGGCCACCTACAAGTGACGACTAACATTTAAGCTAGCAAAGACAGGTTTACTTTTACTCAGGGCAAAAACAATACCACCCTTACCCTTATTATTTTTTTAATTAGACTCCTTTCTCTAGGACCATATGATATAGGACCAAATGATGTTTTGACACTTTACAATTACATACGCCTCCAAGGGAGGCGTGGCCTCCTCATAAATATTCAATAAAGAAATATTCAGGAGTTTAGATTAATAACGCACATTCTAGATTCCAAATTTGCTGTGATTAAACTTACTGTTGTCCTGTTTTTCTTTGATCGGAGTTGCGAGCAAAACAGCGCCCCCGAACAGTACATTGATGGGCTATAGCCTACGTTACGTTTCATTGCTCAGCTCTATCCTAGTTTATTCACATTAACAGAGTATAACTTGTGAAATACTGCCATCTAGGGAGGCCAGTTTTACTTGGCCTCCAAGTCCTAAAGATTTTAGCCAATCAGATTGAAGCTCGGTTTGCCGCCGAATGCTCATCAAGGTCCATAAACAGTAAAAATGAAAAAAAAGAGGAGGCCAGCTTCAGTGTGCCTCCGTCACCAGTACTTCATCAATCATGTTGAACGTTGAAAGTTGAACCCATAGACTGTATGTTACGTTATATACAGTCAGTGGTTGAACCATACAGTGGGTGGGTTGAACCTGTCACGATGGATGGCGACGATGACCCAGAGTTTTTTTTGATTAACAATGTGTTGAGGACTTTAGAATAATTTGTTGCAAGATGTTACAAATTTAACATTGGTAGTCTTTCTTCTTTATGCGTAGGGCTTTGCATCACATTGGAGTTGTTTCATGCTATTTTAATGTCACATTTTGGCTGCTGGTGTATTTGGTGCACTTTGGCGAAAGAGACATTCATTTCCTTACAGGCTATCTTTAATGTAAACATCAAACCTCTCAGCATGGCCCGACGTGAGCCTAACTTTTCTGGTATAGCCCCGAACGTTTTAAATAGCTAGCAACGCCCCTGCTAATTTGTATTTAAATTCATTACTGACATATATGGGTGTGACGTCATTCAGTAGCTTGCGATCTCTCTGGCCTCCTCTGTAAAATTGGCCACGCACCGCCACTGGACACAGGTAAGAATTTAGGTAACAACTAAGCAAACCAACTGGTTTGAGAATGATGAGAACACAGTAAATGGGAACAAACCAAAGCACATGGAAATGGGGAATCAGGAACTACAACAGGAGATAACATGACAAAACCAGGAAGTAAACGCAAGAGGTCAAAAAAAGAAAAAAAAAAACAGGAACTAACACAAGTGAGAAAACTACAAATTGAAAGGCAGGAACAAAAGGACTAAAACCCTTACAGTACAAAACCCTCACTTCACTTTTCTGTGACTAGCCGTATTCCTTTTGCCTCCAGCCAAATAAAGGTAATCATCATTACCTGTCGTGTCAACTCAAAGAGGACTGAAACCACATTCAACCATTCACTCACGTCTCAGCTCCAAACCTCCAAACCTGCAGGGGGCAGAGAAAACCAGTTTATGTGAGCAATCAAAGAGATCACCCCAGAACTTCCTGGAGCAGCCATAACACCTGCACACCTGCACTGGGAAGAAAAGTTTGTGAACAAAGGAGGAGCACCTGTGAACAAATAAATGCACAGGAATCTTTCAGTAAGCAGCTAAAACACAGAAGAACACTCAGCTCACGGCCAAGATGTAACTAGTAGGGGAATGGACAGCAATATTCATTCAAATTGTTGAAGAATAGTTGAATCATGACAAATGAGACTTGTAGCCTGTGGATAAGCTGCTTGCCTATTTATATTTAGTTTGAGCTGCATGACCAGAAAATGTTTAGTTTAATTGTCTGAATTTACATTAATTAGTAGCTCAGTTTATGGTGTTGGTTAGGTATCTAATGCTTATGTTTAAATTAAATAGTTAATTGTGTATGTTGCATATGTAAACTGGATGTGATTCTGACCTGACATGGAAGAAATTGTCTTCTTAAACGTATTTGCTCTGCCTACTTATTAAACTACATTGCTTACAGTACTAGCTGTGATTAGTTTAACTTAAAGTAATTCTTTGTTTCTCTTGTTTATTTTAAAGGTTATCAACCTAATTGAAGCTACTATTTAAATACACTATCTATCTAAATCTACCTGGAAAACAATATTGGAGACCTCAATAAACCACAACTAAAGGAAGATTTGAGTTGTCCCTTTGCGTCCTTCAGACCAGGCTCTTTTCAAGTTGGAGCAAGACCTGAGTGAAACTTCACATAACTTGACATTACCACACAAGAAACTGACCCACACCCAGGTACAACATGTATCCTGTGTGTAGTCTGTGTAATGATGGTGTATGTGGTTTTCTTTTTGTCAATATGTGCAGGTTTCTTCATGGTCTTGTAGCCTCTGGCCTTGCCTAATACCAGCTATGAAAACCTGTCTGAAGTCATTGACAAATGCTGCACCAATCAGTTTGTGGATCCTTTGGTTTGGGCTACATTTACAAATACATTTGACATTATTGTTATGATTGTAATGAAAGCCTGTAAAATAATAATAATAAAAAAACATTTTCTCTACTGAAAGAAAGGCTGGGTGAATTTGATTTTGCATCGGGGGATAGAGCAGCATTCAATGAAATAGTGTGTGCCTAGTCGAGACAGGTATAGGTGGTGATAAACCCATGGATATAATTCAGTGCGTGAAAACATCCTTACACACAGTGCCCATTGCATGTGCCAGCACGTGGCTTCTGTGGGTGCTTATCCAAAGGCAGTGCAGCAGCTTGTCAGGCGACATCTACATGCCCAACTTCACTCTCATTGGATGTAGGTATAATGTTTCTATGGTTCCAACCACCATTAACTTTCCTCAGAACTGTTCCTCAGAAATTAATTTATTTTTAATTAATTTATTTTTATTTTCTTTTTTTTACTAAAGTTTTTTTTGCACTGAATCTATTTTTGCCAAGCTGTATCTTTTACTTGAAAAGGGACATTTATTAATTCTTAATTCACTTAATTTGTGTGCTTCAGCTCAGTCAAAGCCCTGTCTCTGCTTCAGTCTGACATCCAAGTAGTGACCATCTGATCTGCTTACCTTTGCTATGTGAACTGGCAAATGAAAGAAACAGAAGAAACACAATTCTTTTAGATTTCCTCCATTAAAGTCATATTAAATTCTGTTCTCGTTTAAAAAAAAAAAACACAGAGCATAAAGTATGCCCAGAAAACAAATAATAAATAATAATATTAATAATTTGCGGGGAGCAGGCACCTTATGTTTGCAGGTCTGATGGCTGCTTGCTGGGGCCATTTTTTGGATAATTAGGAGTTCATATGTTGAGTTAGTTGCACAATCACATCAATCGGATGTGTTTTGAGAAAGTGGTTTTGCCGATTTCAAAACTGATAAAATGGCAGTGTATGAGCATGTCATTTTGCTGATACAAAATACTCAAAAAACTGTCTTGCTGTCTTTATATTCATATTTACAAATTCACATTTACATTTGGTATGGAAATTCAGATGTCATTACTCTGTGATGACACTAAAATAGACGCCTGTGTCTTCAAAATACATCAAAATTGGAGGATTTTTGGACAGGAGCTAACAGGCATCAGCCATAGGCTGCTCATCATGGATATAGTGTCGATTAGTTTGCTGGGAAAACCATACATGTTATATGTTTAGGCCTGTTGATATTTTACCATTTAGTGCTCATGAAAACCTGTAAACCTAGGACATAGGCTTGGCCTATATTTTATATGAACTGTAGATCCTTCAGCAGAATAATGTCAGACATCTTATTCACTGCTGAGGTGTTCTCCATCTAACATTAATACATCAGAAAGCATTATTATGCAAAAGATGAACTTAGGTTTGTTATTTTATTTACAACATGCAGGATTTCAAACTTGCGCTCTCGTTACGCAAAGGAGCACTGCTCAGTGCATGCCAGATGGCTAGTAAATCAGTCACAGACACTGTTTTCTGCTTAGATCTCTTTTAATCATTATAATTCTACATTGGAGGAGGTGGAGGAGACAGAAACTGAGCATTAGGAAAGAGTGTGAGATCTGTCTATTGCATTTCTCTCATGCTCAATACGTGAGAGACTAATCTGTTAACATGCATTCTAAACTAAAATGGTCCAAAGATGCAACAACCATGCCAATACACTGCAAACACGTTGAGTGTGTTTACATGCACAGTTTTTTCCAGATCAAATTGAAGTTAGTCTCAATAAATATTCTAGTTGAACCGTTCAATCCACATTTACATGTCTCCAAGCATCCCTTAGCTAGCATCCCTTGGCCTACTGCCAGTCATGAATTAAGATGTTCATAAATTATCTTTGTAACAAATAAACTCATTGAACTTATACAAGGTCTGTATACAAGGTCTGCATTGTGCTCTATTAAGGTTACATTATCATCACAAATATGTTCACTTTCATCCATTTGGCTAGCTAATGTTAATGTTAGCAAGGTAGCAGCCAGTTAATACCACACTTAGCAGGCCATGGAAGTACGTAGATTACTTTCTATCTTGCTAGCTAGGTTTGTATGGTAAGATAAGCAAAAATACAAACGGGTCTGCGGTCATTTCTATAACTTTGTGGCGCCACTAGTACTTTTAAGCTATTAGTGAGAATATATCTCCACGCATTTATCCCTACACATGCACAAAACAGGAAAATCTAGTCCATGAATCCAACAGGGCAATTGATTGATTCACATATTTCTCCTTTAAGAAAAAGTCTCATGATTTTGCTGACATGATTCAATTTTTGGGGGATTATATCATTGAAAACACTTTGATGAAGAATTACTAATTAGAAAGTTACACCTGCATTGGACTGACATCTTGAAACATTTACCTTTTTGAATTTCAACTTGCAAACAAAAAGGAAACAGGTAAACAGGAAGTTATAAAAACAAGCAATCAAAGTAAGGTTAAACTGAATCACTTAAATAAAAAACAGAAAATAAACATAAAAGGCAATCAGTCTGGACTACACAAAAGAATGGAATTTCAGTAAAAGAAGAAAGAGGTGGACTTATGAAATGTTTTAAACAGAGAAAAGGTAGAAAGAAACATGCACTTTGTGCCTTCCTCTGCCCTTGGACATCCACACCACTTCAGGCCCATGAACTTTCCAAGATTCTCCAAGAAAAGCAGGGGCATGATGGCACTGGCCAAGATAAAGTTGGTCGAGGCAGGAAATAGAATATAGCACATCTTTTCCTCTTGGGTCAGGGGAATCAGCAGAGTAAAAGTGTAGATAACCAGTGAAGGGAGGTAGAACACTAAGGTCATGACCAGGCTGTTGGTGATGGTTTGCAGAGCTCTCTGCTTCTGTGGGTGGATGCTACTCCTTCCGGAAGGATCCGGTTTTCTCAGAGTGCGGAGGATGGCGATGTCCAAAACAATAATGGCTGGAACAGTGAGGGCTAACCGGACTTCAATCATTGGGGAAGACATAAGTTCAACATTGACTGCAAACCCAATCCCAGTGGCAATCTCCAGACCCCACACCAACACACAGACCAATTTACAGACTGTCACCTTCCATCTGCTGTCCTTGGTTTTCATGTATAAAATGGGATGAACCACAGCCATGACAACGGTCCACGCAGATACAAGTCTTAAGCAGAGGTGTTCCACTCAAGTTCACACCAAACATAAAATCACCTGTCCTTGAGATAAAGTCATTCTGCCAGTTAAATTAATTGAGTGTATATGCAGGTATGTCAATGTTGCACATCAGGTCCATGACGGTAATGTTGAGTATGTAGACATCGTTGGTTAAGCCTTTGTGCTGCCTCTGAATGAGCATGCATAGAAGCCACATGTTGGCGGGCAAACCCCCACAAAAAAAGGCCCATTGATAATGGCCCAAATTAAGGAACCAACAGGCATATTACTACAGTAGTAGTCTATTTTCATTACACTTGTCTCATTTGTTGGAAAAGCCTGCCTCTCCATGAAGGGGATAAAAGACATTAAACCCATTCAAAAGAGCCTAAAAACAAAAAGAAGTGTAAAAGAAGTGGCATGCATATAAGTCATAGTTAAGCAATTCTTCTGAAGATGCTCTGGTGCTATTTATTATTATCCCCTGCTGTCTTCTGACTGACATTCATATAGTGTTGGTATTGTCTGTTTGTTGTGTATATTTTATACATTTACATTTACATACAATTTACATTTTTTATAAATATACATTTTGAATAAAAGACTATTACTTACACCACTCTCTGTCAAATATGGTCTTTTCCCTCTGAAATGAAAGTAGTATCATGAGGAGATTGTGGGGTTCAGTTTGGTGTGTTGGGTAAGTTGCACACCTGGATATTCAGCGCGCATTTGAATATCTGGGTGGAACATCAGTAACTTGCATCTCTAAGTCACACCAATGTTGATGGCACAAATGTTAGTGTGGTTGTAGAGGCCAAACAAATAAATACATACGTACACAAATAAGTAAATAAATAAATGAAGACAACGTGCAGACAATTCACATGTAACACACTCTAAGGGTAAACACAGATGATCACAGGGGGTAATTAATCATATGAGGCATCACTACAAGCACTATATGCACAAAAGGTGTGGAGTGCACCTGTTTCATGAGAGAACCATTTGATTTGAATACTCAGGAGCTTCCAAAGACAAATCAAACACAAACCAATAATTCCCTAATGGATGTAGCAAGTTTCAGTTGTTACTAAAGTGAGTAGGTCAGATATATTGTGTGAAAATGTGTGAAATTATGCACTAGAACGCTCTCCACACAACAGCTTGAGGTGGAGAGTGAGGGAAAATCATTGAACAACATTTAAAGCATGAATTTTGGCACACTGAATCCACATTACATTTTCTTCCTACTCCCCTGGATCTGATCTGATTATTCTCATTGTTATGTATGCCCATTAATGACTTGAGTGAGTGTTTGTTATTGTATGATCTTAATTGTCAATAACAGAAGGTATTATTTTGCTTCACAAAGAAACTTGATAGGAACTTTAAACTTTGCAAAGGAACTTGATAGGAACTTTTAAACTTTATATAAAGTATTTATATAAAAAAATCTATTTGAAGCAAACCAAAGCCTTTGGAGAGCTCCCTGACTTATACTGTAGCAGAATGCAATATTGAGCAGAGGTACTAGGTGGTACTAACCTGGCTTGTATTACTAAAGATTGGCATAAAAGAAAAGATACAATACTCCACCCGTCATGTCTCTGTTCTCCACTAGTAGGAGCTGCTCTAGACTTTGAGAGCCTGAGAGCAGCTTTTGCATCACAGTAGTGTTTTGTTTCCCCCTGCTGGACAACGAAATACTGTGTTATTCTGTGGTATAGTTGCTCCCAAAGAGTGATGTACAATCAATCAAATTTCACTTGCGAGTGGGTGAACCAGTCAGAACAAGTGGCAGAAGCAGGGTGAGATGCTGGCTGCTCCAAGTCCTCCCCTAAGACCCAAGCCCTGAGTCCTGAGCCCTGAGCCCTCCCAGCTCCCACTCCCAGCTGCCACTGTTGTGCCCCTGAGCAAGGAACTTAACCCTAAGTTGCTCTAGGGGAGAGTGGCCCTGAACAGTTGATAGATGACAAAAAAATGTAAGTCGCTTTGGATAATAGCGTCTGCTAAGTGCATAAATGTGAATGTAAAAGCAATGACTGTATGAATGATCACTGTGTCTGCTAAAAACCTGTCCACTTTTCTTTAAATCACTTATTCCATTTTCTTTTGAACAAAGTTTGAAAAAATTTCACTTACTGTTGGTACAGCACTGGTAGTCAAGCCAATACCTGACTGGGTCTCATGGTCAGGAAGCATAGCATGTGTGTACACAGATAAACACTGTGGGTGGCTTTGGATCACAACTGAATAAATGAATGTAAATAATTCAAGTGCATGTAATTACTATCAACACCAACGCAACATCCCTCTATCTCTTCAGCAACAAATTCTCATCATTGTCACAGATATTCGCTCAGGGTCAAGTCTTAAGAAAGACATGGAAAAGAATGACTTTGCGTGAAAGCATTCAAGTTTGTTTAATTGCAGCAAATAGAGAAAGGTAGAGGGCAAGGGCAGAGAGTCAAGATGACATGTCCCGTCAATCAGTTTTACCACTCAACATGCTTTATTTCAGCATCCAAAATAATTAAAAACATCTTGAATTATTATACATGTACAACATAAGTACAAATTCTCTGGGTGTCTGTTCCTCTGATACGGTTGCATTGGTGTTATTTCTTGTTTCTTGTTTCTGCCTCAGTTCAGTAATGTTTTCTTAAAAAAAGACCTTTCTCTAAAAAATACAAATCACACAAACAAAAGAAACAAACAAAAAACATATAGGGGAGGATGATTTGGTGAGAAATAAGAACCATTAAAGAGTGTGTGGAGGAGAGGGTGGGGGCAGAAACAGACACCAGGAGTTGGACATAGAACATTTGAGGGGGGGGGGCACTGAAGGAGGAGAGATAAACCAGTCCACTTGTTTAGTCTGCATTACACACGAAAACATGCTTCACATCCATAGCAACCACTTTTTCTTTCTTGTTCAGGTTGACAGACACTCAAAGCAATGTTTGAAAAAAAGACAAGAAAATAGCCGCACTCAATGACAAGCAAAACATTCGATCATCATCTAGCACCAAGTGGTCTGGTCGGTGTACACACAATAGCTTTATATCATAAATACACCAACGCAGCGACCTAAAAGGAAGTAGCACCTTTTGTAGCTGTTTCATGTTTTGATGGTTTTTTTTTTCTTTAAATATAACTTGTGACAGTGTAAACCTGCCCTTGGGGATGTGTGACAAAGTTCTTTACGGTCATGTGCTGATCTTTTCTCCTTCACTGAGGTAGCAAAACAATTAACTTCTCCCTTGCCTCTAAAATACCTGTGCAACTCTTTTTTTAGCAAAGAACAATGATTTATTTCAGCTTCTGATGTTTATCTCCTTGTAGGTACAACAGAAAGACACTCAACGGTCGTTTTTTGAAATTTATTTATCACCAGAAAGTGGTACAAAGCATTTGCTTGTTTTTCATTGTCCTTCCGCAGTGGTAAAAAAAGTCACCAGTATTTCATTTTTTTGTTGTTGTTGTTGACGTTTCTCGCTCTTTTGGTACTCCAGGGGGTTTACACTTTACACAAGTATATATTATTTTCTTGTTGTCAGCTGAAACAAAAAAAATGTTCTGAGTGTCCTTGATGTCGGAACTGGATGTTGTAGTGGTCCTTGAAAAAATCCAAAACCAAAAAGAAAAAAAAAGCTGAACGTTTTTCAAGGTTGAAACACTGTCTTCGGGAATGTAGTGTTAAGCAGGTGGACCGATTTTTTTAATGCATAGAGGAAGATTTAGAGATGACTGCTAAAAAACAATGTTTTCATGTCCAGATTTCTCTTTTTACAAGAAGCACACTGGGCCAACTTCCACGCCGAATTCCTGATCTGGAGCACCAACGTCCATAGGAGCGATGTCAATGATAGGCAGGCGAGATGTTTTCGTTGTTCTGTAATCGATGACTGTCTTGCCCCATGTGCCAGTGTGTGACTGTAATGCAAATGGAGAAATGATGAAAGTTAGATGTGATTTAGTGCCACAATAACAATTTACAATGTGTTTCAATGAATTGTAACACACCATTACTGTAACTGCATATGTTGATAGGGCCATGTACATAATAATTTATTTATTTATGAATGTATTTATTTTAAAATGGGCCCTTTCCCCTAAATTTACAGCCTGTTGAAGGAATAGAGAAAGGGGGGGTCACTAACCGTGCAACCGTCTTCGCTGACACTGTAGGTGAAGCGGCTGTTGCCCTCGGCTCTGATCTCGATGTCGTTGGAGCCCTGGAGCAGCAGAGCCTTCTTCAGATTGCCGGAGGCCTGGTCCATGTAGGCGATGCTGTTCTTGCAGTGGTAAGTGAGGTTCTGAGAGGCCTCGTTGGACATCAGGCGCATGAAGGTCAGCTGGATGTTGACATCATCAGCATCAGCACCATCGCTGCCATACTGGAACTAGAGGTGAAGAAACGAAAGAAAACAAGGTGTGAAAAATATCAGGTTATCAGTCTTGTATTATTCACACACAGGTCATCTTTCCAAAACCACCAATTACCGATAACTGTAAAGATAACTAGAACTGCAATGATATTAGCATCCAGACTGATGATGACTGATGATGATAATGCAATAATAACTTGTCTTTCCACAAGTTGATGCCTAAAATTCTGTGGCCTCTATGGATGTTGTCATTCTCATTAACCAGCGTGATACATATTGCTATTGTTTTTGCCATTATAGATCAATTTATTTCAATTTAAACAGTGCCTTTACAAATAATTAAATTTTTAATTAATCTATTGCTGGAGCTGTCCCACATGGCTATGTACAAAATAACATTTTGCGAGGTGGTCATTATCGTAGAACAAGCCTTGACAGAGATAGATACAGGAGCCTGATGCATAGTGGAGGTCCGTTATCAAGAAATGTCAGACACTTGAACATTGGGAAATCCCACTGAAGTGAATGTAGCATTCTACAGCATTATAAAGAGCTGTGTTATAGCTATGTATAATCTACAGTTCCCTACCTGGAAGCCCTCAGGCATGGACTCGCTGAACCAGACATGCTTCTTATCCTTGTTCTTGCTTGTGTACCAGTTCTTCTGAGGAATGTTGGCCTGGGATGGGTAGACGCAGGTCTCGCCAGTCTCCATGTTGCAGAAGACCTTAACGGCATCAAGAGGAGAACCCTGGTTGGGGTCCACCCAGTAGAATCCTACAAGGGATCAGAGAGAGATACAGTAACTTAAAAAGCTCATTACCGCATAACAACTTTGTCACATATTTTAAGGCACACTGTTTTTCCATGACCAATAGTGACCTCTAAAAATCCTTACTGTTACCATTCCCCGTAAATCAAAATAACTGATACATGATAAGGGCAATACTACACAACTGCTAGCAGGAGGTATAACTGACATAATACTACTAGTAAGATCTTAACGAAGCAGAAATAGTTTTGGGACAAAACAGACGGTTCAAGGACTTGCTTTTGTTTTGATCATTGGAATGATCTACTGTACATGTAAAGTAGACTGGTATTTAGCAAACGCTTTTAATCCAGAGCGTTGTGGACTCGCAAGGTGGCATTCAGAGAATCGAATCCTAATCCAGGTCACCCGATTGCCAGTCAAGCGACATAACCGCTGCGCCACCTGTAACGTTCATCTATCCATCTAGTTGCCAGCTGTCACTCACCGCTCTTCCATTCGGGGTGGCACATCCTGAGGTCCCGGCACATGCGGGCAGGGCTCTTCTGGGTTCCCTCGGGGCTGCGGATGTTCTCGATCTTCTGGCTCAGGGTCTTGAGGGTGGTGTCAACCTCCTGGTCACGGTCGCGCATCACGTTGGCGTCATCAGCTCTGTAGCCTCCTCTCAGGGGGTCGGGGCCCTTCTCCTGCTGGGGCTGAGGGAAGAAGTCCATGCCAGCACCAGGTGCGCCAGCAGGTCCTGGGGGTCCGGGAGGTCCAGGAGGACCCTGATAGTGACAAGAGTGGAGGGGCGAGGGTTGGTTTTATAGTCAAATAAACCTTTAAAAGCTACATCAGAATACAAATACAAACAGAAATTCTTTTTGCGTTTTACTATGTGCCTTTGTTCAGCACCTGGCCTCTGAGAAAAGAGATATCCACTTTAAGTCTTTTACACTGAAGTTGGAAAAGGTGAGAGTAAAACACACTATCGGGTAGAATCAGATAGGTCAGGTATTTTCTGTACTTCCAGAAAGTAATTCTAGAATTCTACAGGTTGGTTTTCTGTAAAGGGAATGAGGCGTGACCTGGACTTAAAGAGATTTTAAAGATTTTTATTATCAACTAATATTAACTTTTTCCTTCATTTATTTATGTAAACAACTAAGTAACTCAGGTAGTGTCATCTTTAATAAACCTCGAAGCCAAGCTCAGTCTCATCCTGTTAAACGTGTGAGTGGGTAAGTCACTTACAGCAGGTCCCATTTCTCCATTGCGACCACGAGGTCCAGGAGGTCCAATAGGTCCGGGCATACCGTTCATGCCGTCCTTTCCAGAAACACCAGAGCTTCCGGCAGGTCCCTACAAGGTTAAATATTTGTGAAGCAATGATAATGTGTACACTATTCTACCTACTAACAAAAAAATCACTGAACCTGTTCCTATTTCAGTGCATTTTTTGATGCCAGTAAATATCAAATTCAGCACAGTAGACACAATGATAGCAGTTTTGCATTAGGCCATGTATTTCTGTGATTTGCCAATGATTTGTTGACCCCTATCTGGGATTTAGTACTAAGGGAACTCACTTTAAGATTTAGTACTAAGGGAACTCACTCTAGGATTTAGTACTAAGGGAACTCACTCTAGGATTTAGTACTAAGGGAACTTACTCGGGGTCCAGCAGGTCCGGTGGCTCCAGCAGGTCCTTGCTCTCCGGGGGCACCCTATGAAGGATACAACACAAATGTATACACAGAAATACCTGATGTTCCCCTACACCCATGGAAAATTGAATGATGATAATATCTCCATTTTTGTAGTTATTCTTCTGTGTATTTCCATGTCTATGCCTGTGGCAGTTATCACAGAACCAAATCTGAACCAAATCTGAACCAAAACATGTTTTCACTACTTTTTCCTACATTGCATTAGGAAAGCAGCATATAGAAACATATAAGGCAGCTTATAATGGGTAAGACCTTACAGTCCCACTTGATGTCTGTAATCCACTGCAACTAATGACAATTTTTTATAAGAATAAAAATCCTCTATGATTACAAACTTGTAATGACTTGTTCAATGGCTTGATTCGATTCCTGCCACCTCCTCTATATTTCCATCTTTCAACTCTCTCTCTTTCTCGCTCTCTGTTATGTATTCTAAGATGACGTTATTCTCCTGTCCCCTTACAGACACACTAACTTAAATACTCATTCACGCTAAGTTTGTCAGGGTATACAGATGTCCCACTCTCAAAATCTGTAGTGCCTGATGGCTCTGTATCACTTGCAGACTTTGTTAAAGGGAATTACCCACAGTTTGCACTGTTGTGATGAGAAACATGGGAATGTCAAAAAAGCGCCTGTAAACAATGTCAATTAGGGCTGTTAATTGAATGATTTTTCACAGGTGGTGTCCTAGTCAGGCAAATAGAAAGGAGAACACTCACAGCCTCGCAAATTCATTTGCTCAACTCAGGGCTTAGGTCTTAATGAAAGAACTAAAACTGGGCCAATGTGTAGGCCTACTCACGGGAGGTCCGGGCAGACCAGACATTCCACTGAGTCCTCTGTGTCCCTTCATGCCTCTGTCTCCAGCCTCACCGGCCTCACCCTTATCACCTCTAGCACCAGCAGGGCCCTACAACAGAAGAAGAAGAAGGAGAAGAAGGAGAAGAAGAAATGAGATGGACAAAATGTGAAAATAAGAAGAGTCAGAGATACAAAAAAAAGAATATGTCAAACAAATAGCAGTATTGTGCATGTTGTGGTTTGTCTTGACTGGTTGAAGCAGACTTACAGGAGCTCCACGGGGGCCAGCAGGACCTGCAGAACCAGCAGAACCAGCGGGACCCTATGGAGGGAACAGAGAGTATACAGAGAACAGAGAGAGAGAAAAAAAGAAGAAGGAGATCCGAGACAGAGAACGTAAGTCTCCACAATGCATACCTCCACTATACACACCTCTTCTACACATACTGCCTGCTACCTGTAATCATCTTTCTTCTGAGAGTGATCTTTTTTTCTTTGAGTGTGCGTATGGATATGTTATAAAAGCTACAATCTATGTTGTATATATCTATGCATTCATCTATCCATCCAGTGATCTATCTATCTATATATATATGTTTTATAGGTTATATCTGTTTTCAGTATTCCAAATGGTGGAAGCTAGAGCAATCAGTAGTGAGCTGAGAGTTACTCACAGCCTCTCCGCGATCGCCAGTCTTTCCAGAGGGTCCGACAGGGCCAGGGGGTCCTGGGGCACCAGGGGCACCAGGAGCACCAGCGTTACCAGTCTCACCACGGTCTCCCTAAAGCAGACAGCGGCCAGACAAAGTCATGTCATTAAAATGGTAGTTCATATGGAGCTGTGGACTCAATCTAGTAAGAATATCTGAGGATTAAAAGAAGATCAGAGCAACGTTTTTGTTCAAAGATGCCGAGTTGCATTTCGACAACCTAGCACAATATAACTACTGTTTAGGCATAGCCCAATATAACTACTATCCCAATCCTGTCTCATGTTCCCTGTTGTGAAGGAGGAAGAGAAGGTAAAAGAGTAGGAAACCGTACCTTGGGACCTGCAGGTCCATCACGACCAGGTGCACCATCGTGTCCAACAGATCCCTGCAAAATACAAAAGAGTAGTTGGTTAGACTTGTAGAGATCACAACAACCTTGTGTTTCCATATAGATTAAATTCAATAGCTAAGAAATAACATGAAAAATTACCAAAAAACCTTAATTGAAATACTTTACATAGACAACTGTTGATATGTTGTGATTGCAAACTCCATAACATTTAATAAAGCTTTAACAAGCATTATTGGGGGGCATCTTGGAAACCATTATAGGGTGCATCATGACAACCTATAAAAACTACTATGGAGGTGTTGAGAGTGTGTTGCCAACTTTTGCTAGTTCAATGTGGCCTACTGGTAGTCATTACATTATGTTTTATTTAGTTTGAAGTATCATTACTTTGCATAGTGTTATTGTTTGAGGTATTATAGGCCTGCCACAACATGCCATCACACTGCTCCCTGTGTGTAAGTGTTTGTGTGTGTGCATGTTTGTGAATGTTAAGGGATGTCCTTACATCGCGTCCGGCTTCACCGGGAGGACCAGCCAGTCCAGGTGGACCCATTGGTCCAGGGGGTCCTCTCTCACCGAAAGCTCCGCTAGGTCCCTGCTTGCCAGGCTCACCCTAGAGGATGGACAAAAGACAACAGCTCTGATTCAACATGACCACCAGAACTGCCAACAAAAATGTTTGGTTGCAACCTTGTTAATCAAAATAAAAAGGAACTTTTTTACAATTGCAGGTCACGATTCCTATCATTGGTAACTAACTGCATAACGTCAAAGACGATAAATACAGTGAGTCCCTGAACAGAATGGATGAGGAAAGGTAGTGATGGTGGAAGTTCTTACACCGGGTCCGGGGAGACCAGGGAATCCTCTCTCTCCTCTCTGTCCTGGCATACCAACGATACCACGGCTTCCACCCAGACCCTGAGGTCCAGCAATTCCCATAGGGCCCTGTTGGGGGAGACAGAGGGGACAAGGGGTTGGTCATTATGTCTGCAAGTGGTTAGGCAAATTGTGTGTGTGTGTGTTTTGTGAATTTTGCAGCATGTCTACACATCAATGGTACTGAGTTGAGTGCACGGTAAAAATAATACATGATTATTTATGTACGTATTTACGTATTTTCAACTTGTAGAGTAAGTAGAAGGTTCTCTTCTATCTGTGATAGACCTGTGATTGGCTGTGAACTCAACTGGTGTGTGTCTGACGGTGTTGAGCATACACTGCACTTCAGAGGAGAGGACTACTTACAGCAGGTCCATCGTTACCAGGGGAACCCTTCTCTCCGGTAGGTCCTGGGGGTCCGGCGCCACCAACCTCTCCTGGACGGCCAGCTGGTCCCTTCTCACCACGAGCACCTCTCTGTCCCTCTTTACCAGCAGGTCCGGTGGGGCCAGGGGGTCCAGCAACACCCTATAGAAGGACAGAGAGAGAGAGAGAAAGATAGTGGATAGAGAGTGAGAGAGAAACGGGGAAGGCGAGAGAAAAAATATAGGGAAGATGTAAGAAAAAAGAAAAAAAATTGAACTTTAATTAAATCAATTAATTAAATTCAAATAGTTTATACAGAAAATAAAGTAAGTAAAAAAAAGAAGGGGCTTACAGAAGGGCCAGGAGGTCCAACTCTGCCAGCAGCACCAGGGAATCCAGTAGCACCCTATAGCCATAAACACACAAAGCACATCAGAGATATATTGAAGATAAAACACATTACAGCCATGTGACAGGGTTTAAAGAAAGGTGTGTGCCTGTGTCCAAAATCATTAGAAACATTATGCCTTTTCTATTTTCAAATCATCAATAACCTATCAAGTCAAGCCTAAATTTTGGGCACACTGCCTCAAAGTCCTGGTCCAATGAACTGACTGTTGCAAAACATCTGTAATCTCTATTATAATGGACTTGGTGTATGGCAGATGTAATTTTTTTACGTTGATAAACATATAGCTTGAGACTATAGCTTATTACAATCATGTAATGAGGCTTTAGTCAGGAGCTAACTACGAAATGCAACTGGTGAGGAACATGGAGAGCTTATTAGTCAGGCTTATTTTGGATAGTAAAGTAGTACAACTACACTATACAACTGATAACTAATATTACTCCAGCCTACCAGACTTCACAAACATAGATGTTTACTGGAAAAGAATGACCATCTAGAGCGAAGGTCCTTCAGGGACTTTGTCTTCTGTGCCCAGAGGCCATTAGCCTCAATCAACGAACCAACAAATCATCAATCAATCAAATACACCTGTGGACACATTCAGATTTGTCCACAGAGGTGTACTGCACTATCTCCACTCAATCTCGTTGTCAATTGACTAGAGTCCATATTAATTTGTGTGTTCACTTATCGTTGGGACACAATTGCCATTTAGCCATTTCTCTGAAATTGACTCCTCAATTTCCTCTGGGCTGTAATGAGATTTGAGTGCAACTGGAGTGGATCAGAGGTACAGTCGAGTGAGAAGGAGGACAGAGGTACTTACAGGAGGACCAGCACCTCCACGGGCTCCCTTGGCTCCTGTGGCCCCAGCAGGTCCCTGTGGGAGTGGAAAAGATGAACACACAAATTAACATAAATACACAAATAGCCTACATACATACAGTATTAGTATTATACACAGCATCCACCACCACTACTGCCACTACTACTACTAACTACTACTACTCACTACTGCTACTACTACTACAACTCCTAACTAATACTACTACTGCTGCTGCTACTACTACAACTGCTACTACTACTAACTAATACTACTGCTACTACTACTGCTACTACTACTAACTAATACTACTACTACTACTACTACTACTACTACTACTACTGCTCCTACTTCAGCTACTGCTACTACTACTACTGTTACTACCACAGCTGCTGTTCTTACCATGACTTACAATTAGACAAAATACAAAAAAAAATACTTTTGTTTAACTATTTGACAAACATTTCGAATATAGTGCAGTCGATATTGAAACTCCAGGTTCAAGGATGAAGATAACAGAGAGATGGGCTTGTGGATAGCCTAACTGTAGGCTAGTCCTTTACCTGAGGTCCGGCAGGTCCAACAACTCCAGCGGGTCCGGGGGCTCCAGCATCACCCTTGGGTCCAGTAGCTCCCTTGTCTCCCTTAGCACCAGGCTGTCCATCAGCACCCTACACAGCAGGACAGAGGCAAAAGAGCTCAATGGAAATGATGGCACACAGCCCCACTCAAGATACCGCTAGGCCTCATGAAATGTCTGTGAAATGAGGAAATAAGTCCCAAGAAGCTGTAGTTTGTATAACAGCTATGGGGAGTTGTTAGGCACAACACAAAATGGTTCACATATACCTGGCCTAGGTAAATTACATGATATAGCAATGAGAGATGTAGAGATGTAATAATGTGTTCATGAATAACAACCCTTACACGCAAGAAATATATTGATATGTGATTGCTGCCAACCAGCTAGCAGAGAACTTGGGAACTGCCTAATAAACATAAATAACTGTAAATAATATGAATTCAACAAAACAATACATTAACCAGGACCTATAATGTAAAAGAGGCAGTCCATCACCAGAGAGGTGAATATTTCTCTGAGTTTGGCACTGACTAGGGAGCAGAAAGATGTGAGTACTCACAGGGGGTCCAGCAAATCCAGCAGGGCCAGGGGCACCACCCTCACCACGGTCGCCCTAGTGGGGATATTGACAGGCCAAAGGTGAGTGAAAGCTACAATGCAACATCATTCCCATTCATCCAAGCGTTATACTAATGACACATTGGCTATGCTAACAACAACTTAGCTGTTCCACTTACAGGAAACTTCACTGCTTTGTTTAACTAACTAGTAGTTGGATGCACTACTGAGAGATCACTGAGTTTAGTGATCTTTTAGTATTATTATGAGTTCATCAGTTCTGAATTATGGATTGTGTTTTGCTACCACAATAACAAATAGTAGTTAGAGCACACAGCATGGTAGAGTAGGTACTTACAGGGGCACCACGAGCACCACCAGGTCCGGCAGGTCCAACTGGGCCAGCCTCACCCTTTAACACATAAGGAGAAAATTAGGTACAAAAACAGAAAATAAAATAGATTGCTGACTACTTGTACTCCACTAATAGTACTCTGCTAGTCTAGTCAAGCCTTCCTACACACTTCCGCTCGATGAAAATCTCCCTACAATTCTAGTCAAGAGTTGATCTAATGCAGCTTGTTGTCTCCAGTGGCATTTTTACAGCATCCAATCAGCGAACAGAGGGAGGCATTGTGGATGCAGAGCAAGAATGCTGTCAGTCAAGTCAGGCTATCAGTCAAGGGCTGATCCAGTCTTCTTAAACTTAAACACCTCCAGCAATCAAACGTTTCTCACTACCAAATGGCTAGACCCTCTGTACAAAACAAAGTGTAGAACGAGGGGCTTTTTTTACCAGGCTAGTACTCTGCTGGTTTGATGATGCCTCCTATCATCATCAATATGTTATTTTCATTTGAGGTCAAAATACGAATAACATAGAAAATATATCTCTGCATTGCCATGTCCTTACCTTCTCACCGGGAGCACCAGAAGGGCCAGGAGGTCCAATAGGACCAGTCAGACCACGAGCACCATCCTTTCCAGCAGCACCATCTGGTCCCTTGGCACCAGGCTCTCCCTGACATTTAAGAAGAGGATAGAGATTACTACAAGCATAATATCCCAAGCTCTACATTAGCATATCTTCTACAATCATGCTGTCAGCCTTACTGTTAGCATTAGCAACACATAACTTTAGGCACATGTTAGCCTGTACCACAGATCCACATCTAATGCACACTGACACAGAGTTAGCATTAGCCACAGCCACAGGCCTAACCTTTTGTCACTGCCTATACATAGTATAAAAAGTTCAATCTTGGATTTTTGTGATTGGATAAAATATCTCCAAATTAATTTAGCCTACTCTGATTCATCATATAGTAAACACATTCTGATATGTATAGTAATATTAGCCAGATTAATAACAGTGGTTATCTCTTTGCTTGTCCCAGACAGCAAAATGTTGGTGGTCCACAAGAGGCCCGCTAGTGTTTTTGCTCGTCGGTACTGCGTCTTGCCGTCTTTTCGCCATACATGAATGGTATTTCCCACATAGCAAAAATACCATATATGGCAAGTTCCGACAAGCAAAAAGCCGGCTCACCGCCATCAGGGCTACGGCGTAAAGGAAGGACACACACTTACCCTGTCTCCCCTGAGTCCTGGCATGCCACTAGCACCACGCTCACCGGGCATTCCCTGCATTCCTGGGGATCCCTGGGCACCGGGAGCTCCAGCAGCACCAGCCTCACCCTGGAGACAGAGAGAGAAGAGACAAGAAGGGTCAATAGTGAATTAATT
The DNA here is from genome assembly GCA_027481765.1 of Tenualosa thibaudeaui. Lineage (NCBI taxonomy): Eukaryota > Metazoa > Chordata > Actinopteri > Clupeiformes > Clupeidae > Tenualosa > Tenualosa thibaudeaui. The sequence continues at coordinate 1,632,862 of JAIFZK010000002.1, forward strand.
ACAAAGTACAACACAGAGGAAGAGGTTACATCCTACATTACAGCCATTACATTGATGTCAAACTACCAGAAGAGGGAAAATGATAAAGGATTATCAACACTAGACACAGTAGTTTTGCATAGTTCAGACTACACTCTCCATGCTAGATGCTTAAAATGCTACAGGAAAAAAAAATTTAACTTTTTTTTTGTTTGTGTTTACATACCTTAGCACCATCATTACCAGCAGAACCAGGAGCACCACGAGCACCAGCAGGTCCGGCAGGGCCATTGGCACCACGCTCTCCAGGGAAGCCTCTGTCTCCCTGGGGGAGGAATCAAACAGAAATCCCCACGTTAGCTTGGTGACCAATCTACTACACAAGGGCACACTGTGGTGATATGATGTAATTTGTTGTTGATTTTGATGTTTTTGTTGTGGCACAGGTCACTTACTCTTGGTCCAGAAGGTCCAGAAGGTCCAGCTTCACCAGGCAGACCCTGTGTTGGGTAGAGAATAAGATAGTTAGTGCATCTTATAAAATATAAAATATAAATATTAAATAGGTAGCTTAACGAATAAGCCATAATCATGACTGCTATGTGTGTGTGCATATGCATGCATGCATATGTGTGTGTATGTATGTATATCCGTCTGTCTGTCTGTCTGTCTGTCTGTTCGTGTACACTGATGTCATGCAAAGTGCTCACCTGCTCTCCGGGCTTGCCAGCCTCTCCAGTGGCTCCCTGAGGTCCAGGCAGACCCTGTGAAACACAAGTTGGGACACTTAGTTAAGAAGTAAACAACTCATCTGTCTCTCAGGATTGTGTATAGATACAGATGTGTGTCTCTCTCTCTGTGTGTGTGTGTGTGTGTGTGTGTGTGTGTGTGTGTGTGTGTGTGAATCATATCTACCTGGAATCCAGGTGGGCCAGCAGGTCCCTGTTCTCCTTTCTCTCCAGCAGGTCCCTGATAACAAGAATCATAGACAGGAAATAACATCAGTGAAGCAATTCTAAGGGCAATAGTGTAATTTAAGTGTTCTTCTCTTATCCTGCGATATGCTGTTGATAGCACCTTTTGATGTTAATAGCTTATAAGCAATATCAATGGTTTTGATACACCATTGTGAATAGGTTAAGTATATCAAATACTTTGTTTTACTTTAGAGTCAAAGACAGTTCAGACAGTCCAGAATAGCTTGAGATTCAGCTACAACACTAGTTTGAGCGTGTATATGTATTTATGTACTATGCTACTGAAGATATTAGCCGTGACATTTCTAACAGTGTGGGGGTCATAGCTGGAACTGTACTCACAGCAGGTCCAGGAGCACCAGGAGCACCAACATCACCATCTTTGCCAGGAGCACCCTTGGAAGAAAAAGACATAAACAGAGTTTACTTTGAACAGTCAAGCCAAATGCACAAAATCTAATATGATTCACTATCACATGTTATACTGCTATACTGAAATCTCCCTGTTAAGCTACTGATATAATACAGGCTTACTTAATGCATAGTCAGTGCCATTCAAAACTTGAACTTAAACATGTTGAGATTGACACAGAGAAATTATCAATATAGATTTGTAAAGACAGCCATTGATGCTATTGTTCCAATCAACTTAGGGATTACAATATTATTTGGTCATGTTAGTTTTCTAGTAGTGTGGAAGTAGGACACTTACAACTGCTCCAACAGCTCCAGCAGGTCCCTTCTCTCCAGGCTTGCCAGAATCACCCTGTGGAAGGCCAGAGGAAAACAGTTAAATCCTCAATATGTCATTGCATGCTTATACTACAGAGTACTACAGAGAGCTGGTTAGCTGTACTTACTGTAAATATATAATTAATACATACAAAGAAAAATAAGCTACTATATATTGTGATGTACAATCCATTCACTATTTTGTGTGAGTTGTTTATTAAAGAATGCATCAACGTTTTAGAGAAATTAGCTCATTCATAGTTTGATAAAAGAATAAATGCCATACTTTATGTTAAACTCAGTCTCAGTGATATTGCTAGCCTAGCTTAGCATAACTACTGAAAGGGAGCAATAGCACATAGTTCCCCCTACAGGTCATGGGAGGTACAAGCTACCGGTCATTATGCTAGCTGGTCCTTATAACAACTGTATATGACGATCAGTATAGGGTGGGAGACTTACACCAGGTCCCTTGGGGCCAGGGAATCCCATCACACCAGGCTGTCCTCTGGCTCCAGCAGGGCCAGGGGCTCCAGGGCGGCCATCTTGTCCAGGGGAACCCTATTAGAGAGCAGGAAGGGGGAAATACTGTATTAACCAATCAGAATACAGACATCAGTATATGAGATATTAGATGAAGATCATAAAGCAGATTGAGGGATTCCTATTTTCTTCATCCACTATTCTTCTATTGTGAATGTGAGTTGCCATGGTGACTGTTTGTTTGTACTTACAGAGGCACCAACTTTGCCGTCAGGTCCAGGAGCACCAGGGCTACCAGTCATACCCTATGGGAAGAAATAGGACATAAAGGTGAAAACAATTCAAACTACAAGATTAAAGGACAGGAAACAGAGTTAATAGATGTGTACTTTTTTAAAATGAGAGAAAATTTAAATTGTAAAAAAAAAATACAGGTGCATAGGTAAAGGAAAGGGATGGAAGAGAGAGAGAGGCTGAATCAAAGTGTCTTCCCATGTCCTAATCCCTGAACCCTCAAAGACTTGCCAGGCTTGATTCAGCTAATAATGAAGCCAATTTATGGCAGTTATGTATTTTAGAACTCAAGGCTTGGGACGCACATTGTGATTCAGCCAGACAGAGAGAGAGAGAAAGAGACAGAGAGTGTGTGTTCAGGCACAATGAGAGTGAGATGTCCATGGTCAGATCTGATCTCTGACCAGACAGCAATGCCTCCCTCACCTTGGATCCGGGCATACCGGGCTCTCCGGGACGGCCAGCCTCACCAGTTGCACCCTTGGCACCCATAGGGCCGTTGGGACCACGCTCACCAGGTCCTCCCTGTCCAACAGAGAGTGGGCGAGGGATATAGGTAAGATATAGATTAGGACATTCAATTCAATGATTGCAAGCCTGCTGAAGTCCTCAGAAAGGATGAACTCATTCAGGACCCTGGACAGCTCCCTCCCAGTGGCAATAGGAGCACCCAGGACAACTATTAGAGCTATAATTGCTTGAGTAATTGCTTTGCTTGCTAAAGTCAATGGGAAAGGTAACTTTTTTCAAAATATTCATTTAGTATTCTATCTGAATACAAATTCAATTAAAAAACCCTGAAAATTCAACTTATCAAACTTCAACGTTTGACAGAGAGAAAAATAGAATGTTGGCATGTATTAAACAAGCTAGCGGGGTCCAAACCTTAGGGCCAGCAGCTCCGTCAGCACCAGGGAATCCACGGGCACCTGGGCCTCCCTGAGAGAAATAACATGTACACACAACTCAGTCATCAATCCAATCAAAAAGGTAATGAATCAGGTAATCAATCAATTATAAGCTCCTAATCAGGTAAGATACATGCAATTTCTACTCAATCAACATACAGTTATGCCAATCAATTAAAATATGATAAATATATATTTTTATATTTACTAGCAATAAAATATCAGATACAATTGCCTACTAAAACAAGGAGGCTTGAGACTATGAAAGTAAAATAAGGTGACAAAACTTCTCTATATACAGGGTGAGATGGCAGTATGTGATTTATGGGTAGCCTACATCATGTCCCAGGGGGAGGTTTCTGTTTTTTTTTTTTTTTAATTCTTACACGAGCTCCAGGAGGTCCGACAGGTCCGGCACCACCAGGCTCACCGCGAGCACCTCTTTTGCCCTCCTCACCAGAAGGTCCAGCGGGTCCCTGAGCTCCAACGGGGCCCTGGGTGGAGAAGCCATGAGGTCACATTAAGGTCACATAAAGGTTGAGTCAAGGTCAAGTGCAAAGGTGGTCTAGAGTGAGGCCAGAGGTCACTTTACGTGTATACTTACAGGCTCTCCCTTGGGACCGGGCTCTCCCTTAGAACCTGGGGCACCAACGTCTCCCTGTTAGAAGCAAACCCACCCAACCAGTTTAGTTTCAGTTAACACAAACACACATACACATGCATAGCATACACACACACACACACACACACACATAGCATGCATATACACACACAAACACACACTCACACAGACCATACACATATAGCAAATTAATGTCCACGCACACACACATAAACACACACATGCATACACACATACACACCTTTTGCATAATTTCTTAGTTAATTTATGAACAGATAGAGGCAGAAAGTGAAGGGTGTTGAGGGTGAGAGATCTAGATCTAGGGGGATGATAGACTGGGTGTCAGGGTGGGCAGACTGGGTGGAGGGGAATTCAAGGGTGATGGAATCAGTTGGGTGGGGGCATGTGGGGTGATACTCACGTTGTTACCCTTGGGGCCTGGGGCACCACCAGCTCCTACAGCTCCAGCGGGTCCACGAGGTCCAGGGAAGCCAGGGGCACCAGCAATACCAGGGGCGCCCTACAGGGGGTGCAAGGGAGGGGAGATAATGTATCAGAATAGACATCCAAAAGGAACCAAACAACTGGTGAAAAGAGTAAAAACACATGGATCCATTCTCTTATAGATCTAAAGGGCATTCAATATGTGGTCAGTTACTATGGCTCTATATGGGCAGAAATGCTCATGAATGTGGATGTCAGTCATTTAATAAGTGTAAGATATTAATGCAATTCTATTTTGTTCCAATAATACAGAACGGTTTGATTATAACTGGGTTAAAGAGATCTCAACTGAAATCAAATAACAGGAAGACTTACAGTGGCACCCTTGGCACCGGGAGCACCATCAGATCCGGGGTTACCCTAAAAAAGGTCAAGGTCACATTTGGAATTAGTCAAGGTCAGCAGGACAATTGAGAAGGAATCAAAGTTCATTGATATCTCTGTGCAGGCCTGGGTGCGGTTTCACTCACAGCAGGGCCAGAAGCACCAGCAGGTCCGGGGTTACCAGGCTCACCACGGGGTCCAGCGGGTCCCTCGGATCCACGGCTACCACCAGGGCCAGTCTCTCCCTGCAGGGAGAAAAGAGAGGACTTGAGCCTCGCTCAATCATACACAGCTATGGATGGAACTCCTGTCTGTTCTCTGCATGAATTTCACCTGTCTGTCGGTCTGTTTCTTTAAAGCTTATGATTACAGATGAAATGGGTCAACAGATGACCATGTAACCTTTTGGATATTGAAAGGGAGCATAAACTAGGGTTTAACTGTGTGTGTACAGTTAAATGTATGTATGTGTGTGTGTGTATGTGTGTGTGAGAGAGAAGTTTTTTTTCTCTACTGGTGTAAATGGATCTTGTTGTTGGTATGTGCATTTCATCATTTAGTAATCGAGTAGCTGTTTGCATTTGTCATACATACATGTGTGTGTGTATGTGTGTGTGTGTACCTTAGCTCCAGCAGCTCCGGGGAATCCTGGGGGGCCAGAAGGGCCAGTAGGACCCTATAATAATGAAGGAGACAGCGAAAGAAAAGAGACCCGAAGAAAAGGAAAGGAAAATCAATTCAGTAAAACAATGTTTGATACTCTATATGGTAGTATGGTATAATGGTATAAGTCCTGTTTAAAGCATATTTGATTCTTAAATGTCTTAATAACATAATGTAGATAATAGATAATGACCATCTATGTTCCTGCATATAGTATGTTTGAGTAATCTCAGCCTATTCAAGTCAATGTGAGTTAACATTGTCTGTTGATTTAGCATGTCACTCATATAAAAGTAATTCACATTAAGGTCTACAACTAGATATCAATATGTCTTGCAATATTGCTTTGCACAAGACAAATTTTGTATATGACTGAAGCTTACAAAAACAGCAGTGCTTTAATGGGTCTCTACTGCTGTACTGTTAACTGGATGAGTAATTATTCATGTTTCAGATATTGATGTTTGTGAAAATACTCACAGGGGGTCCAGCAGCACCACCAGCACCATCGTTACCACGAGCACCCTACAATAAACAAACAAACAAATCATCAAACAAACAAATCATCAAACCATCAACCTTTATATTACATATTACATTATGTCATTGCATTATACTGTATTGCAATCATACACAGACTTGTCCAAAGTGTATGCATACTCAGATACGTAGAGAAAATAAAATTCTATGCCTTAATATGCATAATGTTGGTGATGTTGGGGAGTAGTTGGTTTATCCTCTGATTCTATAGGTATGGTAGCACTTGCTATTGTCTTGGATGCTAACCTGTCAAACCAGTATGTTGCAAATGTGCTTGGGCCGAATACTTCTAACTTTCCTGTGATATTTTTCCTCTTGCCTGATAAAAAAATATTTTATAATTATAGGGTGATCTACCATACATTTGGTGATGATTTAAAAGATGAAGAGAGGTTTTATTAAGCTTTTTTTCTTTCTAGCACATTCTTCATCTTGTAAAGCAAAAGAGCAAAATAACATGTAATATTGAACCCATAAGGCTTATTCTGTCCCTTTCAAAAAGATTATAAAACTCAATGTAACCCAGACAGTCCTAATGTTGCTCACATCAGTGTTTAGTGTCAAGTTTATTGACATAAGTATAACTCAGGTAATTCAGTCAAACAGCAAGATGAGTTGGCTGGGTTATATTGCACCTGCTAATCTTCCTGTAGAGCGCATGTGGTGGCCTGGAAACTCCAGTGCTCAGAGGAATGAGTTGCTTCAAGGCAGCGGCACATACATATTCCCTACACACGTATGCCGCACAGAAGATTACAGCACTTGATTACTAACTATTAATTAATGTAGGTGATGGCGACTTTGGCATCACAACTGACATAAGGGCACAATTGATAACTACATTGGCAACTCACAGGCTATCATTACCCTCATCCCTAGGTCTATATTGTAGAGTTTATTTCTAAATTACTGGCATTGAGTAATATGCCTACTGTACGTGAAATTCCCTAAATATACAGTACTCAAAATTCCGTATGATGCATATTGTTTAATGTTTAATATTTATTGTTTAATATTTATTTGTTGTATTTATTGTTTATTGTTTAATATTTTTATTCAATCAGATGCCTATCATGTTGACGCAGCTAGTAAAAACTGAGTTGCAAGAGTTGTTTTGTGTTCATGGAGGATTGTGGGTGATTAGACTCACAGCAGGGCCAGGGGGTCCGGGACGGCCTCTCTCACCGGGCAGACCGCGTGGTCCCTAGAGGAGGAAAACAGCAGCAGGAGACAAGCACAGATCAGTTGAAATATGATACTCCACGCATCATCTTAGTGAAACTGCTCATTCAGATGCCACTCGCTGAAAGACACTGAGCTCCTAAACAGCAGAGAAGAGACTGGAGCATAGCAATTAAACTTTCAGCCTGTACTTTAAGTGCAAAATTTAGGACTGCTTTTTTGACGACTAGATTAGCCACTGGTTACCATGGTTTTACCACAGTTTTGGTCAGTAACTACAGTTGACACCATATCCAGAACATGTTCAAAACTCTAAAAAGCATGTAGGTTAGCCAAAGACCAATTGGTCCACTGTGTCTTTGTCAAAAGCTTTGTCAAAAGCTTTTTTTTATAGAAATAGGGTAAGAAAGAGATAAGCCATTACTGTAAGAGAAGAAGACCCTCAGAAGAACAAATAGGGAGAGAAGGAAGGAAGGGAGAGGAGGAAGAAGAGAGAGGGAGAGAAGGGAAAGGATAGTCAGAGTAGAGACAGCATTAGAAAAACTGACAGAGAGATAGAAAGAGAGATAAGATTGTTAAATCAAAGATGAGGGGGTGTGGGGGGTGCTTACCATGACACCAGCGGCTCCATTGTCTCCAGAGGAACCCGGCTCTCCCTAAATCACAACACACACACACACACACACACACACAAACCATATCACAGTCACATCAGTTGCATGAATACAACCCCCTCTGGTGTATGTGTGTGTGTGTGTGTGTGTGTGTGTGGTGGGGAGGGCATATTCTCATTTTATTCATTCTTGAAACAGAAGCTAAGAGGATCATAGAGTTCTTGAGTGTATTGTCTAGTGCCATAGTATATTAATAACAATGGAAAAAAATGTTTATCAGAATAATACCTTAGGTCCAGCAGGTCCAGAATCTCCCTTGGCTCCATCAAGACCGGGGAATCCCTAAAGGAAGAGAGGGTCAATTAGGGGTCACACGGTCTGAGGTTGTGATCTTTTAACCTTGGATCAGCAATGCGATGATGTCAACAATGTCATATCTTCAGAGGGAGGGGACTGGACTTACTCTGTGTCCCTTGATTCCGGGGAGTCCGGGGGTTCCGGGGAAACCACGAGCACCCTGGAGAGGAAGAGGAGAGGAGGAAGGGCCTTAAGACAGGGTCATCTAAAGCCACTACAGGGCAGTCATTTTTAATGTAACTTAATGTACTATTTAATGTAACTTAATGTTAATGTAACATAAGATCCTCAAAGCAATCACACAAAAGACAGGAGGAACTCTGTGCATAGGAGATGATGATGATGATGATGATGATGATGATGATGATGAGAAGGAGGAGGAGGAATGGTTAAAAAACTAGGGCTGTCTGTATGTATGTGTGTGATGTGTGTGAGTCTCTGTCCTGTGTAACAGTTAACAGAAAACAGGAATGGCTGGATGGATTTGTTTCAAAGACAAAGGGAGAGTGACAGTGACAATGTGTGTGTGATGCTCACCTGAGGACCAGCGGGACCGCGCTCACCAGGACGACCAGACTTGCCAGCCTCACCCTGATGAAAATCAGAGAAAAATTATTGATAGGTATTACCAAGCTATTACATACACACCATGTAATTACAAATGTTATAATAACAGTATAACCTGACAAAAAAAAGTGAAGTCTTATAATGTCACATGTAACCAACATGCACAGTATGTTGTCGCAAGTGTCTCTTGTGTCTGTGACTGTGATCAGAAGTTCACCTGGATGACAAGATGGTAGCTGTGTGAATTGCATCACATCTAACCAACATGCACAGTATCAGGGTGAACATTTATGTGTCTCAGGTGACTGTGATAAGTTGAGCTGGACAAAAGGTGGCAGGTGTGTGACTTACATCATCTCCGTTCTTTCCAGGAGGACCAGCAGAGCCACGAGATCCCATGGGACCCTGTGAGACAGAGAGGTGAGACTCAGGTGAGACTACAGGTGAGATTCAGGTGAGGTTTGATTGAGCTTCAACCCTGGTAGAGCTCGTCATAAATGTACATTACATCATAGTATGAACACAATGTGTATGTGTGTGTTTAGAGTGTGTCCTTTAAGAGCAGGAATTGATGTTTCAGGAATATCAATAAGCGCCATTAATATAGGTAAAGTGGAAATAAAAGTAATCAGAGGACTGCTAACATAAGTGTAGGTAAATTTCAAGAGGGCAAGTAATGTACGTCTAGGTAATATGAGTGTACAGGTACTGAAAGTCTTAGGGTAAGACTAGTACACAGTATGCAGGTACTGAAAGTCTTAGGGTAATATTGCTGCACAGTATGTAGGTAAGTTCAGAGTGATACTCACAGGTGCACCAGGCTCGCCAGGCTCACCAGGGGGTCCAGTGAAACCCTGAGGGCCCTGTTGAGATGAAAGGTGAACACACATCATTCATCATTAATCTGGGATCGATAAGAGGAAATACTTGCAGGAGTGGGAGTTTGTGTTTTTGTCTAACAGAATGGACATGAATATTTTAATTTATATTTTATGTATTGTATATGATATCTTTATTTATATTTAGCATCATTTTCGCAGGAAGTCGCAGGAAGTTGTGACTGGTTGAAAGACTAAATGAACTGTAACATTTCACTCCTTAACGTATCTCTCTTGGCCTCTTAATATCGGTTAGGACAGAGGCTAAAATGTTATTTTTCATATAGACATGGCACAGTACAGGCTAAAAACAAAAATGGTAGATGGCAAAGTACAGCTGTACAGGAATTAAGCACTAGTATTTATTACGCACCCTGTCATAATAATTACAATATATATATATATATATTGGAATCTAAGGAATCTAATGCATAATCTCAGTGTACAAAACAGAGGAATTACTTAGTGACTTTGTGATGGCTGAGAGATTGCCAGGGACATTCATCTAGGCCCGGTTTTTCTTAAAAACCATGTAAATCTAAGTAGTTTGTGAAGTCCCTCTTACCAGCATCTTTTGGCTGTGAAATGACTTGAGAATGAAACGATTTGAAAGTCACCCATTAGAGTAATTCTATCTGAGCATGTTTGGGAAAAAGCCAATCAAACATTCATCGGTAAGACCAATAGCAGAGAACACATGTAAATGCAGGATCCACCATTATCAAGAAGCACAACCCTGGGAAATAAATGACTATGAATGAGAGACAAATACTTACTGATGATCCTGGGGCTCCTGGAGGCCCACGGGCCCCCATGGGGCCCTATAAATAGAAAAGATGGAGGGGGGGGGGGTGGATAGGAAGAGGCAGGGGGGGAGTGAGACAGACATAAAATTGGAAAAAGATCAATTAAACACAGACAGGAGAAGATGGCACTAATGTTAGGACTATGTTTCACTCAGTTGAGGATGGCTATTGGAAAAGATCAGAGAAATCTCAGATGACACACAGTCATGGGTCAAGAGCCTACTATGTGGATATGGATAAAGTGCAGCGTGTGTGTGTGTGTGTGTGTGTGTGTGTGTGTGTGTGTGAATTGGTTTTGATCTTTTCCATTTTGCTAGGCTGTTAGCTTGCTTAGTTAGTAGGCTTGTATTGTGTATACAGTGCAAAACTACAGACATGGAGATAACAAGAGTTGTTGTCTATGGTAGCTTTGTCGAGGGTAAAACCTGTCTATTGCTAACATACCATTACATCAACAGGTTAAGGCTCAGATTAAAATATGGTAATTTCCCGCAGTCAGTTGGTGAAAGCATTTCAGGACATTCTGCATTGTCCACTAAAATACTATCAAGTCCAATTTGGTTTGTTTGTTTTGATTTCAATAAAGTTTTAGCGGGTGAGATTAAGAGAGACTTAGGTGAGACTAGTATGAAAATGCCCTGAATACAAAGTTAAACTTGATTGTAAACTTAGAAGGTGTCTCAACAGTCACAAAATAAATGAGATAGTGTACATAGGAAAAAGGCTATAGCAGTTGAAATAGAATGTGTCTAGCTGCTTATGACTAGCAATAGTGTGGCTAGCACCTTAGCTAAGTATGAATACTGAGTCTGGGCACAGGGAGAGGATGCCTTACCATTGGGCCAGGGACAGAGGGGCCGCTAGACTTGTCACCGCCATAGGACATCTGGGAAGCAGTACGGAAGTCCTACAGGAAAACACATAGCCATAAGATATTATATTACACTGAGAAGCCTTTCAGATCATGATTATAAAACATGTGCGCACACTCACATGCATTACATGCATGCATACACACACACACATTATCATTATTATTATTATTATTATTAATTTAAATTAAAACATGCATGCATACACACACTTATTATTCATTTAAACTGAAATCCTGATCTGAATTACATTCACATCCAACAACTCCAAGTCTCCAAATTCTCTAAGTCTCTAAAATTGTCTCTGAATACGATACTAAAACTGGCCCTGAACACTACATGTAGATGGTAAGATAAAAAGTCTTTCAAAAACTGCAGCGTATGTAACCATTCAATCTATATGTTCAATCTATATTCAAACCTATATTCAGGGTCTGCAAGATCTCAAACTTGTGACATTTGTTTGAATCATACGTTTCAAGAATGAAGTTATCACTTTAATTAGGAATCTGTGTGTTTATTATGTTCAGGTGGGATGCTGTTAGGAGTCTTAACAATAATAGGCCTGTGTGCTAGCCCACTCCATGGTCATACATGACTTGGCCATCCACCTGAAGCTCACTTTTGCCAAGAGTCTGACTACCTCAACGCCTGTCCCTTCATATAAGGAGGAGACAGTTTAAGGGGATGTTTTACTTTACTTTGTAGCTCTCAGGTGGATATAACTCATTCTAAGGCTTCCCATGCACACACACACACACACACACACACACACACATGCAGAGAGAGTGAGAGAAAGACAGAGAGAGAGATTTAGGAAAGCACTCTAATCCTGAGTATTGTGCCACTTACTCCGCCAAAGCCAGGGGGTCCAGGGGGACCAGGAGGTCCTGGAAGCCCAGGCTGTCCGTCAACGCCATCATTACCAGGAGGCCCTGGGGGTCCCTAAGCAGGGGAGAAAAGAGGAGCAACTGACAATGAGTCATCCACCGCCTTGGCTCACCCAAGCCAATGTTCAGTGCTGACAGTGACTAAGGCAGTAATGCCCCTCTACACATTAGGACGACTGATATGCATTTCCTTCATGGGTTGACTACTCTGCCTTCATGTGTGGAGAGATACTGTACGCATAGGCTAAATCCCAATGTCATTCCTAGCCCTTAGGCCTAAATCTGAATCCAATCATGGAGTTGATTCATGCCAATTAGGTCTATGAGGGTGCAGGGATTAGGGTGGATTCAACCATGGTGTGTAGAAATTCAAATATTTGTTCCAATAGTATTGAGATAATGCTACCAAAAACAGTCTACAGTTGTGCTATGTCAGCATAATGTTAATTTGGATGACAGCCAGATCTATTATACAATAGCTTTACATCCCTAATGACATCACAAAGTCAGTGAGGTCAAAGGTCACTAGGTCATCTGTAATGACATCATCATCACATTGACATCTTGGTCTCAAATCATGAAGTAGGCATATGGATTATGCTGCGTAACATAAAATGCAAAAGCTGCACAACTGACTGGTGAATCCTCAACTCAGTACTGATTTTCAAGGACGTACAATCAGTAGCACCATGAGTGAACACAATACAAAAATATATGTGTCATCTCTTTCTGTCGCAATCTAGATTCTGTTTGAATGCACTCAGTGAAATGAATACAACTCTATCGGAATATATATATAAATCAACAAACTTGAGAAATGATAAACAAATTCCATATATATTAAAGGTCAAGGTCAAAGGTCAATGTCAAGTCTTACACTACAAGAAAACTAAAGCAAAAATCTCCACCAATATAAAAAGCTTTCAGTTCAGAACTAGTTATAACCCATGTAATGGAAACAAGCTATCAATGCCCAAACAAGAGTCCAACACACATATTCAATCTCTAATAGCTTTCCCATCCAGTTATCTATGAAGAATCTAATGCAGGCCCTCCAGCGATTTAAAACGGATGGCTTGAGTCATTAAAGTGCCTTGATTATCCTTTTTGCTTCAGATGGTCTCCAGTGATGCTCTAAGTTGTAAACCGGTTGATATGCTAATGTTTCACAATTGTACAATTGTACAGCTGTATTATTTGAAAATACGAAACCACACTTACCCTGTCTCCCTTATCTCCGGGAGCGGTAGGCTTTTGGGGCTGTTGATAAAAAACAGTAAAAACATTCAATGTTTGTGTGTCCATGTGTGTATGTGTATGTGTTGTTTTTGTTATTAAATTGTGATGGTTTTATGGTCAATGTAATGGTTACTAACCTCTTCTGGGATTGGTTGCTCATCTGAAGAGGGGGGAAAGTAAAATAGAGCGTGAGCATGTTTATGAAGTTATGCCTCAATAATTAAAAAATTATAAAATTATCAAAAATTATTGTTAAAATGTCAATATCTGTTAAAATGCATTTAATATTTCTCCAAACGAAGTCACTGAAGAGCGAGATGTTAATTAATGGCCCAAATAAACTCTTATATGTATATATATATATATGTTTTGGCTTGCTAAACAGGTCACTCAAAGCAACCAAGCCCAGCCATCTTATTTTTCAATCCAGGCTCAAAAGAAATGAGCCAAATAAAATCCATAGATTTGGGTGAACATATTTCTCTTCATAGTGTCCTTGCCAAAGTCCCCATTTCCATTTTATATTTCCTTCGCATGTGAGAGGGAAACTTAAATCCCGTCTCATTTCCACACAGGTTTCCCAGGGATCTTTGAGATTTGGGTCAACCGGAGGGCACCCGTGCCAGACCTGAGAAAGGTTGTTGGGGGTGGGGGGGTTATGGTGCTATGCTGGCAGGAGATGAATGGGTGGGAAGGTAGGGTAGGATGGGAACTCTGGTGAGGTCGACCAGCTGTACCTTCGGGGCAGATGGGACAGCATTCGCCGTCAGGGATTTCTGGATTGGCGCAGTCGGACGTATCCTCGCAAATCACTTCGTCGCACATAACGCTTCCGCTATCGCAGACGCAGATCTGGCAAGGCTCGGGTTTCCAGACATCTTTGTCGTTGTACAACTGGCCGTCCAACGTACAGCTACCGAATGTGCCTGCACAAAACAACAGCAGAACGTGTGGTCAGTCATCTGTGTGTCTGTGCATGTCTTCTCAATGAGGTAAGTTTACTTAGACCTGAAGAATCGCATAGCCTAGGCTACATTTGTAAAGACTGATAAACACACGCAGTAAATTGATATCTTAATCTCGGCTGCAAACTTCTGGAGGTGGACGTGTACCATAATTTATTGAATAATTTATTTGTTGACACGCACGCAAGTCAAACCCAAATCGCAAGTCAAATTCCCACTCAAAGCAGACAAACTTAAAATTAAATTGGTAAAAAAAAATAAAGGTAAATGGAATGACAGTAAATGGTGAATGTTAATATTATACACATTTCCATATTTCAGCAAATATTTCTTAAAGTACATATAATCTATGGAAAAAACTTGAGTGTTGTTTGAAAACGGATAAAATGGGGCGTCAGGTGGGGAGGAGTTATAGATGGCTGATTATGAAGGTTAAGGACAAACCCTTGCACTACCAATGTCTATCGCATGGTGGCGCCTTGTAACCATGATATGATTTTGAGTTGGTCACCATGCCGCATCTTAAACTTGTGACTGTATAATGTCTAGACATCTGCGAAGCAGACGTAAGATATTCCGTTCAGCTCTGCCATAAAGAACAGATTCCACCAAAAGAGAAAATAACTCTGGAAAAAAGAACTGACAAAATTGAAGGTCTCCAAAATGTTCCTTCGGACAAACTGTATGGGAATGTCATGGAGGCTTAATAAATCATTAAATCTAAAAAGTATTCTTTTTCGAAAGAGACGATGATGACATCCAGATGTTAAAGTCGTCTTTATTGAACTTTTCAGGCCTAAAGATCTTCACCAATGAACAGACATAGGCCGATACGATCTAGATTTTCCTCCCTATTGATAACAAGTTTTCTTCCAAGAGCAAAGGACCAGCGTCTTTAGAAAAACAAAAGTCCAGTGATTTGTCAAATGGTTTGATCTATGGCGTGTCCCCATCCCTTCTCCATCCCTGGAGAAGCGCGTTCACGCTGCTGCAGCTGCTAGAATTTCCTTTGCTCCAGGACATCAATCGTGCACGAGCTACAGCCGCTGAGAACATGTAATGGCACGCAGAAGCGCACTCGCAGCCTCTCAGGGTAAAGAAAGGCAAAATCCATCATGTAACGCCGAAAGCAGTGGAGGTACGTGGAGACGGGAAAATTATGTGTTCTGATAAATGCTTATCTTTCAAGCCGCGTTTATGGTAAGAGAGAGGGAAAAAAGCTTTAGCGCACCTAGTCCAATTTCAAGCGCTCTTCCCCCCACAAAAGGTCTCTCCTTCGTTTCTGATCAGCATCATTTCTAAAGCGCGTAACAAAGGTTATACTCACTTTCGTCCTCCTCTCCTTGCGCTCTCACCAAAAGTACTGTTGCGGCGAGCAACAGCCCTAACCGAATATCCACAAAGCTGAACATGACTAAATATTAGTCATGTAGACTCTTTGAGGCAAGGGGAATCCTGTTTTTTCTTAAGCACCAATCATGCACGGTAGGGTCCGGTCTGTGTAACTCCAATCCAGACCCCAGCAGAAACTCCCTACTGCTTAAACAAACGGGTGGCCTAGGCTTTTATATGCCAATGTTTTGGGGAGGTGCTGTGCGCAGCAGATAACTTCTGCATGTACAAGTCAAAAGTCCCTCCTTCGCCAAGTGTGGAGGCCGCCTTTAAACATGTCGTGCAAGACCGTGTACTCCTCACAACGTGGACATTTTTACATCAAATCAGCGCTACGCTAATGGGGATTGTTTCTAGACGAAAATGGACACATCTGCAGAAATCCTACAGCCGGCTTTGGATTTATCATTTTATGAAATATTTTTTTTTTGCGGGATAATCGCTCTTTTACGCTGTTGTATTCAAGTAAAGTTAATATTAAACAATTTATGAGAGAAATGAATATGGTATTTTTGTTTCCGGTCTTCTTACGCGTTGATAAGGTTTCTGTTTTATGCATTAGTCAGGTTGTGACTGTATTTTTGGATGTATTTGTTATGATTGTTTAGAGACAGGTGGTTATACTAGTGCAAAGTCATAGTTCATATGAATCTCCAGATCTAATCTTAATCTTTTTGGCATACACCTTTATCAGTTTTATGTCAATCTGATTATTTTTCATATCATAATTAATTAAATGAATCATATAAAAAAGGAAAACTTATTTCATAGCCTTTTTGATGAATCCCTTCTGTCACTCAAATTTGGAAAGTTGTGCATTTTTAATGATGATCTCACAATCTTTGATTCAAACACTCTCTAAGGTAAACCAGGTGCTTGTGTGAACCATGTTTTACATTCCTACACCATTCTCACCACCAGGTGACTAGGGACGCAAGAAAAGATGTGCCTTTTTGGCAATCAGGCTTTACATTACACAGTGGAATCACTCAACGTTTTTTTTTTCTCTAAATACACTAAACACAGTAAAAACAGATGTAGTATGTAGTGCTATGCACACAGTCAATGACTTAGTCTCCAATGCAAAATACGAGATATTCTACCAACAACTGCAAAATGTAACAAGCATGCTTGCATGCATGGGAAGAAAACAGGAAGAGTGGAGTGTGTGTCAGAGTGTGTGTCTGTGTCTGTGTGTCAGAGAGAGAGAGAGAGAGGGAGAGAGATCATGGACACGTTGCAACTTTAAGGATCTCGTACACGTTGCAACCTCAACCGCCATGGCCCTGCCTGACCTCCCCCAGTGTGTGTGTGTGTGTGCATGTGCACGCGCATGCGTGGGTTTCTGTCACTTGTCCAGCAAACGTGTCTCTCATTTGGCTTTATATAGCACAGTCTGATTTGATCCTTCAACATGAAAGTGAGGCATGAGAAAGAGCTCTGTTAAATTCTGTATAATGTGTGTGAATGTAGGGATGCACACAGATAGGGATGCACTCAATGTTACTCCCATTGATTTGCTCACCTAAAAATAAACTATGTTTGATTCTTTTTGTTTTTTTCATCTTGAGTAATACTTCAAATCTTTTTTTTTTTCTAATACGTCAAACTTTTTTTTTAACTGACTGCATTGGTGACAGTTCAGCGAGGCTACAAATAGCTGACTTTGTTTTTTCATAAAAGCCAAGTGCTGTTGTAGAGGACATACATTTTGTGTGGGGTGCCATCTTTTTTAACCACACCTGCTGCCTTTGCCTCTTACACCTGCAACAGTGGTCGTTGAAGAAGCACAGACTGTCTGTGATTATCTTTTTTAACACAGTCCTAGTTGTAAAAAGTTAAAGTCCTACACGTGTTTTGAGTGTCACGGAACCGATAGGCCTCTGAGGCATCTGGAGTTGACATTCTCCCACTGAAACTGGTTTCTACGCTGGGCAAAGTAACTAATCCTAACCACTCGTCTAATGTGGAATGGATATTATGAGACAGACAGAGAGCATCGTTGCGCATCACTGGTTGTTTGAACACAACCATTGGCTGTGCTGACTGTCCCTACAGTATATGAAATGGCACTGATGTTCACTTTCTTTCAAAATAAATAAACTGCAACCGCAAACACTGTCTGTGGATTAGGAAATTGTGCTGTGAATTAGGCTGTGCAGTTCTGGGTGGAGGGTAGGAAACTACAGCCAAAATAAAAAGAAAAGAAAACCTTTGAAGCATGACATTGCTGATTGTATTGCCATCAAATACAAATTAACATATTTTTAGAAGGACCCATTCTTGACTGACACTGGGGTGTACTACAAAACAAGGTTACTGGCTAAGGCGAGTAACTTCAGGTGTAACAGCTGATCTCCAAACAACATGCCCCTTCAGAGACTGCAGATGCTCAGTGCAGTGTTCTTTTGGAGACCAGTGGTTACTCCCAAAGTTACTCTGGTTAACTGGTAGTCTTGCTTCATAGTATAGGCCCCCGGTCTGATCTTAGCTGAGCTGGACTTGCACAGCATTACTGTACCAAGGCCGTGGAAAAGCAGGACTGCATAGTTACTGTCAGCCACATCCTCACAGACATCCATCACATTTTATGGTGTGGAGAGTTGGAGGGGATGAGAATAATGACGATTTACTGAAATGTATATGGAACCTTCTCTATGCCTTTTTCAGTGCAGGTCAATGGAAGTGGCATTCAATATAAACACTGGCTCAGGATGCCTTACAGAGCTGAAACAAAAGACAAAGGGCTCTGTTAGCCATGCAGGAGATACATCAACGGCGCTCTTTGCCGATGTTACTGAATGCCATCTCATGCCCTTTGCACTCTCGCTATGACGAAGGGCAGAGCACTGCGCTTCCAACATTCTATTCCATAATCTTCATCACAACCCCACCCACCGGCGCTGATCTCTGTCGCCTGTTGATTACGATCCATGTCTGTTTGGTCAGAGCTGTTTGCTAAAATCCATTGGTGGTTCCTCGGGCTACTGTGTCCGCTGCCTGCGGACCTCCGCTGGTGTGCGGGGGCAAACAAAATTGTCATTATTTGAAAGTGCCCTGCAATGATGTCGGAGCCGATATACAGAGGCCTTTAATCTCCTCTTGCAATATCTAAGAGAAGAGTCGTAGAATAGGCTACCATAGCTACTATGTGATCTACTTTTTGTGTGTGTGTGTGTGTGTGTGGTTGAGGAGTGTCTCAGTTCATAGGAAATAATATCATCCATTCATTCTTTATTTCTTTCCATCCATCTCTCCACCCAACTATTCTATCCATAATTTCAAATTTATAGTTTAAAATTTTAAAATGGACTAAAATGATCATAAGAAATACATACAATAAATCCCTAACCAGTATGCTCTTCAAGTTTCATATGTTTCATGATGGTGGCAATGCAATTTTTGTAGTAGCTAACTGGTTATGAGGGTTTACCTCAGGTCTGTACTTATTTGACAGTACTTCCTCTTGACTTTAGTGGTTCACTGATTGTTAGACAAGGAAGAGGGATAGAATTTAATTTTAGACCCATCATTATACATATATATGCCATCTAAGACAATGTGTGTTGGAGCATGTCTGCCTTTCTTATGTTGTTAAATTCAGTGAACTACTGCTACTGATTAGCATATCCTCTTGTGCAGATGTCTCTTCCCAGGCTGCTTCAGCATCCTGACAGTTTTCTTTCAGAGAAGTCAAACACCTATTGTAGATCCCCCTCTAGCACACCCACAGGTTATCATTAGAGACACAGCACTGTTGCGAGTGAGAAGAAGGAGGAGAAGGAGGAGGAAAGCATGGAACAGCTCAGATTAGGAGGAAAAGAATCGGAGTCGGACTGGGCTGAAATAGAAGTGGTAATTTTCTGTGTTTGGGTTGGCCTAGGAGCTTAGTAAAGTGTCTCCTTGTGGTGGCTGTGTGTCTACTAGTGTTCTGCTAGACGATTGGTTCAGGAGGGGGGAGAAGTTTGGTGGCCAAGACCTTCAAGGCCCAGTAGAATCACTGGACCTTCGGGACCACTGACCACGTCTAAACTTCTTTGTGATGTCACAGAATGAGGAACCTTTGCTGTATTAAAAGAGGAAAGAGAAGAAGAGGGCTTATTTAATGTATTTAATTTATGATATATATAAATTAAGTAGCAATATTATTTAATTGAATTAAAGATAAAAGTGGAACAAAACATAATAAGTCTAGTAGCATTGTATATAATATCTGTATTACACTCTTCTGATCCTATGTCGAAGGTTGCATTTATCCTGTCTGTGAACACAGTCCACAGTGAACACCCACACTATTTCAGAGCAGTGGGCAGCCTGATGCTGTGGTGGCCAGGGAGCAGTGAGGAGTTTGGCACCTTCTTCTAGGGCACCTCAGCCATGGACCTGGGCATGGGAGAGCAACGCTCAACTTCCCTGTCTCATATTTTTCCTGGAGCCAAACTAAAAGGCAGGGACTATTCTGATGAGGATCCTGGACATTTGTTACTGCAAAGACTGCCTACCCGTAGTGCCTCGGAAACACCATGTAAATACAAAAGAGATAGGCAAAGGCAGATGTGTAAAAGAGGCCTGGAATTAACTATTCCCCTCTTTGCCTCCCCACTTTCTCCTCAGCTCAAACTGCCTAGCGACTCAACACTTTCTCCTCACCTTAAACTGCCTAGCAACTCCCCACTTTCTCCTCAGCTCAAACTGCCTAGCGACTCCCCACTTTCTCCTCAGCTCAAACTGCCTAGCGCCTCCCCACTTTCTCCTCAGCTCAAACTGCCTAGCGACTCAACACTTTCTCCTCACCTTAAACTGCCTAGCGCCTCCCCACTTTCTCCTCAGCTCAAACTGCCTAGCGACTCCCCACTTTCTCCTCAGCTCAAACTGCCTAGCGCCTCCCCACTTTCTCCTCAGCTCAAACTGCCTAGCGCCTCCCCACTTTCTCCTAAGCCTGGTTTCCCCTGCTCCCCATTGCATTTTTCTTCAGCTCATGTATTTCTCTGTTGCTGTTTCTTTCCCATTCTCTCTTCTCCCTCTTTTTCTCTGTCTCTCTCACTCACATACACGCACACATGCACACACAACTGGTCATGCACAAGACTTTTTCTGCACCTTTCTGCTGTTGTCACTTGTTGCTTTTTGATTTTACACACACACACACTCACACACATACACACACACACACACAACCGATGCCACTAGTTGCAGAAAGGGTGTTTGTGTAAGTGTGTTTTCTAAAACCAACCACAACACAACAGTCAGGCTTAAATGGATTACAAAACTAAGATGGCCTCCTATTGTGCATGCTGGTGCTGCAGCTAGTGGGGGTGTTGAAGAAGAAGAAGGAGTGGAGGCCTGACTAACGTTTTCCTTACTTCATTCCAGCACTTTTACCACAGACTGAAAAATTCCAGAATCACCACTCTGCCCTTCTCTGTGCTCCCTGTAAGGAGAGTGCCTCGGGCTTTAAAAAGAAAAAAAGGCAAAAAATCCTATAGTGCTGAGACTCTCCCAGAGGAGCCTCCCAGTGTGGACTAAGGATAAAGCTGCACAGAGGAACTCTGGGTAACCCACATGTTAGAGCAGCTGCTGATTAATGTATGTAGGCTGTCAGTCATAAATTTAATCACTTATTTGTGGTGAGTTTGGTCACTGTCAGTCAACACAGTTGACCTTCAACTTTGTAATTTCTCTCTCTTGATTTCCCATCCCACTCCATAGTACTTCTCTCTTTCTTACTCTCTCTCTCTCTCTCTCCTTCTTTCTCTTATCTCCAGACCACCCCTTTCTCTTCACATGCTGCACATGCTCTCTTCCTCTCTCTCTCTCTCTTTCTCTCCCCCCCCTCTCTCTACCTGCCCCTCTCCCACTCACCTCAATATCTCCTCCTCTCCAACTCTTTTTCTCTCCCTCACACTCACACCCCTCTCTCCTTCTCCAGCACACACATTCTCATGCCCTCTATCCCCTTCCCATCTCCACAGCACCTCTCTCTTTCTGTCTGCCTTTTGTTTACCCCCAGACAACACTTTTCTCCTTTCAGGTCACCCCTTTCTCCTCTGTTACACATGCTTTCTCCGAAGTCCTTCTAAGGCAAGTCCTTTCACTCAGCGGCCATATTGGAGACGCCTACGGGCAGCTATTTGGGATTTACAAGACCAGGCCCTATCAAAATTAATGGTGAGATATTCAAAACTCCAGATCGGCTGGTCGTACTGACTTGTGTATTGTCCTTGTTTAAGTCTGAATTGAACAATGTCAAAATCTACGTGTAGATTGCTAAAATGAATACCTAAAAAAGACATTATTTAAAACGGCAGTTTGCTTGCTATGTCTGCGCCAACATTCGCGGCATGGCTTTCACAATGGTGACCAAGATAGTAAACAAAAGGTTAACCATCAGTCATACCACATCCAGCAATGCCATTTGTTAATTTCACTGCAGGGCAGGACTTCCTTTCTCAAGTCTGCCATCTTTGCATTACATATGGCTGCAATACATTTCTATGGGAGGACTTTTCAAGTGATGGGTCTCCTCCTACATAAGTGTCTGTGCTCTCTCTCTCTCGTTCTCTCCCTCTACACACCCATACCCTCTCTGTCCTTCTCCAGCTCCCCATCTGTCTTATCAGTCATTCTCATACCTTCTATCTCCTTCTCCAACTTGATTTGCACCTTCAGGCTACCCACCTGAGCACAGAGGTCAAAGGTCAAGTGGCCAAGAGTTGGACAGGAGACAGCAGGATGAAATTCCTGCAACTCTCCTCCTCCCTTGGTTACATTTAGTATAGTATAAGTGGACATTAGAGTTAAACTAGACCCATATGCTTCTGTGGTGATGTCCAGGATGTTGAGATACTTCCTCTGTGGGGCTTTTGTAGAGATTTTACTGAAGTACATTGTGCTAGAGGTGTTCCTAGCCTGGGTAAATCCATCCTGATTTGCCAGTGATTTAATTTCGCTCTGCATCTTAATATGGCCACCAGGTCTATTTGCACTTTGTGTCATCAGGCTTTTACCACTGACACGATGGAGGCGGGTTTAACACCCAATACTGAAATCAAGAAACAACCAACAGAGGCACTTTGATCTATGTTTGTTAATCCCTGATCTATGTTCGTTAATCCCACCTCAGAGAAGATGAGGGCTAGGGTTAGACCAGCCAGACCAAGCTCAATCCCAGTCACAAAAAGGTTATCATGGCTATCGTGATCCTTAAGAAGTGAAGCTTAGCATTGTCACATACAAGTTGCTAACTTTGTGATATTACTAATGCATTGTGTGATGATGCCTTGTAATTGGTCATAAATTATGGCAGAACCCTACAGATCTCAGCTTCTGTGGCATGGAATTATCAGCTATGGCTGTCTGACCAGTTCTGACAAAACTCTGCTTTAGTTTAGTTTAGTTAGTTAATTACAAAATACATGATTCTAGCAAATGTTTGTTGATAACCAATTTCAACAGACATTAGAATTACACCCCTCCTGACCCCTAAATGGTAAAATGAAAAAAGAGGTTCTTACTCTTTCTTACTATTTTCTACTCACACAATATCATCTAAGGCACATTATTTGGTAGCCTGGGCATAAAAACTAAGGATTGTTCCTGTAAATCAGTGTTTCAAGAATGTATACATGCACACTTATATTGGCATATTTATACAGGGATGTTTAGAAGTTTAAAGGCTTGCACAGTCTGAGCCATTGTTTGGACATCTGATAGTGTCTGGCCCTGTGAATCTGTGGCTCCCATTGGTGAGTGTGTGTGGGTTTGCTAACCCCAATGGACCTCTGAAGTCTCATTTTTAACAATTCAACATGTTCAGTTGGCATGGGAACAGTCATGTTTGCTTTCATTTTTCGAAATTAAGATTTTACTTTACCTGATGCATAACATTTTACATCTGGTAAGAAAAAAGTGGATCTTATAACACACTTTCACATATTTTTTTCTCATAAACCTTCTTCCACAACACAAATCGTAGGAATGATGATGCAACTTAATTGTGATGTAAGTTGCAACTTTGTAACTTATGAAATACATTCTTTATTAGAAATAGAGAGCATGTATTAACTAATTAACTAACTACCTAACTAACTAATGTGGTGGCTGGCTTTTGTGCTTTAAGCTTCATGGTCCCCAACTTTAATGGTCCCCAACGCCCCATTTGTAAAATAAACATGACACAAACTTCAGAGAGGCAGAGTTTGTCCAACCTTAAAAGTATAGATACTGTCGGAAATAGAGCCACTGATGTTTCTCTCCACACATCTCCTCTCACATATGTCGTTAATTGTCTGATTTAGACTGAGTTATGATAACATTCCAGTCTCTGCATTCTAGAACACCCTATGGTGAATCTTTTTCCATCTTGTGTAACTAAGCCATTCCTTTGACAGATTTTGGTTTCCTCCTTCAGGAATACCATCTGGCATCAGTTCCAAGAATGCCATCAAGAATACCATCTACTGTTGAGAATATATGTGATACATATTATTGTGTCTTATCCTATCTGACTGGGAGAAATTTTATTTTGACACATTGACTTGCCCTCATTATCAACAAACCCAAAGAACTGAACTGGTTTCATATCAGTTTCACCTGCAGGGCAGACTGAGGTGGGGAAAAACTGAAGGGCCTGTAATCTCAGACTACCTTTCTGAAAACATGAGCCTTTGGCTAGACCACCTTACTTCTAGGCGTCCCTGCAACTAATGTTAAAAACAGACGTCAGAATTGACACAAGAAAAAGCAGATTCTCCCACTTTTTCTTCCCTGGGCAAGCGAAAACAGGAGGCAGAGAAGGAAAGGGAAGAAAAAGAGAGGAAAGGAAAGGGGGAAAGAAGAGAAAAAGTAAAAGAGAAGTGTATGCCGCTGAATTACAGGGTAGATGTGCTCCTCTCATCCTGGTAACTTGGCAGTCTGGCGCTTTTTGTAATTTGAAGCTTATGTGAGGTGCAGTTCATTTTATAATGCTGTGGCATTGCAGCCCTGTATCTTTATGGCAGACTCCTAGTCCAACTCAGGCCTCCACACTGATCATTTGCCTAGGACAGCCACTACTTTACAGCCCTGGAATAGGGACAGAAAGTTGGAGGAATTCCGGAATCCCTGTGAATTCTAGAGCCGAACAGAACAGGACAGAGGTGTGACAGGTAGCCTGTAGTTTTCCAAGTCCTGGAGGAGTCTAGTCTTCCACATTCCCCTCTAATGCAGTTTAGGCTCAGACTGGGACAGCAGAATGATGCTGCAGATCTGCTACAGCCTCAGGCCCAGGGAGGTATCTGGGGAGGATAAAACATGTGTGCTTTTCCACTGCGGGCATGACTCTCCTCTGCCCTGTGTTCCACGTCATCAGTGAGAGAGAGAGAGAGAGAGAGAGAGAGAGAGACAGTAAAGAAGAAGAGAGCAAGAGAACACAGGAGCTGCAGAAGCATGCAGTGTGTCATTCTGACATCTCTTCAAATAAGAAACCTTAGAAGCTCTAAAGCCACGCCCTCTCCTATTTCACATGCACACACACAAACACACACCAGACCATTCCCATTAAGCCCCCCTGACTGAAAATCTGGGGAAAAATGGAGAACAACAGTTTAAAATGTCTCTGAGTGCGTTAACTTTATGGATTTGTTGATTCACTAAAATTACTCAGCAACCCTCCAATAGTTCCCTACAAATTTAACAAAGGCAAAAGAGAAGGAAAAGTGACCTGAGGCAAATCTGTTGTGAATATGTCTCCATGACAATGAGTATCTAACATGGGTTCTTAATGGACTCCTGGACTCATGGAATCCTACTTGTTGAAGCTTGCGAAGAATCACACATATTCGTGTCATTTACTCCCTAAATGTAGCTGTCTCTTAACACGACCGGCTCTTCCAGACGCTTCAAATTTTGCACTTCCTCACACACACACAGTCAACCCCCACCATTACCCCGACTCATGCTCTCGTTTGCTCACACACAGTCACAGCGAGACGGATGGAGTGAGAGGGAGAGGAAGAGAGAGAGAGAGGGAGAGGGAGAGAGAGAGAGAGAAAAAGAGAATGGAAAATATGACTGAATTCTTCCCAGACTTCAGATAATGTGCACGGGCTGCTGGAAGCCATGACGAGAGTGAACACTGAGCAGGAGAAGAGAGAAGAAAAGAAAAAGAAAGAAAGAACTAAAGAAAAGCAGACAAAAAAGAAAGAAAGAAAGAAAGAGAAAGAAAAGACATACTAAATAGATTTCAAGCTAGCGGGAAAGAGGAGAAAAATCATACCAGATTGCCTGCACTGTCTTAAAATACTGACCAACCAAATCCCTTTGATATTTTTTAGATAGGCTGTTCCTCAGCATGGGTTATTCCTTAGGAGATACCGTGCTAAGAGCTCAGAGAAACATGCACTCTGTGGATATGATGGGGAGTTTGGCAGAGCTGGGATTCATTTATTTTTGGGGTTTGTTTGTTTGTTTATGTGATTTTGACGTTTAAGGTCATCATGTATACATATAAGAACGACAGCAAGGCAACCTAACGGAATTTTCACAGATAGCCTTTGAATTACATTGAGAGATAACAGAGCAAATATATAATAATAATAAATAACTTTTCACACAGTCTTTGGACAGAAATGTCCGCAGAAAAGGTTTAGTGAGGCATACAGCTTTCCCTCTTTGACTTGGACATGGCCTCTCAGGGCAGACACGGTATTGTCTCTGACATGGAGGGGAGACAGAGAGAGAGCGTGTGTGTTTCAGGTTTCTCTTCTCTCTCCATCTCCGAGTCTGCGTTTCCAGGCGGGATCTTCAGTCATTTTGGCAGAACTGCCTTACAGCGAAACTGCAGCCCGGAAAAACATCTGGAAAAAGGGAACTTCACCTTTTCTCTCTCCAAAAGATTGTCCCGTCTTGCTGCAATGTTCTCGCCATTGTTCGTGTCGCACAGACTCTCTCAGCCGAGCATGTTTGTACATAAACAACCTCCAGAGCTTGTAAACATAGGGTAACATGCAGCGATAACACACTGCAGTCTTTCAAAAGGAGGGGGTGCCCCTGCCATCTCCATACACACATCTTGAATACATGAGGAGCCTAGAATATCAACCTCAAGCCATTAACCCTTGCCTTTCCAAGGACTCAAGGATGTTTATTGTCACATGCATAGAAGTACTGGGTGTAAGCATCTGTTTGTCACTGTATCCTCACCACCACCTCTCACCCCTACACATTTAGAGCCACCAAATACTTTTTTATCTATATTTTTATCTGTTTGTCTGTTTCAGTGAAATGAATTCATTAGAAAATTAGAGTGAAGATAAATAGAGTGCTTATTTTTCTGCTCATGGGTTTTCAGCTTTGAAGGGAAGGAGTTCTCAATGAAAGCAAGAAAAGGTCTTCCAGCAGAAACTCTGTGGGTGGAAGGATAACCAGTAGTGCAGATGGGTCATAGCTGGCCAGGAAGTGGCTGTAGGGAGGTGAGTGAGTGTGTAAACAGGGCAGTGTGTGTGTGTGTGTGTGTGTGTGTTTTAGTTATAGAGAGTTATATAGAATTATAGAAAGTTACAGAAAGTGTTAGAGTGTATGGGGGAGAGTATGCACATATATGCAGAGGACTGTGTGTCTGTGTGTGTGTGTGTGTGAGAGAGAGAGAGAGAGAGATGGCGGGGAATGTGAGCTCACAGCACCGTCTGGAAAGCCTGTTAGACTCATGAGGACACCACACAGGCACCCATAAATTCTACAGACTGGTGGAGGAGGGGTGGGGGGTGGGGGGGTGCAGAAAGAGATGGAGAACAAAATAGAAAAGAATTAAGAATTGACTGAAGAAGACAACAAGGAAGAGACAATGAGGTATAAAAAGAAGGGGAGGGGGTAGGGCGTCAGACTAAAGAAGACAGGAAAAAACTGAAGAATGCTAGAAAACAAATATGGAGAAAAAGATGGAAAGAAAGAAGGAGCATGCTCTGATGAATATTATGAGGTGTAGATCTGTCCAAAATGAACAGAAGAAGATTGTCAGTCTATAAATAATAAAGTGTGAAACAACATATCACGTCTGAGGGAAAGGGGGATGGAACATAACTAGGGAGGGATGTGAGGAAACGAAGGAGGAGGAAGAGGAGAATGTGGGAAGGCTTACAGGAAGTAAACATAAATGGCAGGTATGGAATGGAGAGGGAGGGAGAGATGTGTGACCATTTCTGTGATTGAAAGAGGAAGGCAGCCACAGAGAAAGCTATAGACAGAATGAGGCAGACTTGGAGAGACTAAGAAATGGAGAGATAGGGTTAGATGAAAAAAAGAGAGATAGAGTCACTGTGTAGAGGGAACAGAAGATAACCTCAACCTCAAGAGAGAGAAAGATAATGAAAGAAAGCAAGGGAGAAGAAGGAGACAAAGAGAACTTGACTACTTGATGGAGTGATGAGAAAAAAAGAGGGGACAGCAGGGTTGTACTGGAGAGTAGAGAAGTGAGCAAGAGAAGGGGGGGTATGGGATGGGTTTGGGGGGGAGGGACGGAGAGGATGGGATGGGTAAGAGTTTTGGGGGGCGGAGGGGAAGCAAAGAAGCCTTAAAATGAAGAGCTGGAACCCAAATGGATGACTAAGTCTCCCCAGTCCCTCCCTCCCTCTCTCTCCCTCTCTCTCCTTCATTTCCCTCTCTCTCCCTCTCCCTGCTCCAGGAACCTTCCCACTAGCCCTGCATTTCACTCATCTAGGCAGAGCAGTCCTTCTCCAGTCCTTCTCTCTGTGTTTCTCACAGAAACTTGTGCATCTGAGAAATGCCCAGTTTCACCATTGTTTGGGGTGTTTCTCTATGCTCTAGTAGAACAGGTTTTCTTGTAATGCTCCAAACATGCAAGAAAAATGTCTATTAAACCTGCCAAGGCTTCTGATTCTACCACTAATGTCTAAATTTTCCCATTTGGCGTCAGCGACCGAAAGCAAACACCGAATCCTGGATGCCTCTGCACAAAGCCCATGCCAGAAAAAGCTGGGAAGAGAAAAGGCCCTCGGATGCTTCCATCTCACTAATCCCAGTTTTTCTTTTCATTCGCCTGTCTTTGTGTTTCTCAGACTCACAGCAATGTGTCTCTCTCTCTGTCTCTGTCTCTGTCTCTCTCTCTCTCTCTCTGCTTCCTGTGAGGCCAGCAGCAGGTAAAGTCATCCATTCTCCTGGCTACTCCCTTCTGAACACCTCCTCCTCCTTCTTCATCTTCTACTTCTACTCCAACACGACAGGATCAGACCCTCTCTGGCCAAGAACCTCTTCCAGAACACCTGTCTGTCTATGACATCACAAAAACGCAGACACTCACTCACACACACACACACACACACACCTGTTTGGGACCAGTGTTGTGTACTGCTTCATCAATATCATTTAATGGAACACAATATATTACCTGTTCCAAGATTAAAAACACATAAAGTAGCAAGTTGAAAATAACAATAGATGCAGGATAGTTGAAGGCCTGTTATCCAGCCATAACCAGACTTGTGCTGAGCAGAATAAATCAACTGGCTGTAGGGATCGTTGTTGACTAGAGTTTGTCAAAACTGCAGCGGCCCCAGGGAGTGTCATGCCATCACTCTCTCATAATGGTTGTTTGTGGCAAGGGCTGAGTGGAGACGGGTGAACCTCTAAATGGGGTTGTGACTGGCATGTTCCCATGTCTATCAACAACCCCAAAGCATGCACGCCGGCAATAAGACAGGACTCATGCAGAAGAAGGTTGAGTGAAAAATGATTGAACATTAGTGAAACAAAGAAAGGAAAGAATAAATGTGAATGCCATTCACTTTTTGTTTGTTCTGGCTAAGGATAACAATTGCCAAATGAATAAAAGAGAGTTTATTAGTTTATAGAGGTTATTGTTCAAAGTAGCTGACACATAAATGTGGAGTCAACAGAAGTAAGGCAAAATCATTCCCAGAATTCTCAGGACCACAGTGACTGAGAGACGGTTTTTCCACAGTTCCTCCTCCTTTCCCCATCTGTCTCTCCCTTAGTGGCACACACACAAACACACACACGCACACACACACACACACACACACACACACACACGCATACACACATACACACACACACACACACACAGCGAGCACGTTCCTAACACCGAGACTGAGCATTACCTCACCATATGACAGGTAATTCCTTCCTTCC
This sequence comes from Tenualosa thibaudeaui, assembly GCA_027481765.1. Classification (NCBI taxonomy): domain Eukaryota; kingdom Metazoa; phylum Chordata; class Actinopteri; order Clupeiformes; family Clupeidae; genus Tenualosa; species Tenualosa thibaudeaui. The sequence goes on from JAIFZK010000002.1 coordinate 1,662,795, forward strand.
TCCCTCCCCCTACCCGCTGTAATGGCTGGAACAATTTACTCTTGATCTATAAGCAGGTGTGTGTGTGAGTGTGTGTGTGTGTGTGAGAGAGAGAGAGAGTAAAAGGGTGAGAGAGTGTGTGTATGTCTGTGTGTGTGTGCGCATGCGTGAGTAAAAGGGAGAGAGAGTGTGTGTTTGTGTGTGTGTGCATCCACACAGTAGAGATAGGGCAAGCATCTAGAGGCATGTGCTTGAAAGAGGGAAGGAGAGAGAGCAACGGCAGGGGGTCTGGGTAGACCAGCTCAGACTTACTCACCCTTTGCGTGTGTGTGTATATAACGGTGACGCACAGCTAAAAACCCTTTGCTAGGTTCTCACACCCATACTAGACGCTCGGCTACATCAGAGCATGCCTCGACACACTTAAGTCCATCTAAACAACAACAAACAGTCTTCGCCATGGCCGTGCTTAACCCCAAGCACACTCCCCTTCCAAGCATAAACACAAGGGCCATACTAGATATGTTAGAGATGGACAACTCTCTCTCTCTCTCTATCTGTCTCTCTTTCTTTCGCTCGCACGCTCTTTCTCTCTCTCTCGCTTTCTCCCTCTCTATCTTTCTCTTGCTGTTTCTCTCTTCCTCCCTCCCCCCTCTCTCTTTCACTTTTTCTTTCTCTCCCTCCCTCTTTCTCTCTCTTTTTTCTCTTGCTCTTTCTCTTTCTCTCTCTCCCTCTCTCATTCTCAGTCTCTACCTTTCTCTCTCACACTTGCTGCCTCTCTCCTTTTTTCATTTGCTATTTTTTGCTCCCTCTCTTTTTCCAGCTTTCTCTCACTTTCTCTTTCTGTCTCATTTCATCTCCTACCATCTCTTCTTCCATTTGTTGCTCTCTGTCTATCTCTAACTTTCCCTCATTTTATCTCCCTCTCTTTCTCTCATTTGTCTCTCTCCCTCTCTTCCCTCCTTAATCTGACTCTCCTTCTTCTCCCCTCATTCTTGTCCCCTGAGCTCCAGTGCAGTGCAGAGAGAAGTATGACTTCAATGGAAAAGTATGCACCCCACCACAGTCTCTTCTCCCTTAAACGCAGGGAGCCCAAGCTCCTGTTAACCCACACTCAGCTTAGATGAGGAGAGAGAGAGAGGGAGGAAAGGAGAAAGAGAAGCTAACATTTCTGTTATGCCAGTGACCACACTCCCATTCAAATCTCTATTTCTTTCTTTTCATTCTCTTTCTCATTCCCTGTTTTTTCCACTTCCTTCTCTCTCCTTCCCTCTTCTTTACTGGAGCAGCATTGCCACGTTTGATGGTATGAATGTTATTTAGATATGCCCATCCACATAGAACTCTCTCTCTCTCTCTCTCTGTCTCTCTCTCTCTCTCTCTCTCTCTCTCTGTCTCTCTCTCTCTCTCTCTCTCTGTATGTATGTATGTATAGTTCACCATTGTCATAAAGAGGACTAGAGGACACAAGTCTTCAGAAGTGACAGAAGTGTTTGGGTCAGTCGTGCTAAATTCCTCCCAGATTATTGGAGAAAGCCCCAGAAAGTGGGTCTTCCTCCAGCAGGAAGCCGGTGTTGTCTGACTGTCTGTCAGACACAGCCAATAAAAAGATAGTGAGGACACAGGGGGAGGATGACCAAACCAAACTCTCCAGTCTCTATGGGTCCAGACACCCACAGATCAACAGCTTTTAAAAAACAGATTTTCTGCTTTTTCAAATGCAGTTTACTATGACTTCTTAGTCATATGTCTCAATCTGAGAGTAAATATACTTGATTGATCATTTGAATAATTCTGCTCATTCATTTTGTAATGTGCATACTGAAAAATCCTGGATGCAATTTCAAAGAAAGATCAAATGTACCATTGATGAAAATGGAGGTTAACTTTTGATTGACAGCTGAGCTGACCTATCATTATCCAAGAGAATGGGTGTGTTTCTGAGGCAGAGGATGGACAGTGTGTCTGCTTTCCACTCCTGCTGGAACTTGGGCCCCTGTTTTCACACATTAAACTTTGCCAGGGGTCCCTGACCTCACATATGTTCTTCCCCCGTCTCCCTTTCTGTCTGGTTTCTCCTTTCTCTCTCTCTTCCAAACGCTCTCTCTCTCTTCCTCCTCTCTCTCCTCTATCTGTATCTCATTGTCTCTCCTCTCTCTCTCTCCCTACCTTCTCTGTCCCTTTTTCTTGTTCTCTGTCTCTCTCTTCTCTTTCTTCCTCTCTCTCTCTCTCTCTCTCTCTCACACACTCTCACTCTCACGTTCGTTTAGGCAGCCCAGACTGCTGTAAGCCACATGTTTCAAACGAGAAGAATTTAGGATTTATGTATTGCAGCTCTGTTACCACATGGACCTTCTGCTAATGGCTCTCAGATGCTGTGTGTTTGTGTTTGTGTGTGTGTGTGTGTGTGTGTGTGTGTATGTGTGTGTGACCCTTCAATGAGCCAGTTAAATCTTTAGAATAGTTTTTGTAAGTAAGAATCAGTACAATTCAGCTTGTATCCAGTGCAATGCAAATTACTTTCTGATTCAAGTTTAACAGCCATAGAAGTCTACCACATTTTTCTAGGATTAAAGTACACTAGCAGAAGGTGAAACAGATATGATGTGAACACTGCTATTATGTTTAGTCTCAACTCAAGACATAAGTACTGTATATTTAAATTCAAGATAGTAACTTACACAATGGGCAAGAGTTGGAGGAAAGAGGTGTACAGATGCCACATGTTAAACTGACAAATCTTTTGTTTTCCTGTCTGGTTTTTCTGTGTGCAATTAATAAAAACTGTTTGAGTTTTAATGGTGCAAACCTGTGATATGATCTACATAAACAAATAGTAATCTTACAATCTTGTAATTTTCACCTTATAATTTAAGGCTTGGTGGAGGGGGACTACTGTTAACACACATAAAGAGACAACACACACACACACACACACACACACAGGTATTTTGAGAGATGTGTGTAAGAAGTTTAAAAGATGCAGATGCTCCATCATCAAATGAACAACACCTTTTTCTGCTCATCTCTCACACAGTCTGTCACTCATTATGTTTACACGCACTTCAGTATCCTAAATATAAGGGTTATCCTGGTTTTGTTCATATTTGGGGTAAAGTGTTACATGAATAGAGAAAAATCAGGTTATTAATATCCCTGTTTACATGATAAATTTTAGCTAATATTACAGTTACTGGTTATTGCGTTCTTTATGTTCTAAAGAGTGCTGCTTGATTGTCTTCAGTATTCCATCTCACACATTGCACTCTAGAAACTTTCTCCACAACTGTCAGAAATCAGGATATTGGTGTTTACCTGCTACAGAATCCCAGTTTCTTTTGGAGTACTCCATTTAGCAGATCCCGATTTCTGAGAGGGCTTATTCGGGATACTGAATTTCGGAAAAGGTGTTTACATGCACAAACACAAAGCATGGATACTTAATATCCTGATCATGTTCGGGATACTAATTGCATGTAAACATAGTCACTGTTATATATCCAGTTTATAACACAAAAATAATCATAATTGTAATTATAATTGTTCTGAGATAATAATACTGTTTTACTATGTACTGTACTGAATACTTGTAACTGTATGTCTACTCATAGTCACCTAGGAGTCTTATTCCACGTGCCCTTTATACTTTGCATGTCCACTTTGGCAATACAAATGTCATATTTGTCATGCCAATAAAGCATTTTGAATTTGAATATAATACTAATGAATAATGTAGGCTTAGCACAAAACCTATAGACCCTATACACAAGCAGTCACACAAACCTATGGACCCTATACAAAAGCAGTCACACAAACCTATAGACCCTATACACAAGAAGTCACACAAACCTATAGACCCTATACACAAGCAGTCTCTAGTGGTCCCCCTCCTTTCTCAACTAAACTATTAACCAAAAGTCAAACAGACACTTTATTGAAGCTCTTTACAAGGGCAACTGGACAGTGAAATCCACTTAGTCTCACACTGTATTGTATGCATAAAAGGTGACCTTTGTAAATTCTGTATGTTACTGCCAGTAGATCACATTTGAACACACACACACACACACGGGGGTGGGGGGGATTGTGTTGGGAGAAAACAAATGAACTGAAGAGAGAGAGAAATAGAGAGAGAAAGACAGAGAGAGGAGAAATGAGAAATGGGAGAGCAGAATAAAGGGAAAGAAACACAGTGAACTGTAGAGATGAGAGGCAGCTGAAGTGACCTCATGTAACTATAGGGACAAGCCCTTCTTTTGTGTTTAATTTTAACATCCCACCAAAGTCCACAGCAGCAGCAGCGAGCCTGCAGACCTGTAATAGAAGATCACCACAATGGCATGACAGCTTGAACTCTCTGAGTCACAGAGAACCACGTAGACAAACTCACACACAGAAACACACACACACACACACACATAAACAGAGAGAGAGTGTACATAAAACACACACATAGTGAGAGAGAGTGTGCACACATAATACATGCACATGCACACACACATACTGCGATAGAGAGTGTACACATAAATCACACTGAAACACAGATGCACAAACTCTCACACATCAAGCAGACATAGATGGAAAGAGTGTGATTCACGACAAAAGATTAAGACTAGAGTCACTCACAGAGCCACAGAGACATAAAGCTGCCACATACTCATCCACAGAAACACTAATACCTACTCTAATCATTACAAAATGTCATGAAAATGAAATCAGTAAAATGCTTCTCATTCAGAGAGGGCCTGGGAGAGTCTGGGTGGAGCAGGGGTGGTGCTGAGCCATGCAGCAGAGGGGTGGAGGTGGGGGTAGGGTTGGAGGTGGATGAGAAGGAGGGAAAAACAGAGAATGGTGGAGTCCTATACTGTACTGCATACACCTCAATGGAATTGTAACCTCATTCAGAGGGATGGCCAGAGACTCTGGGTGGAGTAGGGATGGTGTTGGCCAGTGGAGCAGAGGGGAGGGGGTGGAGGAGAGGGACAGAAAATGGAGGAGTCTTGTACTGTACTGCATATATCTCAATGTAATTGTGGTTTCGCTGTCGTCTCTCTCTCCTTTCTTTCTTTTTTTCATTCCTCCAATAAAACTCTTAAAATAAAAGCCCCAAATTAGAGGCTGGAAGAGGAAATGAAACACAGAGAACAGACAAGGTTACGACTCACTCACTCACTCATTTATTCACTCATTCACTCACTCACTCACTCACTCACTCACTCACTCATTCACTCACTCTCTCACTCTCTCACTCACTCACTCATTCACTCTCTCACTCACTCTCTCACTCACTCACTCACTCACTCTCACTCACTCACTCACTCACTCACTCTCTCACTCTCTCACTCACTCACTCACTCACTCTCTCACTCTCTCACTCACTCACTCACTCACTCACTCAGTTACTCAGCTCTGTCATCTTTTTCTTTTCTTTTCTCCCATTCTTTCTCTCTCAGCTCTCTCAGTCTTTGCTGTTTCTGGTGCATAGCCAGGTAGGGCACTCTCTCTCTCTCTCTCTCTCTCTCTCTCTCTCTCTCTCTCTTCTGTCTCCCTCTCTCTCTCTCTCTCTCTCTCTCTCTTCTGTCTCCCTCTCTCTCTCTTCTCTCTCTCTCTCTCATCTATGTCATCTTTGATCTCTGTGTAAATGTGTAAGAGACAGAGTGTTTGTGTATGTGTCTGCAAGTATGTGTGTGACGTGTGTGTGTGCGTATACGTGTGCGTGTATGCATGTGTGTGTGTGTGTGTGTGTGCGTATACGTGTGTGTGTGTGTGTGGGGGAGAGAGAGTGTTTGCTCAGCGAGGAAGGCATAATGTTTAGAGAGAGGGACTTCTCCCGAAGATGGCTGGTCTCTCTCTGCCCTCTTTTTTTCTATGTGAGCTGTGTGTTGTCTGCAGAGGATGCAGCCTCAGATGGAATTAATGGTGCTGAACTACATTCTTTTCCAATGGGCTGGTGTGTGTGTGAGAAAGAAAGCGAGCGAGAGAGAGAGAGAGAGAGAGTTAGGAGTTAGGAAATAAAAGGGGCAAACTCTGATACACACTCTGAAGGACCAGCAGACAAAAACAACCTAGAAATGTACAGGACTGTAGACTTCTATTTAGGGACAGAACATGTCAAGCTAATGATAGTGATAATGATAGTGGCACAGCTAAACTGTTGCTCTTGAGAGCAGTGGATCTGTGGGTTCTAAAATTCTCTTATAATTGAAAATATCATAAAACTTCTACTGAGCTACACTCTGTGCATTTCAGCTGAACCATTGTGTGTTGGCGTTTTCATGAGAGTAAGAATGATATTAAAACAGCATGGCAAGCACTTCCTGAATGTCTCATAAACTCTTATTGATCATAATCACACACAGACTTTTCTCAGAAAAAAAAACTAAACAGCTGAATTAATGTTTCAGTAAGGGTATGCCGTTGTCAAATAAAAACAATACTCTTATGAGCTTTGATTATCTTTACAACTTTACAACCTAAGATAATCAAAGCTCATAATAGTAATATTTTTACATGACAACACCTCACTCTTATTGAAACATTAATTCAGCTTTTTAGTTGTTTTTTTTCATAGAAAAGTGTTGCAAATGAATATTGCCAGATCTTTTCTTTCTTGCTCTTTCTCTCTTTCTTCCTCTCCCCCATCGCTTTGACCATCTTCTCAGTTTTTCCATATGACCTCTCATTCTCTCCCACCTCCCTTTCTTCTTGCCTGCTCTTGTTCCCTCCCTCTGCTTTTCCTCTCTCTCTCTCTCTCTCTCTCTCTCTCTCTCCTCCCTTCGTCTCTCACTAATGTCTTTTACAGACTTCAGTCTCGCGAGATGAGTTCACCCCCCCCCCCCCACACACACACACACACACACACTTTCTCTGTCCTCCATCTTTTTCTTCTCCTCCTCCTCCTCCTCCCATCGTCTCATAGAGCTGTTTTAAAGGCTGTGGTCTTTATTGGAATAACAGATGCCTGAGGCCAGATGCCTGAGGGTTCTATGCAACCTGAAGCATAGAACCCCCCCCCCACACACACACACACCTTAAAAAAAAAAAACTCCCTTCTCCCACAACCCCCTCTCACACAGTTCATCTTGACAGTTCACAAAGCACAAACATCCAGAGCACAGACTGGCAGCCATCTTGTCTACAGTCAGAAGAGAGGTGTTTGCATGAGAAGATTGGGTCCCACTTCAGTGGTTTCACTCCTATTATGATTTAACACTTTGTCCATGCCATACATTTATTGCCATTGTTATTACAATGTAGTCCATAGTAGCTTAATTATCTGGTCTTTTGTTGATTTGTTGTTTTGAGAGTCTCTTACTTGAGCGTCTGCTGGTAATTTTAGACCTGGGCTGTGCCTGTGGCTTTAGACTAGGCTGTGGGATTTCCTGCCGACAGTGCAACAAGCTGTGGTCACTTGCACTGGGCTTGAAAAAATGGGGCATTCATCTACTGAGTCAAATTGGTAGTGAAATAATGAATGAGTTTTCCAGCATCACCAAATACATTGCCCAGCCGTGCACCAGGAACATGCTCAAGTTGCCCGTTCTGAGCACCTGAAAGAGATTGCTATTCCAAATCACTGCAGCCATGAATAATTTAAGTTCAAGAAGCAGTCTGAACTAAGAAGATATTGAAAGATGTAAAGATGTTTCCACAAAGACTATCTAACTATCTATCTATCTATCTCTCTCTCTCTCTCTCTCTATATATATATATATATATATATATATATATATATATATATATGTCTGAACTAAGACATTGGACAGATATAGAAAGATGTTTCAGATGTTTCTCCATATATCAGCTGAGTCTGGCTAGGTTCGGGCCTCCCCTGGCTCTCCTCTGGCAGAGGTTTGGGGTTGATCTAGCCTGGCAGTGCCTTGTGTTATGAATGCAGAATGTTATCAGTCAAGGCAAGCTATCAGCCAGGGGCTGTTCTAATCTTTTTAAACTTAAACACCTCGAGCAAGCAATCAAGGCTCACTACCGAATGTCCAGACCGTCTGTACAAACAAAAGTGTAGAACGGGGGTCTGGTTTTATTACCAGGCTAGGGTTGATCTGTCATGTATAAAGATGCCATGTAGCATGAAAGTGCACATGGGGAGACACAAATAGAGTTACCAGTCTGGGCCAACACTGTGGAAATCAAATGAAGCCAATCCACTTAAATCAGCAGGTGAAGATTTGACTCTGATGAGCATGTAATCACGACAGTAACAGAGACTCCATGTAAGAGACTCCATGTTTTTTAAGAGCAGACATGCGGTGTGAGTCAATCCATAACTCTTTTGTTCAAGTTCACCAAGTGCCATCAGTAGGAAAGAGGACATGAAATTTTATTACAACCAAATAGTGAATCCGTAGCTAACACTAACTGACTAACACTAACATTCTCCAGTTCAGTTAATGCTAGCTGCCTGTTAATTATTTGGTTTATGTTGTATCAAATTTTCTTGTTCTCTTTCCTATAGACGGCACACAGTGACCTTGAACAACAGGGCTATACATTGGTTCATGGCAGATTTCTCCTTTAAGGTTAAAATATCCAAAACAGAATATCCAGAAACAACCATTTTGACATGAAGTCAAAAACATTACATTGTCCTGATATCCACTTACGTTGGTACAAGGTACAAGTGAACTGTGCTTAGTGTGAGTCCACCTTAATACAATAGACCATGAACACGCCAGAGCACCCTCAGGTGTATACAGAGAACTGTGCTTAGTGTGAGTCCACCTTAATACAATAGGCCATGAACACGCCAGAGCACCCTCAGGTGTATACAGAGAACTGTGCTTAGCGTGAGTCCATCCCAAAACAGTTGACCATGAACACACCAGACCACATTCAGGTGTGTACAATGAGTGAAGCAATGTCCCAGATGAAAGCATTCAAAGGTTGTAGCAGTAGTAGCCAGTGAATCTGGATCTAATCAGATGAGCTTCAAATAATTTATAGTCAGTTTATAGCTTCATTTTGAAAAAAACCTGACTCAGCCATATGTAAGTTAGGTCAACTACTTCTACTACTACTTCTACAGCTTCTTCAGTGCTTCTACAGGCTTGTACATATAGTATTTGAACACATATTGTGTGTGTGTGAATCTTGATTACTTGTTCTTTCTTTCTTTCATTTTCAGTTGTTTATTTTTCTGTTTGTTTGTTTGTTTGTTTGTCTGTTTGTCTGTCTGTCTATCTGTCTGTCACTCTGTCTATCCTCATGATATTTGCAGAAGCTCCAGGCTATGAAGTGGTATAATGGTGGCCATTCCTCCCTCCTCATGTTTGTGTGTGTGTGTGTGTGTGTGTGTGTGTGTGTGTGTGTGTGCGTGCGTGCGTGCGTGTGTGTGTGTGTGTGTGTGTGCGTGCATGTCTCTTTAACACACTGCCTCTTAAAGTATTTACAATCAACAGGGAAAAGCTCCCTCGTAATTACTCTCTGCAGCACGCTAATGGGACGTCGAGACAACCAAATTAACTCCACATATACTAACTCACAGTTAACTCACAGTTTCACTTCCTTTATGACACTGGTCAACAACACTGTAGGGTTTCTGCCTCACATTTACACTGTGTTGAGCTGTGGGATATCAGTATATATGGAGAGGACAGGATGTCACACAGTGTGATATCTGCAGAAGTAATATTAATGCATTTCTATGGAGTGATGTATTGCAGAGAGGAGATTGAGAGACTTGCAGCTGCAGCTCCAACATAAACACAGATTCACAGACATGCCAACTCCCCCTGTTGGTGAGAGAGGGAATGGCAGCCCTTCAAGCATGATCTGCTACTCGTCACAAGGGGGGTGGGGTGTGGGGTGCAGAGGCTTTGGAGGAATTCTCTGGGTTTTGGCATGACTCAAGCTCTCTGGCGTGTGTCACGTGAGGCCTGTTTCTGCCACGGAGAGTCTCCCAAACTATCAACACCAGCTCAGCACTAACTTGCTGATAGGACAAAGCCTTAGCAGCCTCCCATTGCAAACGACTGAAGACATAAGTACAGCTGATCTGAATAACACAGCCTGGCATGCCACACAGTCAATGACATCTCAGGACATGAAAAATTACAGTCTGTTTGCTCATGTGTGCCAGCCTGGCACTATATGAGTAACCAACTTCAAACAGATGCCTACTGACTTAACAGCCCTTCTCCATAAGGTGTGTGTTATTGGGAAATAAAACACACCTTCCATGGGCCCCTAAAAGTGCCTGTCAGTGTCTGGTTAGGTCTCCCCCCTTCTCACAGCACACACACACACACACACACACACACACACAGAGAGAGGGAGAGAGAGAGAGAGAGAGAGAGAGAGAGATCTGTCTGTGGAAGACCTCCCTTTGTACAGGACAATACAGGGAATGTCTGAAAACCCTCCACTACCACCACACAAACACACACACACAGACAGACACACACACACACACACACACACAAACAGGAGACACAGAGACACACACATGCATCCACACACACATTCACACACACACACAAACACGAGACACAGTCCAGTCAAGTCCAGCTGGGAGGCTGAACCGTGTGTGTCATCAGACGGACTGAGGAAATTCCAAAAGTAGGAGATGTTTGAGGAAGAGTGGGACAGGAAGAACGACAGAGGGAGAGGAAGAGAGACAAACAGAGAGAGACAGGGAGTCAAAAGAGGGAGAGAAAGAGAGAAATACAGAGAGACAAACAGAGAGAGAGACAGGGAGTCAAAAGAGGGAGAGAAAGAGAGACAAACAGAGAGAGACATGGAGTCAAAAGAGGGAGAGAAAGAGAGAAATACAGAGAGAGACAGGGAGTCAAGCATGAATGACAAACAAAAACAAAAGCTTGGATAGAGTGAGATACTATCATTGGTTTCTTAACTTTGGAAAGAAAAAACATCTCACTCCACGCCCACTTCCACTGAGATAAGTTACACAGATTAACACACACACACACACACATGCACAGAAATCAGATAGCCTACATGTCTTGTGCAAGCTAAAAGAAAGTGTGTCACTTTCAACAAAACGTCAGCATCAGGAAGTGCTTTGGGCAAACACAGCACAGACACGCCAAACCACTGTGAAGGTATCCCCAAGTTAACTCTGAGAGAAAACACAAATCACTCAGACAGAGGGACTGGCTGTGTTGGCTGTGACTCGGCACCGTTGTTATTTTTTTGATAGTCCGTCCCACACACCCCCCACCCCACCCCTCCCAGCTCCTTGGCCGCTCTCATCCTACTGGCAGGGTCTGCCCAGTGGTGCTGGACAGTTATCAAGAAATCTCCCCTCTTCCCATCAACAGAGAGAGAGAGAGAGAGAGATGGGGGGGGGGGGGGCAGAGATAGAGAGAGAGAGAGTGCTATGAAATTGTGAGGTCTGGTCTAACACCCCTCAAAACAGCAACTGTCCACTCCTCAGGTCTCAGAGTTTAGCCCTTAGCTTTGGGCTTAGTCCACCTCTCTGCGGCATTGAGTTCAGTCGCTGTGTACATGTCACGTGTTTGAAAGGAAAACAAAGAGAGGAAAAGAAAGAAAGAAAGAAAAAGAGAAAGAAAGAAAAAGTGAGATTTCTCACTGAGGCCAGTGCAGCCTATCCCAGTCTCTTCTGGTTAATGGGGAGTAGGCGGGGCAAGGGGAGGGGGTTGAGTGGGAGATTGGTTTGATTGGCTGAGGGGGAGATGACCATATTTAGATGAGTCATTTCTCAGGGCTCTCTGCGGCAGTGCGTGCTTGTGCGTGTGTGTGTGTGTGTGTGTGTGTGTGTGTGTGTGTGTGTGTGTGTGTGTGTGTGTTCCTGGCACGAAGGAACGGAGGGTCTGTTTCCTTTCCCTACATCACATCATGGAAACACACAAGCTAAGCAATTCACTGTGTGTGTGTGTGTGTGTGTGTGTGTGTGTGTGTGTGTGTGCATATATATACTCATATACGAAGTATTAAACTATGTGAACAAGTACACATTTACAAAGAGGTACAAACATACACACACACATATACACTCTCTCTCTCTCACACACACACACACACACACACACACACACACACACATATATATACACTCTCTCTCTCACACACACACACATATACACTCTCTCTCTCACACACACACACACGCACATACACACACACACACAAATAAACTTTTTAAAAGTATTATCTGCATTATACAAAGCCTAACAAAGACAGCTTCAGAGCTCGTAATACCTTCAGAAAAGAGGAGAGGCTCATCCCCTCTGGAGTGGATGACACTGCCTACAGGTCTGGTATTGATTAGCTGATTAGGGAGGGGTTTTCTTTTTCTTTTTTCTTCTTAACTTGGCCATGTGGAAACATAATTTCCCACTGTTGTGTTCAAGTATGGAGGCAGAACCTAGTCCTGTATTCTGCTCTAGTTTTTAAGCACTGTCAGGAGGAAGACTGAGGGCAGAACCTAGTCCTGTGCTCTGCTCTAGTCTTGACTGAGGGCAGAACCTAGTCCTGTACTCTGCTCTAGTCTTGACTGAGGGCAGAACCTTCAGCATCAGATGCAAAACCCTTCAGATATATGCAAAACTTCAGTTGGTTTTATAGTAATGCCCAAGTCATCTCTATCAAAATGAAATTTGAATGTTATCAAGTAAAAACAATTCAGGCCAAAACAATCCAATAGAAGATGGACTGATATGGATAATAAAGTTTAACAAAATTATATAAATTCATCAATCAGTTAATCACAAACTGACTTTGGGTTTTTTTGGATCTGAACTCTTCAATAATAAATAATGAGTTATTGAAGAGAACAAGAGGAGAGAAAGAGAGTGAGGGAATCTTTCTCATATAACAGACAAATCAGTCCTAAATCACCAAGAACCTTTAGCATTTTTGCACAAGACAACCAGACATGTAATAAGCCTCACTAATGTAATTCTCAGTCACAAAAATTAATGCCTTTCAAGCAGCACTAAGTCCTTCATTCACCTTAACATGATGTTTTTTATGCTGTGTTTCTGCTGTCTCTGAACCTGGTGATGCATACTTAGAAGGCCTTGCAGTGCACGACTGTGCAAGTAAATGACCCTTTATGTCAGCATTCAACTCCGCTTTAGTGCTAAATATGAGGAATCAGTGAGCTATACAGTGACTACAAGCAAAGTTCCTTGAATACTGACCAATGATAGAGTAACATAATGGAATTACAATGGGAGAAAACGTGAATAGTTCCAGCCTGCGTAAGTGTCACATAACGTCAAAAATAGAAACTTTTCAATGATCTTCTGTATCAGCGTATGAGGGCTCCACTCTAGTCTGCATACATGGGGATTTTGCCCTCTCCACCTTGTGAAAATTTACATTTATGCATTTTAGCAGACGCTTTTATCCAAAGCGACTTACATTTTTGCCAACTATCAGTTGTTCAGGGCCAGTCTCCCCTAGAGCAACTTAGGGTTAAGTGCCTTGCTCAAGGACACAACGGTGGCAGCTGGGATTTGAACCTACAACTTTTCAGGCTACTTGCACGCTAGCGAGGTTCCTTAAACGCTACGCTACCACCGCCAGATAGAACGAAAAAAGAATGCGGAACTTAATGAATGTTTGTGCCTCTCGTTCTACATTTGCTCTCTCTGCTACAAGTGTCATAAGCACCTCTACGCTACTTTTATGTTCCTTTAGGCCAAGCCAGTCTGAGAGACATTTCCTACCAGACTCACACACCTGGACACAGTTATGAATTACAGTCAGGCATATGTGACCTCTGACCTCTGTAATGACACACTAGGAAGTGGAAGAGAAATTGGTCTCTAATTTTTGTGTGTCTAAAACTGAGGGTGACACACGGATTGACAGCCAGAGAGGACTCCCCAAAAGAGAGTTACTCTTCAAAGCTGCTAGTTGGTGCTTAATGAAACTTTCATTTCCAAGTCATCTTGAACGCCGCTTGATGTTCATCTTAGACTTTGTTTTATGACTCCCAACTCTCTCTAAAGCAGAAATCTAACAGCCACAAACAATAACTGAATGGGCAACAGTAACTAATTTTCAGTTTCATTTTCACCATGCCTAATTCATTTAATCTAAGCTGCCACCTCGTTATTCGGTCTACGTTGTATTACATTTTTGTATTCTTTTTTCCACTACTGACAGCGTCAGTGACAAGGAACAACAGTGATATTGTTTCTTTCTCAATTTTCTCCTTTATGAAACTGAGTAATGTCTGCATGCTATTTGACATCAAACTCAGCCAAAACACTTAGCATTGCGCCTCGACTGAGTTGTTTATTTAAAGTTAGAATGATTTAGTACACAAGAGTCAGGAAATCTCTTAGTTGGAGCAGGAGGTCAGTTTCACAGTTTGTCTAACTGCGCAGTTTGTAAACACGCAAGGCATCTGTGCGCATCTGTGTAAGGGTTTGAGTTTATTTTTTGCACGGAAACTAATATGTCAAGCAAAAACTGAATCACTCAGGATTCAAGACCAAGGTCTAAGTGTTTAAATAGCCATTCTATAAATCAAAGTGTCCACATCTAGAAATCTCTATCATTTGCAGTCAAGCACTGGGCAAGCTAGGTCTGTATTTTGACGGGATACTATTATAATTCATAAATTAATGTTTCTGAATGACTCATTACTCATGGTTCATATTCAGAATACAAGACTGTCAATAGCAAATAGCCCAGTGAATGTCAACACTTATTTCCCCCAATTTAACTCACAGGTGCTGATATAAATGTTTATCATAAGTGGACATGCACAAATTACAGGTCTCACCTGGAGCCCGTTACAAAATACAAGCTGGTTCACTTTTTCGTTTAGTTCTGGACATTGTCAGTCTTGTCCTGTGCTTCAGTTGATGGTTGGTTGGTCCCTCACCAGTCATCAGACTTGATATGGCCAAGGTAATTTCATTTCAATCAATAATAGATTATTAATACCATGATAATGTGAATAAATACCTACTTTGAGGTAATGTGAAAAAGGTGACATGCAAAACAACATATGCCAGGCCGTCTGTCTTGTAATAGCATGTTGTAGCACACATGGACACTGGGTTAAGTGCAGTGGTAGTCAACGCACTGTAATGTGCCCCGTGGCTGAATTCAAGATGAGCAAAACTAGACGCCTCCAGAAATCCACATAGCCTCTTTGAAAGGGAAACTTGGCAGGTGAGACTGTTCTTTCAGACTGACATGCAGTTAGTATCTCTCTCAGAGCCTGGTTTGCAACAGAGGAACTAAAGCGATTCACGTCAATGTCTTAAAGAATCTGCTGCATCCAAATTGATCAAGAATATGTGAATATAAACTCAGAATGGGATACAGAAGGACAAGAAAGGTCAACATGTGATTACACGTCTAAACAAAAAATCACTCTAAAGATTCTAAGGATGCAAAAATGAAATGAACATGTACTCAAATACATCTTCATGGGCTAGTACATTGTGTTTGGTCTTAGGGGTGGAGTCCCAGAAAGGGAAAAACCTGTTCCTTGTTTTAATTATTTTTATACATTTTGCAAACAGAAAGTGTGGGGATGTAATATTGTACTGTGTAGTCTGCCACATCAACAGGCAGGGAGGGGCCAAAGAGGAAGGAGAGACAGAGGAGAGAGCTGCAAAGAAATGAAGGAAGGAAAAAAGGGCAAGGCAGAAGAAATGCTGTGTCCTCAATTCGAACTTATGGAAAACCAGAGAGAGAGAGAGAGAGAGAGAGAGAGAGAGAGAGAGAAGAAAAAAGAAAGAAGACAAAAATTCAGGAGTTGTCCAAGTTTCTTGTCTGAACATTCAGTATATTTGAACCCTCTCTTTCTCTTTTTCCTCCAGCAGAATGGCCTGTTTTCATCTCTCTACAACTCTTTCCTTGTCCTTCAGTCTCTTTCCTGCAATGTTTGCCTTAATACCTCCCCTATTCCTCACTCTAAGCACTGTGGAGAAAGAAAGAGAGAGAGAGGGAGAGATGGAAGTAGAATGAGAGAGAGATGAGGGAGGAGGAAAAGAGGTATGCTAGTGATATGGAAACATCATGTCTTAATTTCTTGTTTTCTCTTTTTTTTGTCTTTTATTTTAATCTCTCCCCCACATTCTCTCTGCCTCCCTTATTCTCCCCACATGCCCTCCTTCTCTCTCTGACATATTCTCTCTATCTCTCTCTCTTTCTCCTCTCTCTCTCTCATCCTCCCTTGCTATCTGTCTGTCTTACCAATGAAATTGCAAAAGATAACTGGATAAAATATTGTATTATCTACATCACTATGTGACAGGGAAGGGTCTCTCTCTCTCTCTCTCTCTCTCTCTCTCTCTCTCTCTCTCTCTCTCTCCCAGTCTGTTTGTCTGTCCTTCTCTTTCTCAACTCTTTCAGAGTCATTGGCACACTGGCCCATATAATTAACCCCAGAAAAATACCAGCTTGGCCACGCAAATAAAACAGTAGTTTTCCAGATGAATGTTTTCAAGTCAAATTGCCATTTCCACCACGCAGACATAAACACAAACACAATCACACACACACACACACATCACATAGCGTGATATTTCACATTGGCAGAAATATGTCACAAATATTCATCCATAAACGTGGTTAGAGCTTGAGAGGCTGATGTAATGGATGCCAGCTAGTCTACCTGTGCGTGTAGAAGATTAGTAAACCACCTTCAAGAGCAGTGCTAGTCAGTCAACTGGAAGCCTGGGTTTTTCAGTCAATTGGCAAGCATGGTCAACTCCCGATCCCATGTTGTTTTGCAGGGCTTAAACACCCAGGATGACCTTGGTTACATTTGCTATACTGGTCATTCAGACCAGAGCAGACTTGACAGGTGTTTGAGATAAAGACCAAATAGATTAGGTCCCCATTCAGGACCAGATAGTTTGAGATAAAGACCAAATAGATTAGGTCCCCATTCAGGACCAGATAGTGGTTTGAGATAAAGACCACACAGACCAGGTCAGACCAGATCGCATCCAGGCTGCATCTGTGGCAGATATATCTGACTCGGGAGGCAAAAAACTGCAGACTTGCCGGTTATGCCTTTTGGCCTTTCAGGGTTCAGGGCTTAGAGTGGCATTAGGAGCCTGGAAGCCTCTGCTTCCCAGAGAAAAGGAGGACACACCTTTACCAGAGACCTATAATGCATTCTGTGCTACAAGCCTTCTCACACGACAGTGTCTGCTAGCCTTGTACAGCTGCTCCGGATCACCAGAGGGAAGACATTAATCAGGCCCTCATCAGAGACATCAATAGACGCAGAGAAGAACTATGATTA